>CM059432.1:20811802-21141802 GCA_030390025.1 Squalus acanthias | reverse complement strand
AATAAGATCATGGCTGAACTTCTACGTCAACTCCTCTTTCCTTCCCTATCCTCATATCCCTCATCTATCGATCTCAGTCTTAAATATACTCATCGACTGAGCACCCACAGCCCTCTGGGGTAGAGAATTCCCAAGATTCGCAACCCTCCGAGTGAAGAAATTTCTCCTCAACTCAGTCCTAAATGGCCGACCCCTTATCCTGAGACTGTGACCCCCTAGTTCTAGACTCTCCAGCCATAGCAAGGTTCCACAAAAAGCAATCTGGTGTTAATCGATTTTTGGTAGCGTTGGTCGAGGGAAGAATATTGGCCAGGATATTGGGAGAACATAGAACTTAAGAACAAAGGATCGAAAAAGATGCTGCAGTCCATCTTGCTAGACCCAAAAACACTAATGCCTCACAATCAACTGCTCCCTCAAATATCTATCCAATTCCCGCTTAAATATTTCCACACTATCTGCCTTCACTGTCTCCCTGGACAGTCTATTACCCATGGAATCTCCTATCTACCTAAGCAGGAAAATGGGACATTGGTTAACATTTTACTGAAAGAACGGCACTCCTGACAGATCAGTAGACTCTATCTACTGAACTGAAGTATCAGGTAGTGTATGTGTTGAAGACCTAGAGTTGGACCTGAACTTCAATCCGCATCCTTTTGACTCAGAGGCGAGAGTGCTATCAACTGAGCCAAACTGTGAAGGGTAGGGTGACTGCTCAGGTAGCTTTTGGAAACATGATGATCTGGTTGGTCTGTCGAATATGGATAAATATATCTGCAGATGGCACTTATTTTTCCTGAACTGTCCCTAAATGCTACATGAATTGTTTCTCTCCAATGTTTCACTCTTCTCTCTCGAACAATTTGACTCATGTTTGGGTACAACCACCCTCCACTACCTCTGCCAACTGGCCATTTTTTTCATGTTTGAGCCTGGACTATCAGTAGGCAGGTTATTCATTCACAGGGAACATCGCAAAGTCCTCACTCAAGGTCCACGTACATACTGTCCAGCAGGAATCATTAGGCACAGATCAGGAGCAGTAAGCAAGGCTGACTTTTCCTTTCTTTAGCCCAGGGTACTGAGGCCAATTGCACTATCCCAACTGCTGCTTCTGCTAACTTAGCATAAGTCATCGAGGGAAGTGAACTTATTTCAGTGAACTGAAAAGGGATGTGGCCCGGGTGGATTGGAATCAAAGTATGGCAGGTAAAACAGTAAATGAGCAATGGAAGGCCTTCAAAGAGGAGATAGTTCGGGTACAGACTAGACACATTCCCACAAAGGATAAAGGAAGGGCATCCAAAGGGAGAGGTCCCTGCATGGCTGAAGAGATTAAAATGAAACAGAAAAAGGTTTATGATAAATGTTGGATTTAGAATTCAGTAAAGAACCAAGCTGAACACAAAAAGAACAGTGGAGAATTGAAAAAGGAAATAAGAGGGTTAAAGAGAGTGTATGAGAATAGACTGGTGGGTAACTTAAACGGGAACCCAAAAGTCTTTTACAAACATATAAATAGTAAAAGGGTAGTCAAAGGAAGGGTGGGGCCGATTAGGGACCAAAAAGGTCTTCTTGTGGAGGCAGAGGGCATGCCTGTGGTACAAAATGAGTACTTTGCATCTGTCTTCACTAAAGAAGAGGATGCTCCCAATGTCACTGTAAAGGAAGAAGTAGTAGAGAAACTGAATAGGATAAAAATAGATAAAGGGAAGTACTTGAAACGTTGGCAGCGTTCAAAGTAGAAAAGTCACCCGGTCCGGATGGGATGCATCCTAGGTTGCTAAGGGAAGTAAGGGTGGAAATTGCGGAGGCTCTGGCCAAAATCGTCCAATGCTCTTTAGATATGGGAGTGGTGCCAGAGGACTGGAGGATGGCAAATGTTACACCCCTGTTCAGAGAGATAAACCAAGCAATTACAAGAACAGTCAGCCTAACGTCGGTGGTAGGGAAACTTTTAGAAACATTAATCTGGGACAAAATAGATTGGCACTTGGAAAAATATGGGTTAATAAATTAAAGCCAGGATGGATTTGTTCTCGGCAAATCGTGTTTGATGAAGTAACAGAGAGGGTGGTGCCGTTGATGTTGCATTTATGGGCTTTTAAAAGGCGTTTGATAAAGTACCACATGATAGACTTGTTAGAAAAATTGAAACCCATGTGATTAAAGGGGCAGTGACTGTGTGGATACAAAATTGGCTAAGGGACAGAAAGCAGAGAGCAGTGGTGAATGGTTGTTTTTCAGACTGGAGGGAAGTGTGCAGTGGTGTCTCCAAGGGTTCGGTGTTGGAACCACTGCTCTTTTTGATATATATTAATGAACTGGACTTGGGTACACAGGGCATAATTTCAAAGTCTGTAGATGACACGAAACTCAGAAATGTAGTAAACAGTGAGGAGGATAGTAACAGACTTCAGGAGGACATAGACAGATTGGTGAAATAGGCAGACACATGGCAGATGAAATGTAACGCAGAGAAGTGTGAAGTGATTAATTTTGGTAGGAAGAATGAGGAGGTGTAATATAAACTAAATGGTACAATTTTAAAGGGGGTGCAAGAACAGAGAGGCCTGGGGGTCTACGTACACAAGTCTTTGAAGGTGGCAGGAGAAGTTGAGAAGGCTGTTAAAAAGGCATACGAGATCCTTGGCTTGATAAATAGAGGAATAGAGTACAAAAGCAAGAAAGTTATGCTAAACATTTATAAAACACTGGTTAGGTCCCAGCTGGGGTATTGTGGCCAATTCTGGGCACCACACTTTAGGAAGGATGTTTTGGCCTTAGAGAGGGTGCAGAGGAGATTTACTACAATGGTACCAGGGGTGAAAGACTTCAGGTACGTGGAGAGATTAGAGAAACTGGGGTTGTTCTCCTTTATAGCAGAGAAGGTTAAGGGGAGATATGATAGAGGTGTTCAAAATATTGAAGGGTTTTGTTAGAATAAATAAGGAGAAACTGTTTCCAATGGCAGAATGGTCAGTAACCAGAAGGACCAGATTTGGGATAATTGGCAAAAGAACCAGAGGCGACATGAGGAAACATTTTTTTTTACACAACGCAGCGATTTGTTATGATCTGGAATGCACTGCCTGAAAGGGTGGTGGAAGCAGACTCGGTATTAACTTTCAAAAGGGAAGACTTGAAAAGGAGAAAACTACAGGGCTGTGGGGAAAGAGAAGAGGAATGGGACTCATTGGACAGCTCTTTTAAAAAAGCCAGCACAAGCACGATGGGTCGAATGGGCTCCTTCTGTGCTGCATCATTCTAGGATTCTATGAAAAGCTGCATTGGCTGTGGGACTCCATTCTTTCACGTCGTAGGGAGTGCTTGAGGAGCTTTTAAAAAAAAAGGGAAAAGCCTACAACTCGCACAAGGTATCAGTGAAGCAAAATTTTATGATTAATACATAAAAAGCCTGAAACCAATATTACACACAATAACAACGGGCGACTTAGTACACTTGCATTTTTCTTTGCAACATTTAGAAATTATGGACAAATCATTTGATAAGCTCTCACTTTAAATGCTGAATGTGAAATCGGACTTCTTCAAAAGCCGATGTCACTGTACAATGCTATTATGAGTAACTTGCTAAACCCTCACATTATATCTGTAAAGCGAACATTTGCTAGTCAGAGTTGAATGTTTTAAACTGGAGAGACCTACATCTAAATCAGCATTTACACCAGAAGTAGTTGGATTCTAAATGGCTGGCTTGCTTCTGTCAACTCAAGGATTCATGCAAGCTGCCAGAGAGGAAAATTCTGCTGAATTTTTCAATCATCATAGAAAAATGGCAGCAATTTATCCAAATGTTTTGAAATATTTTGAGAGCATTATCTCAATTCCTTCACATAACTGTCACCCCAAAGCATTGTTTTGTGCAATCGAGCTTAGAGACTACACTCAACACGGGAAGAATATATGTTGCTACTTAATAGATGCTGAGACAAAGAGGAAGATATTCAGAAGAATGACCTAAAGCTTGGTTGAAGATGTGGGTATTAACGAGGGTCTTGAAGGAGGAGAGGGAGATGGAGCTGCTGAGGGCTTTAGGGAGGGCGCTCCAAAACGTGGGGCCTAGATGGCTGAAGGCACAGCCGTCAATGGTAGGCCCATGCATAAGAGGCCAGACTCTATCCTTATCTCTATTTTTGTCTCGTTCCCATTCACTATCTCTTCAGTCACTGTTTTTCTCTAATTCAGGTTTGAACTCAACTGAATTCATGAGTCGTTGTGAGGTCCACCAACCACTTCAGGTGTCTATGTCTGTACGTTCTTCCTTCTTATTGTTATCCCTGCAACAGTCTCTCTCTCTTACAGTTCCGAGTTCTGCCGGGGGGGAGCGGGGGGGGGAGCTGGTGGCGATTGTAGGGCTGGAGGAGGTTAGAGAGATAGTGAAGAGCAAGGCTATGAAAGGATTTAAACACGAGGATGAGAATTTTAAATTGGAGGCATTGGGGGACTGGGAGCCAATGCGAGTCAACAACAACAGGGGTAGCAGAATAGGATACGGGTAATGTTGCAGAGGTGGAAAATGGTGGTTGGGGTGGAATTGGGAGCTGAGGTTGCAAACAGTCTGGCTCAACCTGAGACAGTGGCCAAGGAGGGGATAAAATGGGTGGCAGGGGTACAGAATTTGTAATGGGGGCCAAAGACACTGGGTTTAGTCTTCCCAATGTTAACTGGAAAAACTCGAGCACATAATTCATCAATTTTTTCCTTTAAGAGGATGGATCACAAACTGCATAATATTAACCCTTTGAGGATTGCAAGTAACAGTTGTGTTCAAAATAAAACAAAATCTGTTATAAGATTTCAAGTAATTCATTTATTCAGAGAATAATCAGAATTGTACTTTTCTTACTACTTTGTAATATTCAGAATTGGAAAGGTACAGAGAATCATTTCTATAGATGTCATGTGATGGAAACCATGCGTTAAAATCCACAAAGGATCTTTAGTACTCAAAGGGTTCAAGAAAATAGTTTTATTCAACTTTTTTTTTTAATTCCCTTTCTCACATGAACACCATTTTCCCTTGGATGCAGGTGATTCACTTTGACCTCAAGGATTGCACCTGGAAATCAGGCCCACCTCAAAGGGCACCGTTAATGTCCTGAGTTTGGCCATTAGCAGGTGCTGTGTGATCTGAGTAGGATGGCTTCCTTCATCAAAACCTTTGGTCCTGCACTTCACTTCAGGTTAATGTTGCTCAAGTGATATGGGAATTGGTCATCCAAGAACTGGGAGATGTAGGCAAACTGGTAAGAATGCCACTGCTCCCAACAGGCAGCCAGCTCCTTTTTTGCTTCCCTGGTTTTAATTTCATATCTATACTAATCAAAGATGAGGAACACTCAATTCATACAACATAGAAAATTTCATTCATTTAAAATAATATTTTTTTTCAGCAAGGACTTCCTTTGTTGAAAAATATTACAGCTTAACTTTCCTAACACAGATACTAAACTGAGAGGATATCATCATCTGACCAGGAATATCGCTGTTTTGTTGACTCTGAGACACTGGTCCCCAGCATTATTTATATCGACATACTGCCAGCAGTTATACACACTCTGAAAACTCAGTAACGGCTTCATACTGAGGCTTACTGTTTTAAGGGGAAGCTCAGAAAAAGTACAATCGCTTAAGAATCTTGTGATGAGACAGCTGGTTCTTCTAACTCTCGTTGCTAAATATATTCCACATCTAATACACATTGCCTTAGATCACCTTCCCAGTAATAACTGCATTATCCTTCAGTAAATTTACAGCTATCATGTCACACTTAATTGATCCATAATACAGATTGTCAGGCATCCAAACTGACAGCTGGCAAAAAAAAAAATCCAATACATGTTTTACATCGAATTTACAGCACAGAAACAGGCCATTCAGCCCAATACTGGCATTTATGCTCCACACGAGCCTCCTCCCACTCTATTTACTTCATCTCACCCTATCAACATAGCCTTCTATTCCTTTCTCCCTCATGTACTTATCTAGCTTCCCCTTAAATATATCGATGCTATTCACCTCAACCACTCCAAGTGGTAGTCAGTTTGACATTCTCACCACTATTTGAGTAAAGAGGGTTCTCCTGAATTCTTTATTGGATTTATTAGTGATTGTCTTATAATTATGGGCCCTACTTTTGGAATGTTAAGAATCATTCGGAAAGTTCAGAGGATGTATATTATTAAGCGTCAGACTGCCAACACCTCCAGGGAATGCGTCATTTAAAAAAAGTTTTCAATTGATTTAGATGCACACACACATGAATAAATATATCTATATACCATATATACAAACACATGTATACTATAAAAAAGCTACCTGAATGAGAGGAATTACATTACTGTAATATCAAGTCGACACAACTAAACTAAACACAAACATTTTTAAATACAAAAAACATTTCAAACAATTTACTTCTGCTCACTCGGTCATCCCTTTCACTGCCATTTTCTCATCTTCATTCTCCCTTTTCTGTTTTTGATATTTTAACTTTACCTAACATAACTTAGTCTAGCATTTCAATTCATTTTCTTTCCTTTCTAGCTTTAAGAACGGTTGCTTAATTTGTCTGAGGTGCCACCACCTATTCTGGAAGTGGGATCCACACCAAAAAATCAACTTACTGAAAAGTACTTCAGAGGGCCATTTCTTCAACTAATCAACACGCAGAACAATAAAGACTGTCAAAGTCATGTAACGGATTTGACCAAGCAAATTTTGACATGATTTTTCACTTGAGCGCTACCACAGGAAGAGTTATCTTGTCCAATGATATCAGTAGCCTGCATACACTGGAATAAACTAACCCTTACTGTGCTGAGTGGACAATTTTTTTTGTTGAAAAAAGTAACCAACTTCCCTCGAATTATCACAAGAAATAACCTTGGGTGTTCAAATGATATAAACCTATTGAGTTTTACTCGCATGGTATTCAGTGTCATTTAAATCCTTGATCAGCACCTTACAATCACTGGCAGGAATCTTTGATCCTCTATCTGTATATTTTTGAAACATGTAAAACAGGTATCACATCCAGATTTAAGAGGAAATACATGCAAACCGAACACACCATTGACATCTCCACTTCACACCATTTTTATTGCCCTTCCAGTTATTTAAAGATAGATCTTTACAACATTTGCCCTTACATTAAATTCATTTCTTTAACCCTGCAAAACATTTCACCTGCCCTTTAATCTCACATGTATTTCCATGTGACATACCTCTCTTCTCAAAATGCAGTGGACCATTACAATGACAAAGCCTTCCAAAGAGTCAAAGACAGCAAAGAGGATCTGAAAGAGGGCTGATCTTCGATCTGTGATGGCCAACACTGCAGACATCCAGGTCAGCGCTAAAAGCGGCAGAACAACACAAGAGCTCCAAAGAGATGCCCTATAAAAGGGAAAAAAAAAGATGTTAGGGAGAAAATGTGAAATGGCTTCTGTAAGTACCAGGTCAATGATACTATTCATAAAACGACTCGGTTTAACACATAATCCAAATACAATAAAGCAGAAGTGCCAAACAATTATTATTACAATGTAATTAAAATCCCCAATATAGTTAGGTATTACCGAGGATCATGTGGTTCCCTAAGAATAAAAAGGAAGTGAAAAAGCCACTCAGACTTGCAACAGGTATCTGTAGTTTCATTTCAGCTAACAGAAACAACTTTACAGCTCTTCCTAGACAAAGTTCCATTTCAATAAATTGATCATCTGTCCTATGACTGTATATTTCCTGATGCAATATTCTGCATTCTACGCTGAAAATACTAATGGTTATCACAATAACTGGTCCAATAACATCTACAGCTTCATAAAGCAGCTTAATCATCTTGCACTCAATACACTTAAAAATACATTTTGAATAACTGGAGGATATATCATTACCAGCAGTGAGATGTGATACATATAATGAAAGGACATGGGAGGAGATTTGATCCATCAAATCCATTCCTTCCATACGCAACTTGCTCAGTTGCAAACTTATTTAATCTCCTGAGGAAATGTTCCGTGAAGATTTTTCCTGCTCCTTCCTAAAGTGATCAAATGAAATTTCAACATATCTCTGTAACTCTCATAACCTACACTATTCTGTTCCACCCAATCACTTTCTATAGAAACATATGTGTATTTTTGGTCATAGTTGGAGTATTCTGTACAGTCCTAGGTAACCCATTAAAGGAAGGATATAAAGGCAATTGAAAAGTTGCAGCATAGATTCACTAGAATGTTACAATTACATAGAATGTGCAGCACAGAAACAGGCCATGCGGCCCAACTGGTCTATGCTGCTGTTTATGCTCCACACGAGCCACCTCCCACCCTACTTCTTCTAGGCCTATCAACATATCCTTCTATTCCATTCTCCTTCATGTGGTTCACTAGCTTCCCCTTAAATGCATCTATGCTATTTACCTCAACTACTCCTTGTGGTTGCGTGTTCCACATTCTAACCACTCTCTAAGTAAAGAGTTTTCTCCTGAGTTTCCTATTGGATTTATGAGTGCCTATCTTATTTTTATGGCCTCTAATTTTGGTCTCCCCACCAAGTGGAAATATCTTCTCTGCATCTACCCTATCAAACCCTTTCATAATCAAGACCTCTATCAGGTCACCCCTCAGCCTTCTCTTTTCTAGAGAAAAGAGCCCCAGCCTGTTCAATCATTTCTGATACGTATAACCTCTCAGTTCTGGTATCATCCTTGTAAATCCTTTTTGTGCTTTCTCCAGTGCTTCGATATCCTTTTTATGATATGGAGACCAGAACTGTACACAGTACTCTGTGTGGTCTTACCAAGGTTCTATACTAGTTTAACAGCAACTTCTCTGCTTTTCAATGTTATCACTCTAGAAATGAACCTCAGTGCTTTGTTTGCTTTTATACCTGTATCCCTACTTTTAGTGTTTTGTATATCTGTACCCCGAGATCCCTTTGGAGTATGTAGCCTCCTCATTCTTCCTGCCAAAATGCACCACTTCACATTAATCTATATTGAAATTCACTTTCAAATTACATGGCCATTCTGCAAGTTTATTTATGTCTTCTTGTATTTTGTCGCAGTATTAACTGTACCGCCCAATTGGTGACATCCGTAAATTTTGAAATTGTACTTCCGATTCCCGAGTCCAGATTGTTTATGTAAATGGTGAACAGCAGTGGTCCCAGCACCGATCGTTGTGGAACACTACTTCCCACCTTTTGCCAGTGTGAGTAATTTCCCTTAACCCCTACTCTGTTTTCTGTTTTGTTGCCAGCTTGCTATCCATTCAGCTACTTGTCCCCTGACTCCACATGATGAGGAGTTACAGTTAAGAAGAGACGTTAGGGATTTTTCCACTGGAGCGGAGAAGGTCAAGGTGTAACTTAACAGATCTTCAAAATTATGATGGGTTATGAGAACACAAACAGTGATAGACTTTTTGCACTGGTTGCCAAGAAGATAACAAGAGTGCACACATAAGGTAATCAAAAATAATTAGAGATATTAGAAATGTGGAATTTTGCCATAAACTCTTTTTGGAGTAAAGTCTATAAATGTGTTTAAAATGAAATTACTTGAAAAATAAAATGTTAAAGGATATGGGGCAGGAGACTGGAAATAGATTAGTTGGATTATGTGGAAAAAACACAGGCACGGACTTGATGGGCCAAATGGCCTCTTGCTCACCTTTAACATTCAATGATTTCCATGGTCTCAGATCTACAGAAACCAACATGTTCCTTTGTGTTTTTGATCATTTCTATCCATATTTACCCGTACAACCTTTATTGTTATGCGTGCCCTTATAAGCCAAGAGTACAATTGAAATAGGTAACTGATTTCTTCCATGTTTTTATAATATACCTGAAATTGGACAATAAATCCTGAAAATATAAGTGACTGTATTTCTGTTTTAGTGCAGAGATCTGAAGACTGCTATATTAACTGCTTGTACAAATAATAATTTCTGAAAGGCATGAAAAAGTTTAATTTACTAGACTTCAGGTGCTAATATCCTCAGAGTTCAATTTAATAAAATTGCTATTTTTTTTTTAAGGATCTGCAAGTCCTGATCAGCACAACTGAACATTCAATTAGAATTTAGATGTGTGGTGACAGAATAGTAGATTTGTTGTACTAGACAGCTTGAACTGGCGCAAAGCCGTTTTGGCTTCCCGGCAACACAAACTGTGTGGTGTAATTCAGGTGTAAAGTTTCATCGAGCAAACTTTGTATGACCCCCACCTCCAAAAGCTGTTCTTTCATCAGTTGGGCTGCTGTCTAACCACCTGGCAACTCTTTAAAAACTTCATTTTAATCATTTTGACATCCTGCTGATTCTTACTTAAAATGAAAATTTAACCAGCATTCATTCCATGCAGGTTCCATGGACAGAGCAATGCGAGAGCCAGGGGTGTAGCTCGGGTCTGTTGTCCCCTTATCGCTCAAACTGGCACGTGTTAGTGTAATGTCAAAGATGTTTCAGAATCTTGTGTTTACAACAGGTTATGTCAAAACACAAGAAATCACAGATCAACCCATTCATCAAAAAGAAAGTCTTGCATTTCTATAGTGCCTTTCATGACTTCAGGTCGTCCCAGAGTGCTTTACAGCCAATAAAATACCTTTGAAGTGTAGTCACAGTTGTAGTGTAGGAAATGCGACAGCAAGGTCCCACAAACAGCAATGTGATAATGACCTGTTAATCTGTTTTTAGTAATGTTGGTTGAGGGATAAACATTGGCCAGGATATCGGGGAGAACGCCCCTGGCTTTTCTGCGACTAGTGCCATGGGATCTTTCACGACCACCAGAGAGAGCAACATCTCATCTGAAAGACGGCACCTCATTAATGACAGCACCAAAAACATCAGGCTCGATTTGGTGCTCAAGTCTCTGGAGTGGGGCTTGAATCCACAATCTTCTGACTCAGAGGTTAGTGTGCTACCAACTGTGCTTAAGCTTTTTAGGTGTCAGCACGTAATCTAGGCTGATACGTTAGTGTAGTGTTGCAATGTTAGAGGCGTTGCCTTTCGGATGACATGTTAATCCAAGGTCCTGCCTGCTCTCTCCGAGGTGGATGTAAAAAAATCCATGGCACTTTTTGAAGAAGGTCAATAATTATCCCTCAATCAACATTACTGAACAGATTATGTGGCCATTTATCTCATTGCAGTTTATGGGATCTTGCTGTGTGCAAATTTCATTTCACACTTCCCTACATCAGAGTGAATACACATCAAAAAGTGTTCCATTGGCTGTGACGTGCTTTGAGACATCCTAAAGTTAGGACACTATATAAATGCAAATTCTTTTTCTTCCAGAGACCATATAAATAATACTCAGTCATGGACTCTACCCCGCCTAATTGTTCACCTAAGAGAAAGTTCAGCTAAATAGCTACTAATTCCCTAAGATTGTCAGGTAAAGCTCTGAAATATCATCCATTTCCTATAAATATTCACGGTATTAATTAAAAGTACTTTGTCCTTGAAGGTTATTTAGAAAGTGTCTACTGTGGTGGTTAAAAATTGGAGTAAAATAATTAATATACTGAACACCCTGAGTTGGCTAATACAGTCAAAGAATATAATGGCCCAGATTCTGCTGGAGTGGGGCATCTCATGGTGTGCCCCGTTATTTAGACTTATTTGCGCACGTTTAGGTTTATACATTTTTTTCCCACAAGGTCGCTGGAAGTACGAGCTGATAATGGCGCGGAAAGTGCAACAGGGCATTTGGGACCTTGGTGAACAATGGGACAAACAGTGCATCTCCTTACCAATGAGATTAAAGGATTGAGAAATAAACACAGGAAAGACTGAGAAGGAGGGTGAATTAGAGTCGGCCAATTCAATGTCAAGTCATGTAAAGAAAGGGAAATAAAGAGAGGGAAAGAAAGACTGGATTGAGAAACAGGAAACAGAAAGGAAGATGTGATATGATTGGGATTACGGAGACATGGCTCCAGGGTGACCAAGGCTGGGAATTCAACATCCAGGGGTATTCAATATTCAGGAAGGACAGGCAAAAAGGAAAAGGAGGTGGGGTAGCATTGCTGGTTAAAGAGGAGATTAACACAATAGAAAGGAAGGATATTAGCTCTGATGATGTGGAATCTGTATGGATAGACCTGACAAATACCAAGGGGCAGAAAACATTAGTGGGAGTTGTATACAGACCCCCAAACAGTAATGCTGAGGTTGGGGATGGCATTAAACGGGAAATTAGAGACGCGTACAATAAGGGCACAGCAGTTATCATGGGTGACTTTAATCTACATATAGATTGGGCTAACCAAATTAGTAACAATACTGTGGAGGAGGAATTCCTAGAGTGTATTCGGGATGGTTTCCTGGACCAATATGTCGAGGAACCAACTAGAGATCAGGCCATCTTAGACTGGGTATTATGTAATGAGAAAGGATTAATTAGCAATCTTGTTGTGCGAGGCCCCTTGGGGAGGAGCGATCATAATATGATCGAATTCTTCATTAAGATGGAGAGTAAAGTAGTTGACTCAGAGACTAGGGTCCTGAATTTAAATAAAGGAAACTACGATGGTATGAGGTGCGAGTTGGCTAGGATGGATTGGGGAACGTTACTTAAAGGGTTGACGGTGGATAGGCAATGGCAAACATTTAAAGATCGCATGGATGAACTACAGAATTTGTTCATCACTGTTTGGCATAAAAATAAAACAAAAAAGGTGACTCAACCGTGGCTAACAAGGGAAATTAGGGATAGCACAAGATCCAAGGAGAGGTCATATAAATTGGCCAGAAAAAGCAGCAAACCTGAGGATTGGGAGCAGTTTAGGATTCAGCAAAGGAGGACAAAGGGATTAATTAAGAGGGGGAAAATAGAATATGAGAGTAAGCTTGCAGAGAACATAATAATTGACTGTAAAAGCTTCTATAGATATGTGAAGAGAAAAAAATTGGTGAAGTCAAGCGTAGGTCCCTTGCAGTCAGAATCAGGGGAATTTATAATGGGGAACAAAGAAATCGCAGACCAATTAAATACATACTTTGGCTCTGTCTTCACAAAGGAGGACACAAATAACCTCCCAGAGATGTCGGGGAACATAGGGTCTAATGAGAGGGAGGAACTGAATGAAATCAGTATTTGTAGGGAAATGGTGTTAGGGAAATTGACGGGATTGAAGGCCGATAAATCCCCAGGGCCTGATAATCTACATCCTAGGGTACTTAAAGAAGTGGCCCTAGAAATAGTAGATGCATTGCTGGTCATCTTCCAAAATTCTATAGACTCTGGAACAGTTCCCATGGATTGGAGGGTAGCTAATGTAACCCCACTATTTAAAAAAGATGGTAGAGAGAAAACGGAGAATTATAGACCGGTAAGCCTGACATCGGTAGTGGGGAAAATGCTAGAGTACATTATAGAAGATGTAATAGCAGAGCACTTGGAAAACAGTGACAGGATCGAACAAAGTCAACATGGATTTACAAAAGGTAAATCATGCTTGACTAATCTACTGGAATTTTTTGAGGATGTAACTGGTAGATTAGATAAGGGAGAACCAGTGGATGTGGTGTATTTGGACTTTCAGAAGGCTTTCGATAAGGTCCTGCATAAGAGATTAGCGTGCAAAGTTAAAGCACATGGGATTGGGGGTAAGGTGCTGACTTGGATAGAGAACTGGTTGGCAGACAGGAAACAAAGAGTTGGAATAAATGGGTCTTTTTCCGAGTGGCAGGCAGTGACTAGTGGGGTACCGCAGGGATCGGTGCTAGGACCCCAGCTATTCACAATATATATTAATGACATGAGGGAACTAGATGTAATATCTCCAAGTTTGCAGACGACACAAAGTTGGGTGGGTGTGTGTGCTGTGAGGAGGATGCAGAGAAACTCCTGTATGATTTGGACAGGTTGGGTGATTGGGCAGATGCATGATAATATGGATAAATGTGAGGTTATCCACTTTGGTGGCAAAAACAGGAAGACAGATTATTATCTGAACGGCAATAGATTAGGAAAAGGGGAAGTGCAATGAGACCTGGGTGTCCTTGTGCACCAGTCGCTGAAGGTAAGCATGCAGGTGCAGCAGGCGGTTAAGAAGGCAAATGGTATGTTGGCCTTCATAGCGAGAGGATTCGAGTACAGGAGCAAGGATGTCTTACCACAGTTGTACAGGGCCTTGGTGAGACCACACCGTGAGTATTGTGTGCAGTTTTGGTCGCCTTATCTGAGGAAGGATGTTCTTGCCATTGAGGGAGTGCAGCGAAGATTCACCAGACTGATACCTGGGATGGCAGGAATGACGTATGAAGAGAGATTGGGTCGATTAGGCTCATATTCGCTAGAGTTTAGAAGAATGAGAGGGGATCTCATTGAAACTTATAAAATTCTAACAGGACTAGACAGACTAGATGCAGGAAGGATGTTCCCGATGGCGGGGGAGTCCAGAACCAGGGGTCACAGTCTAAGGATAAGGGGTATGCCATTTAGGACTGAGATGAGGAGGAATTTCTTCACCCAGAGTGGTGAACCTGTGGAATTCTCTACCACAGAAGGCAGTTGAGGCCAATTCATTAAATATATTCAAGGAGTTAGATATATTTCTTAAGGCTAAAGGGATCAAGGGATATGGGGAGAAAGCAGGGACAGGGTACTGAATTTGGATGATCAGCCATGATCTCATTAAATGGCGGAACAGGCTCGAGGGGCCGAATGGCCTACTCCTGCTCCTATCTTCTATGTTTCTATGTGTATTTTTAAAAAATTACATTTTAAAAATCTCCAACAACAATTCATTACCTGAAGAAATGAGATTCCACATTTTTAATTGTTCACTATCTGGCCAAGAGAGATTGATTGGTAGTCATTAATAATTATTACATCGTTAAAAGGGTATTCATGCTGTTAACTACTAGACTTAACTTTCTGTGGCAAGTTTAATGGACAATTAATGCAGCAACATCGCGAAAATCACAAGAAAGTTAAGGGCGAGATGCTGTTTTCGCAAAGCAAATCGATCAGCAACTTGTGGCAATTCGCACTCCACTGGGTATCTCTACCGCGCCACAAGTTGCTGGCCAATTTGTACATTAGTAACAGCGCATGAATTTTTCAGCAAGTTCTGGGCCAATTACAAATTCGATAGCAGTGCCAAAGTACGGGGGAACAAAAATCAAATGCGGGGGGGGGGGGGGCGGGGGGCGGTTTGTATCCTGTTAAGATGCACTTACCCAGGATCTCTATTATTAACCTCCATCAAAGGGGTCAAGAACAAATCATTTAATCTTAACACCACTGCCACGAGGGAACCTGCCTTGTGCCACAGGCTGCAAATAGTGGCACAAGTTGCCAAGTCCAGGGAAAGGTGGTTGCCGGGTGTGTTTCTCGCACAGAAATGTGCTAGAAGTAGCCCCCTTTGCAAAGGGCTGCACTGGAATTCTTTTTGTAATAACAACTTTTTTCTTCAGTACTGGCCTGGTCCCCCTGGTGGGCCTGACTTGAAGACCTACACTTGGGTCCCTTTGAGAGCCAGGGACATGGAACCTCCCAGCGTAGAAGCCCCGACAAGGAACCTCCCAGTGTAGAAGCCCCGACATGGAACCTCCCAGTGTAGAAGCCCCGACAAGGAACCTCCCAGTGTAGAAGCCCCTGCTCTCAGGTCTGCTCCCTCCTATACTTTGTTTGGCGTGGAGGGAGCGTTTGGAGGTTTAAACGCCAACAAAGGTCTCAGGAAACTCCCGACTTTAGGCCGGGACCTGGCATAATGGGGTCCCACCAGAGTTACAGTATGCTGGAAGGGCCATACATTATCAGCGCACAGGTATTTTCAACACAGTTCCTCTTTATTGAGGAAAAACTCCTCTCATGCTGACAGAACCTTAAACAGGGCTGCTGGAAGATTTGGTATAAATTGGGAATGCAGGCACATGGGACCTTAGGAATGTACAAGATCAGAAAGGACCACTGCAATCCAACTATAGGAATGTAATAACAGACTTTGTTGTAATGAAGTCTGATTGTATTTTATTTTCAAAGGAATTTGACCCGAGTCTATTTGGTGCCTTCTCCGTGAACCCTCTAGATTTCTTCATCAATCAGTCCTATTATTTTCCAGACTGGTAGGTTATATTTTCTTGGCATATCAATCTATTAATACTAGCAAATTGCAAAGATCTTAAAGAACTATCAAAAGTCTTGACAGAGGATGAGAAGGTTGTTCACGTACTGCCTGGTTTAGCTGTCATCACAAAATATGCAGTAACTGCATATGACAGCAAGTCCAATGATAGCTGTAATGGTCTTTGTGTGCATGCCCAGCTGTAACTCAGTGTGATAAGTGTACATATAGACACATTGTACAGCTACTCAATCAAAAAAGCTGTGACAGGCATTTTTCCATGAAGACAATGTTCCTTTGACCTGCATGGCAACAAATTATATTTGACGGACTTCTAGAAAAGAATTTATACCAAAAGTTGTCAAGCTGTCTGTGCAGCGTACATCTGACAAATTGGACCCCTTGTTTTAGTTTTGCACAACTAAGGAAAGTTTGTTCATGGGGCTCTTAAGACTGCCTAGGTCATATGCCCTACAAACAACATAAACGTTTCTTTGCTGTTCAACATAAGAATTTATGGGAAATGGAATGAGTCATTAAGTCTAATTAGACCACTGATTATTTATGTACATCAACCTAACTAATCTGTCTTTTCATCATATCCCTCAATCCTATCTTTTTCCAGAAACATATCTAGTTGCCACTTCAACCCATTTATACTATTTATTTTACTGGCTTTCCTCAATTGCTTGCTCCACAAGAATATTATCCTTTGTTCAAAAAACTTCTGCCCGACTTCCCTTCTTACTCTTAACTTCCTGATTTTAATTTGTGTCCCGTACTATGTGAACCCTTGGCCGTGGTAAACAATTTATTAGGATCAGCTTTCCCTTCAAAATCTTGTAACGTGTCGATTGTAAATCTCAAATTGCTTCAGTATCAAAACTAAGTGCCATGAAACGGTGAAGTATGCCCAGAGGCATCAAAATTATTTGGCTGCCGTTTAACCATATATTATTACAGCTAACATTCACTGTGCTATTCACTGGCAGATACACAAAGGATGGAAGTTTTTTTTTTGTACATTTACTGCATACTGAACCATCTGGATCTTTATTCATGATCCAAAGTAACATTCTCGTAGTCATGTTTGAATTCAGCAACTGTGATTTGCAAGAGAAACGAGTCGTGGTACTCCTGTGAATATCTGAAAGATCACTCAACTAATGATGGATATTTCCCTTGCTGTAATTTCAAGAGGTTTGTGTGGTGAAAAGGGAGACTTCCTCTGTGGGCTACTCGGAGTAAAATTTAAACACGTTTATAAAGAATTTTGCTTCAAGTAAGTGGAACTCTCGCGTCTAGATAGTTTATATCTAGACTGTGATTTGACAGCTGAAACCACATGCTGTGGTCTGATGTGGTCGTTACACTTATGCTTTATTGTGGGGATAAAAATGCTTACATGGAAAAGGGGGACAATTAAATAATGGACTTATAAAAGTTAAGATTAGTTGTAATTCAGGGGCCAAATTATGGCTAGGTAAAGAAAATCACTGGTGGAAAGCGAAGTGCAGTGTGGGTCACAAAATATTTAAGAACCAAGATTTAGTCTGCTTCACTACCGCAAAGAGGAGTTAATAAGAAGTTGTAATGCAACATTTTGGCCATTTAATCCTTTGTGGAAATGGGAATGCATTGTTCTCAGCTAGACTGAATTACTCTGGGCCAAACTGTCAGATGAACACTTGCTGCATCGAGCCATTTTTTGCCCACACCCCCATTTGACGGATGTAAGTTCCATCCTACCTGGCCAGAACACAATTTCTTCGCACAGATTTGAGGGAGCAGATTCGAGGCCAGATGCTTTACCAGTGGCAAATCACTTAGACTAATCTATTTTGGCAGTGACTGATATGGATTAAATCTTGTTCAACCATTACATGCAAGATTGGAAACAGTTAAAGATGTGCACACATATTGATGAGCCTGCTTCTGTTGAACTAGGGTTAAAGAGTGATGTACTATTGCACATAACTCAAAAAAAGTATCAAGGCCCAAGATATCTTTCTGTATTATGCAATAACCTTATCAGATATTGACAAAGCATGATGTGATCTCTTGCACATTCAGAAACATTTTGGGGGGGAAGGCAGCCCTTCCCAACATTATCTCCCCCAACTGGAGAAAGCTACGATTTTGACAAGGCTAATTTAAGCCTCTTCGTACGAGGACGACTCCTGCTCCTCAATTTGTGACTTGCAAGTGCTCAGCTTCACAATGTGCTCAGGGGTCACGTAGCTGAAAAATTAATGAGTTTCTGTGTACAGATCCTTGTATCTACATGGAAGGAAAGCTCTGTCAGAATCCATTCAAGCAAGCAACTCGACTGTCAGATAACTCTGATGATGACACTGAATCGTGACACTGAACAATATATCAGATGTGATCTGAAGCCCAATTTAGGAAATGGTATAAATGGGCCGTGTGCAAAAAGCGATTACATTTCCAGTAATGCAAATAATTTGGCATATATCTGTGTTTGTTTAAAGAGGTAATTTGACTAGGAACTTGTGAAAAATGGCCCTAACCCACAAGGGTTGTCCAGATCGCCTGCCATGACCTCAGCCGGAGATTGGAAGAAACCCCGGGAAAACCACATGAACAGCTTCTTTCAGCCACTTCTCTGGGCGGCAGGAAATCTGGACAATTCGTGCAGAAATTCAGCGTAATTGTATTTTCTATATGTGAGAAGTGCCCTATCTATGGATCTTTCAGTTGCAATAAACAAATTATGTCAACTGAGCATTTTGCTTCCTAACGACTATCAGATTACAACAATATATTACAAAATGGAGATCTGGGTCTAAATTCATTATTGCTGCACTCATTATGGAGCATAAAATGGGCACAACGATAACCAATTTAGCAGGGCAGAGGCTGTGCCCGAACTGCATGGGCGCTCAGGCCTCTGTTAAATTGGTCTGGGTCTTTTTTTTTAGGTGGACCTAGCGAAATAAAAATCGGGAGAGATATAAAACAGGCTGCCGATTCGCCATCACCTGTTTTACACATCGCAGGGTCAAAATCTACCCTATCAGGTGCAACTCATACAGAAACAACTCTTATTTATTTGAACAAGTCCGATCTTGGAAAATCAGTTCTTGTATTTCACCCAACACCAGTTTCATCCTTCACCTCCTATATTTAGTACTGATCAAATTGACAAGATGTCAGTACTGGGGAATATGCACCCCTTGTCAATGTCAAACGCTACCGGGAAATATACCGTAACCTCAACAGAACTGGTTAGGCCTCAGCCGGTGTAGTGTCCCCAGTTCTGGGCACCACACTTTTGGACGGATGTCAAGGCCTTGGAGAGGGTGCAGAGGAGATTTACTAGAATGGAACCAGGGATGAGGGACTTCAGTTATGTGGAGAGACTGGAGAAGCTGGGATTGTTCTCCTTAGGGCAGAGCAGGTTAAGGGGAGATTTAATAGAGGTGTTCAAAATTATGAAGGGTTTTGACAGAGTAGAGAAGGAGAAACTGTTTCCACTGGCAGGAGGGCCGGTAACCAGAGGACACAGATTTAACATAATTGGCAAAAGAACCAGAGGCACGATGCGGAGAAAGAGAGTTGTTATCATCTGGAATGTCCCACCTAAAATGTTGGTGGATGTTGCCTTGCTGGTATGTGTGTGTTGTGAACTAGAATTGCGACTACCTGAAAAAGTTTCATGTTGAGCTGTTTACAGCTAGCAGAGATAGATGTCTTTAATTCCATCACTCTTAAAGAACAATAACTGCACCACCTGGTACCCAACCACCAATTCTGTCAACGCCAGGAAAAGCAGGAGCGAGCATGCTGCACATAATTGTGGCAGTACGGCCTGGATGCTCCCGCCCGACCCCCCCACCCCCAAACTTTGCTATGGTGCTCTATTGAATTGACTGTCCATGGACTGACACTGCAAGCAGACTTAAATTACTGCGAATCAAGGTTCAACTAACATGAAAAGACGGACAAAAAAAAGACTGGATTCCATTGAGCCTGTCCCATTCAGCCAAGTTGCAGCTAAGCAACATAACCTCACCCTAATATGCTGCACCTACTGTCAGCCATGTAATGTCTTGTTAGAGGCAAAAAGAAATCTCCTAGGCCAATTTGGGGAAAAATTATTCTGGGAAATTCCTCGCCAACCCCCGAAAGCGATCAGAAACAAGTTCCAGAGTAAGAATGGCCATGGGGTACATCATGTTACCTTCTGTATATAGCGATATCAGCCTGCTCCAGGAACTTGTCCAGCTCCCTTTTGAATGTTTGGAGTGCATCTAAATCCACTGCACAAGCCAGCAACCTCTTCCAAAGTTGAATACCTAGTCTAGAAACCCTTAACTAACATGATATGCTTTTCAATATTAAAGAGACCCAACTCCCTAATCTAAAAACTTGTGATCGGTTAGGGATTCTAAACTAGGTATTGATCTAGTGGCCCTACTCTGAACCAGTTCTAGGGCCTCAATGTGAAGGGATCAGAACAGGAAGCAGTATTCTAGATAGGGCCTAAACAAGTTCTTGTGTAGGGACTATAGTGCTCTTGGTTTTGTACTGTATCATCCTAGCTATACATCCTAATACCCTATTTGCTTTCGCTATAGCTACTGGCACTGGCCATGGACCTTTAGAGACTCATCCAGGTCTCTTTCCATTTCAACAGACTTTAGTTCAGAGCCCAGCACATACTTGGCATTAGCTCTAACAACATGCATCACGCTATATTTATTAACATTCAATGTAATCAGCCAGATGCAAGCCCATTAACCATGGAAGGCAAGCCCACTACGGTCTCTAGCATTGGACTCAATTATTGTTGCAAAAGCCCTATGTAAAGTTGCAGAACCCCACAGGTGCTGTCCATTTTTTAAGGTGTATGTATAGATCCCACATCAAAGCAGCCTGCAGTCCCTTTGGGGAGGTCTGAGACAGTGGGGGGAAAGGAATACTGGTCATGAAGTCTCTGTTGAACTGGACAGATACACGTATTCTTCCTTCTCTAGTCACAGAGTGCCAACCTGCTGCAAAAGTTTATTAGCTGCCCTTTAAAAGGAAAATGGCAGAGACATAAATATAGGTTTATGCTGCAGGCCGTTTGTTCCGAGTCTATATTTAGATTTTCTGTGCATACTGAGGTTAGGGCCTACGGAGGTGATTTATAGCGAAATGTTGCAGTCCTTTTTAATCAACTCCAGAAACACTACATAGGAAAGTGGAAGTGACAGAATTCCAGAGGCCAATGAGTGATCATAGAGGATTAGTCCACACTAACAGAATTAATAGTTTTATATGTCATTTTTAAAGGTGCAAGATAAAACTGGAAGTTTTTTTTGTTATAAGTTAAAAACATGCATTAAAAGTTTCACTGTAACCTACGTCAACCCTTCTTATATTAGAAGATATGCTATGACAATTCAACGTTCACATATCTAGATCTTTCCACTGACTCCTATTTACAATTGGGAGATTGTTTGCTTTAAAACAATTTACTTTTATGTGGTAAAAACAGCCGACGTTACTTTGAAACTTTAAAGCTATTTTTTTTTTAGTTACAACTAAATGGTCTCCTCCACAGTAATTAGGGGCGATACGCATCATATATATTCTGGGCCTCTTGTGCTCTACAATATTTAACATGTACCCCTCACTCAGCAGTGCCGTTTTTTTCCCCCTTTTTAAAAAATATATCTTGACAGCCAACAAGTGACTCTGGTAAGCAGTGTGATATCAGGAGCAGTCTGGATAAGTCCTATACTAGATTGCTGAGTCACCTCAAAGAAAAAGCCTCAGTCGCTCGGCCACCCAATAGTGAAAATCAACCCTAAGACTCCACTCAACCTTTGGAACTGAAGACAGCAGTGACAACAAGCATTGCCATTGATAATGTGAATAACCAAGCTGCCATGTTGTGTGAAGACTACCAAACAAGCAAAAAATAGCTGAGCCTAGTTTCACCGGACTAAAATCTATTCCTCCGCATTCCTTTATTTTCTGATTGGTTCATCCTCCATACTAGCATTGCAATCTTCTGCCAACTGACATTATACATTTAATCTAACTGCTTCACTGTTTCTTGCTACTCAACTGGCCCATGCACTCCTACCCAAAACGGCTCATCAATATCAAAAATATCAATGACACGCTTTTGTTTTCTCTTGCCAATTTTCTCGAAGAGTCGATTCCTTTTATTTGAAAAGGCATGTTTTGAGGGAAGGAGTTTGAGGGCGGGGGGGCATACATTTTATAACTGTAATTTGATTTTTTTTTTAAAGAAAATGAATGCAGAAAATTTTAGGCTTGTACATGGAGCAAAGTAGTGCCAGAAATGTTAACATACTGAAAGTATTGGTGGTATTTGGCAACAGTACTGTTGAATTCTGAACATTGTTACAACAACAACAACAACTTGTATTTATATAGCGCCTTTAACGTAGTAAAACATCCCAAGGCGCTGCACAGGAGTGTTATAAGACAAACAAATTTGACACCGAGCCACATAAGGATAAATTAGGGCAGGTGACCAAAAGCTTGGTCAAAGAGGTAAGTTTTAAGGAGCATCTTAAAGGAGGAAAGAGAGGTAGCGAGGCGGACAGGTTTAGGTAGGGAATTCCAGAGCTTAGGGCCTAGGCAACAGAAGGCACGGCCACCAATAGTTGAGCGATTATAATCAGGGATGCTCAAGAGGGCAGAATTAGAGGAGCACAGATATCTCGGGGGGTTGTGGAGCTGAAGGAGATTACAGAGATATGGAGGGGAGAGGCCATGGAGGGATTTGAAAACAAGGATGAGAATTTTGAAATCGAGGCGCTGCTTAATCAGGAGCCAATGTAGGTCAGCGAGCACAGGGGTGATGGGCGAACAGGACTTGGTGCGTGTTAGGACACAGGCAGCTGAGTTTTGGATGACCTCAAGTTTACGTAGGGTGGAATGTGGGAGGCCAGCCGGGAATGCATTGGAATAGTCAAGTCTAGAGGTAACAAAGGCATGGATGAGGGTTCAGCAGTGGATGAGCTGAGGCAAGGGCGGAGACGGGCGATGTTACGGAGGTGGAAATAGGCAGTCTTTGTTATGCTGCGGATATGTGGTCGGAAGCTCATTTCAGGGTCAAATATGACACCATGTTTGCGAACAGTGCGGTTCAGCCTTAGACAGCTGTTAGGGAGAGGGATAGAGTCAGTGGCTAGGGAACGGAGTTTGTGGCGGGGACCGAAAACAATGGCTTCGGTCTTCCCAATATTTAATTGGAGAAAATTTTTGCTCATCCAGAAGTGGATGTCGGACAAGCAGTCTGACAATATGGAATCCGTGGAGGGGTTGAGAGAAGAGGTGGTGAGGTAGAGCTGGGTGTCGTCAGCGTACATGTGGAAACTGACGTTGTGTTTTCGGATGATGTCGCCAAGGGGCAACATGTAGATGAGAAATAGGAGGGGGCCAAGATTAGATCCTTGGGGGGCACCGGAGGTAACGATGCGGGAGCGGGTAGAGAAGCCGTTGCAGGTGATTCTCTGGCTACGATTAGATAGATAAGAATGGAACCAGGCGAGTGCAGTCCCACCCAGCTGAACGACGGTGGAGAGGCGTTGGAGAAGGATGGAGTGGTCAACCGTGTCAAGGCTGCAGACAAGTCAAGAAGGACGAGAAGGGATAGTTTACCTTTGTCACAGTCACAAAGGATGTCATTTGTGACTTTGATGAGAGCTGTTTCAGTACTGTGGCAAGGGCGGAAACCTGATTGGAGGGATTAAAACATGGAATTGCGGGAAAGATGGGCACGGATTTGGGAGGCGACAACACGTTCAAGGACTTTGGAGAGGAAAGGGAGGTTGGAGATGGGGCGGTAGTTTGCAAGGACGGAGGGATCAAGGGTTGTTTTTTTTGAGGAGAGGGGTGATGACGGCAGATTTGAGGGAGAGGGGGACAGTACCTGAGGAGAGAGAACCGTTAACAATATCAGCTAACATGGGAGCCAGAAAAGGAAGTTGGGTGGTCAGCATTTTGGTGGGAATAGGGTCGAGGGAGCAGGAGGTGGGTCTCATGGATCACAATTATTTGAATACAACTCTAGCCACAATAGTGTGGAGAGAAAATGAAATTTCAAAAGGTGTACTATCACAATTGCAAATATTCCCAATTCCACACTTAAGAAAAATGATTGAGAATTGCAGCGTAGTCTTTTTAATACATTGAGGTTAAACATTCTAAGATCCTGCAGCAGTGTGAATGACCGATTGCATGTTGTGTCAAGAGGTTAGTGTCCCTTGGCAAATGTATGCTGCCCAAAGAAATAACTCAAGTTCCACATACACGCTGTCAACACCAAGCTCTACCTCAACTCCACTGCCTCTGTGTTGTCAGTCTGCTTGTTCAACAGTCAGTCCTGGACAGCTGCAGTTTCTTTCAATTAAACATTCGCAAGACTGAAGCCATTGTTTTTGGCCCGCGCCACAAACTCCGTTCCCTTGCGACTGAATCATCCCCCCTTCCCGGCCACTGTCTCAGGCTGAACCAGACTGTTCACAACCTCACCATCCTATTTGACCCTAGCTGAGCTTCCGAACCCATATCCTCTCCATCACAAAGTCCGACGATTTCCACCTCTGTAATATCACCCATCTCCGCTCCTCCCTAGCCCTAACCCTCATCCATGCTTCTGTTACCTCCAGACTCGATTATTCCAATGCTCTCCTGACTGGCGTCTCATTTTCCACCCTCCATAAACTTGAGCTCATCCAAAACTCTTCTGCCCATATCCTAACACCCACCAAGTCCCTCACCCATCATCCCAGTGTTCGTTGACCTACAATGACTCCCAGCTCACCAACGCCGTGAATTTAAAATTCTCATCCTCATGTTAAATCTCTCCATAACCTTGCCCCTCCCCATCTGTGTAACCTCCACTAGCCCTGCAATCCTCCAAGAACTCTGTGTTCCTCCAATTCTGGTCTCTTACGCATCCCCCAATCCCTTCGCCCCACCTTTGGCAGGTGTGACTTCAGCCGTCTAGGCACCAAGCCCTGGAATTTCCTTCATACACCTTTCCGTCTCTCTCCCCTTAAGACTTTCCTTAAAAACTTACCTCTGATTAAGGTTTTAGACACCACTCCTAATCTCTCATTTGGCTCGCTGTCAATTTTTGTCTGATTACGCTCCTGTGAAGCACCATGGGACATTCTCCTACATTATGGGCGCTATATAAATGCAAGTTGCTGTTGTATGTTTTATAGGAACTGTGGCTGCCTGATCTAAGCCTCCAGCGATGGAATTTATTTTTGTTTTCCAATTAGTAACCAGTAGTACGGCCACCCACTAATCAAATCTGGTAGCCTACCACAAAAGTCCATGGCTCACAGTATGCAATTAAGCTGGGTGTGGAGTGGAAATTTATTGGCACAGCAATCCAATAGTGTTTGGAAGCATGCAATGCAATAATTTGGAAATGTGCAATGCAATGATGCCATTTGGATTGACAAGAGTTGATAGCACTGCACTGCATGGGTTAGTACTGTGAAGGGCCTCTCTCTTTTAAAGAACTATTGTCCACTTTTTAAAAATTGTAACGTCTGTACATTTCGAACCACTTCTGCTATGAGCAAAGCTAAAGTTTCATCACTGCATGGTAGTGAGCCCATCTGGTTCAATCTCAATTAGGAGATCAGAACAGAAATTTAGTGATTGCCTCCACAATGGGAAGAACAATAGATAGATAGCTAGCTGGATTTGTGACTTGTTTTGGTAGCTCAAGGCTATGGTAAACTTAAACCCATCGAGTGTGACATCAGCAAAACAGAAGCCACACTACTGTTCAAACATAACCGCAATTTCATTTTCCGCACAAGAGGAAATGTTTTTAATTTTTAAAAATTTAACAACCCATGCATGTAAACCTACGATCAACTGTTGGTATGGCCTTCGGAAGACAAAAATAAAAACAAGTATTGAAATTACAGGAACTAACATGGCGTTACTGGTGACTGTAGCCGATACTTCAGCTGAAGATATAACTCCACACTTGGAACATTTGAGCGTCATACCGTAAAGGGGAACTGTCATCTGACTGCAATTAAAATTAAAAGACTGAAACAAAAATTGAACTTTAACACAAAAATCAGAGACAAATAATATTCATCCAGAAAATAAAACTTCATAAGATTGTTCATTTTGTCAGTATTAAAAAAAAAACACAAGTAAAGAAATCCAATTAAAATGACAAGCAATATCCCATATTTCCTTGAAGGGAAGCAAGGCTTCATTGGCAGGCAACGAAGTTCTGAAGTAAAACCATTCCCAATCTTCATTTTTATATGATATTTCTGATATAACTGTTGACATTTCTTTTCTTTCAATTTGTAACTTATGTGTTATGTAAATACATTAAAAATAAATTCCCACAGAAGTATGTTAACGTTCCATTTAAATTTATTTAAAAATCAAAAAAATATAAGACAGCATCCTTTTTATTTGCCACGGCATAAACCCATTTATAGTTTAAAACTGTTGGATTCCTGCATAAATAGCTGAGCTTGCGTTACCTCACCAAAATGATGCATACCTGCTGCAAATTCTATGTTCAAGTCTTTTTCGATACTTACCCTACTTTGTTTTGCCTGAAGGAGTCAAACATCACTTCCTAGAAAGTATAAACACTGCATAAAAAAGTTGTCACTATTCTTGCTATTCTTTCCATTCCTCAATGGCCTGAATGATGCCCAATATGTTACTGCATTTTACATTCTTCATTACATAGGACATATAAAAAGTCAAAAATCACAAGGAAACCATCATTAAATGGAATGCAGTTACAGAAGAAATGCTCATTATGGTTTCATTAGATGTTCGCAGGTCACCTTATAAGTATAAAGGTTCTTAAGTAGAGCAATTAGTTCAAGTTCCAGTTTTTCAATAATCCAAGAGAAAATTAACAGCCGCTTGGACTAGTAAAGGAGAGCCAGCAGGGATTTGTTAAGGGCAAATCGTGTCTGACTAACTTGATTTGAGTTTTTTGATGAGGTTACAGAGAGGGTGGATGAGGGCAGTGCAGTTGATGTTGTGTATATGGACTTTCAAAAGGCGTTTGATAAAGTACCAATTATTAGGCTTGTTAGCAAAATTGAAGCCCATGGGATAAAAGGGGCAGTACCAGCATGGATACAAAATTGGCTAAGGGATAGAAAACAGAGGATTGGGGTGAATGGCTGTTTTTCAGACTGGAGGGAGGCATACAGTGGAGTTCCCCAAGGTTCAGTACTGTGACCACTGCCATTTTTTGATATACTTTAATGACTTGGACTTGGCGGGGGTGGGGTACAGGGCACAATTTTGGAATTTGCAGAGGACACAAAACTTGGAATTGTAGTAAACAGTGAGGAAGATAGTAATAGACTTCAAGAGGACATGGACGGACAAGTGGCAGATGAAATTCAACGCAGAAAAGTGTGAGATGATACATTTTGGTAGGAAGAATGAGAGACAATGCGTGCTAAATGGTATAATTTTAAAGGGGGTGCAGGAACAGAGAAACCTGGGGGTGTTTGTGCACAAATTTTTAAAGGTGGTAGGACAGGTCAACAGAGCAGTTAATAAAGCACGTGGGACCCCTGGGCTTTATAAATAGAGGCACAGATTACAAAAGCCAGCCTGTTATGCTAAACCTATATAAAACACTAGTTCGGCCCCAGCTGGAGTATTATGTCCAAATTTGGGCACCACACTTTAGGAAGGACGTGTAGGCTTTGGAGAGGGTACAGAAGAGATTTACTAGAATGTTTCCAGGGAATACAGTGACGTGGGATAGACTGGAGAAGCTGTGGTTGTTCTTCTTACAGCAGAAAAGATTTGATAGAGGTGTTTAAAAGCATGAAGGGTTTAGATAGAGTAAATGAAGAGAAGCTGTTTCCAATGGCTGAAGGGTCGATAACCAGAGGGCACAGATTTAAGGGGATTGGCAAAAGAACCAGAGGTGACATGAGGAAAACTTTTTTTACGCAACGAGTAGTTATGATTTGAAATGCACTGCCTGATAGGGAGGTGGATACACGTTCAATTGTAGCCTTCAAAAGGGAATTGGATAAATACTTGAAGGAGAAAAAATTACAGGGATATGGGGAAAGAGTGGTGGAGTGGGACTAACCAATGTCAGCTGGAGATTTGTAGGGAAGCAGGTAAAAAGAAACATTTGTAATTTAAATGTTGACTATCCATGGAGATGTCTTTCCAATTGCTTAAATGAATGGACCTTTTCTTTAAAAACTCTTAAAAATATTTGAAAAGAGTAGGCGAGAAGATGTAATAAATCAAGAAGTAGCAATGAGGAGTTGCCAAGCTTGGCTTTTAAAAATCTGTAGTTTGTAGGAAAAAGATAAGACAGAAAGAATGAGGTCTAATTTGAAGAGAACGTGAAATTTAAAAATGAAAATCTTTTCAACTGGAGCTTTCCAATTCTCTTGGGAGCAGTTGAGTGTCTGGGGCCTGGGTTCACATTCTACGCAGAGACAGGTTGAAGCTCTTTGACAGCTGCTAATGGTCTCCAGTGAGACCGCTAAACTAGTGCCAATGAGTGACAGATTCTGAGCCATACAATGCCATCCACTAGGGCCACCCAAACTGATTGCACTTGATTGAACAGAGACTTTCAGTACATTCCTCAGTCTTGCGGAGGAAAGCAGGCTGTATTCCCACATGCACTCCCTTGTGCAGGCTCTGCTAAAGTTCAGTCCCAATGCTGCTCGCAGATGCTTCACAATTTGATTTTGCAAAATCTGTATTGATCCATAAATATGATTGATTTCAGCAGTTTGAATTCACCTCAAATAATATTTAACTATGTGACAAAAGATGCAATATAACAGAATCTTTTTTTAATGGGTGAAATGGATTTACTTTCCAAATGTATTTCTATTATCATTATAATAACTATCTGCATGAAATACTGAAGGGTTTCAGAGGTGACAGTTCATAACTTCAATCTTGATTTCTCTATAGCTCTTGATTAAGAAAGAAAGACTTGCATTTATATAGCGTCTTTCACGACCACTGGATGTCCCAAAGCGCTTTACAGCCAATGAAGGACTTTTGAAGTGGAGTCACTGTTGTAATGTGGGAAACGCGGCAGCCAATTTGCGCACATCAAGGTCCCACAAACAGCAATGTGATAATGACCAGATAATCTGTTTTTGTCATGTTGATTGAGGGATAAATATTTGCCATGACACCGGGGAGAACTCCCCTGCTGGACTAAGAAACCTCACTTTCAGACTTGAGAACCCAGAAGAACATCGGGGTGCTGGAGAGTGGAACAGTGCAAAAATGATCTGCACTACACCCTAACAAGCACAGATTTGAATGCCACTCTCTGGCGAGATGTGAGAGGTGCTGAGAGGGACAAAGATAGAAAACAAAAGGAGAGTAGAATGACGCACCTACAGCAGTACCCAACAGACAATCTGAGAGTAGCACGGACAGTGATCAGGCAGTCTCCCAGTCAGGAAAGTTCAAGATCAATTTTAACCTTGCCCGCCCAGCGGAAATGGTGTGGGCAGGGGCGTTAAGATGGTGAGGGGGTCGCATCACATTGCCAATGCGTTCCACGGAGCCCCTCCACCGTCTTAACTGACCTAGGGTCAGGGTCCTACTTTACATTCAAAGGTCGTGGTCCTATGACGTCATTGACGCCGCAACCCCATTTAAATTTTAAAAATCCCGAGAGGGCCACAGAGCGCCAAACCCGACAGCGAAACCTGGCGGGAGACAGCGGAAGGTAAGTTTACAAATTTTAATTTTCCAAGGATTCCTTGTGGGCCAGGAGGAGCAGCACTGCTGCCCCCAGGCCCCGCAAGGAGTCCTTTGGCCTCCCCGGCTCTGGCCTTGCCTCTCTCCCCCAGGTCTGGCACCCCACGGAACAACCCTGATGTCACCTCCGCCGCTTTTGGGTGGCAGAGAGAGCGCTGCAGCATTTAAATGAGGCCCAGGACTTAAAATGGCCCCGAAGTGAACAATAAAACAGTCAATAATCACCCTAACTTGCATGTCTGCCGCTACAAATTAACTGTTGTAAAATCTGAATGTTAATTTAAAACTTAAGCTAAAACCATTTTATTGTGGCACAGCACAATGGAGCAACAACATGCTGTACTGGGATATGAGTTTCCCCCCCTCCCAGCACACCACACACACTACAGCTTATTTTCCCAAATCCCTGCCCCTGACAAGGCCCATTTCTCCAGGCACACAGGTCAGAAAAAAGGGGTGGCACCCTGGTCGCCCCTTTTATTTTGCCCTGGGATTTTCGGGGCTTTTGTGGTCCATTCCTAGCACCAGCATCGATCGATCTTAAAAGGAACTTTTTCCGCGAATATTGTTGAATGCAAAAAACATTTCTAGTGACAGTCAGCATGACTGCTCTGACGTTGAATTTTCAGAGCAGACTGGGTGTTCCAGGAGCTAAGCTAATTGAAAAATCCTTTGTGCAGTCTTCTCTTAATATGCATTCACAACGCCATTATACAACTTCATAGCACTGGTTGGGTAATCGCAAAGTCAAGATTCCCCATAAATATAAGACAGCAAGGAACCACAGAAGGCATTGAAGAAGTCAGGCAAAAAATGTGAAGGAGCTGAGGGACTACATTCTCAATCTTGGCAGAACTCCATCTAGCTGGTGTTATAAATTTTTATAACTCATTTACTGCCGCTGCTTCAGAGTCTCCTGGCACCAATCTCCTTGCTAAAACATATAAATCTTTGTTTGCGTCACTGTTCCACTCTTCCTAATAACAAACAATATTTTACTGATAAATCTTTTTTGTTCTCTCGGCTAGTCTCCATTTTGTTTCTACCGACTGTGAGAAAGTAAGTTGCTAAGCAACAGAATGTGTCTACTGTTGCTATGGAGGAAGTCAGATCTTTTACTGTAAAGACCTTGGCTTCAAATGCAAGGCTTGGCTATCTGAAGTCCTCAACTCTCACCACAAATGGCATTCACATTTTGTAAGAACTAATTTTGTTTTCTACAGCCTGAATGAATGAACATTAATAGTTAACAATTACTTAATACTGTTCTGCTATCACCATGGAGATCACGTAAAGAGATCAGGAGGCCAGACACATGTTGCAGTGTCTCATCAATGGTTAAGTCACTACACGGACATCTTACTACTGTGAAACAGACTCAATCCTTTTTCTGAAATTGTAAAAGATTTACAATATATATTTGCTAAAGTTACTGAAATTAATTTTGATGAAAAATCCTCGCTTTAAGTTACACAAAAATATAAATGCAATTTTTAAAAAGGTAAATATTTTGATATTCTGATTGCTCAGTCAGTAAATACACTGCTCAGTTTGGAATTGAGTCAGAGTAGGTATGATCCTGGTCGAGGTTGAATTAGCTAATCTACGATAGGGTAGTCGTGACTGTGTCAGATTTGCAACAGCCCCCATGGGCAAAAGACCAGCCCTGGATCTTGTCCTGATCACTGTCCAGATCCCTGCTAGACAGTGTGCCTGAATAGCTGTCAGGGGGTGGCCAGAATCAGACTTGCCTATAATGCTCCACATTATCAAACACCTTGGCAATACGCACTGTATAGGCCAAGACATGAGATGAAGTATTGAAAGATGGCCAGTGTTTATGGAACTGTACACCAGCACACGTCACAGCCTTTGGGAGAGCAGGAAAGAAAATTGTAAAATAAATTGTACTGATACTTCATTAAAATGTTACTAAGCATCAATATTCAAGTAAATTGTTCAGAAAGCCCAATTAAATGCTGTGAGCATCAACGTGTATTAAATTTTGAGACTCAATTTTGAATTTGAGCTTAAAGGATTTGTACACCTTCATTTTTATTTCTGTCTAGCAACCTTGTATGGCTAGTCCAGAACATTCAGGCGATAGGAGTTTGCACAGCCTATTAACTAAGCAAGGCAATGCATTGTTGGTCAACAAAAAGGATGCTGTTTCTTGAAATTCAAATATCCCCTCAAACACACCAGAGAACTGTGACCCAATCATGAAGACAATTAAACATAGTGGAAAATATGTGGTGAACATTATACTACATCAATGGTTTGATGAAAGCTGAATATAATGAAATCCCCATTAACACTTCAAGGTTACTATTAGCTAGCGGCTACCGGGTTATTTAACGTTGTTTCCAGGAATAATAGAAAATATTGCTTGTTTTTAAAACAAGGAAATATGGTGAGTATCTTTCAAAGATAATAAAATGCTAGATGATGTATTTATGATCATACCCTGCCCGTTCCTTCAGTTTCTTATCTGTTATTCCATCTTTGGATACAAGTTTGTTAAATACCAGAATGCCAATAACCATGTTCACCTGTTGAAATAAAAATGTATAAATATAAAATATCTTATTAAAGGCTCCAAAATATAACTTTTTCTCTCATTACTTTACTACTGAGACTGCAATCAATGGTAAATGAAATGAGACTGGAAACGTGATACCAAAACAACAACGGCCGCAGGTCCCACAAAGGCGTAGAGAAGACCACCTTCCAAGGAAAGCCAGCAACTGCAAGGAAAGAAAACAATACAAGGGTATCGGGTTAGATGTAGAATATGCTAGGTTTTGAAGAATATAGGGTTGTCAAGTGTCTGCTTTATGACTAGACAGCCTAGTCTTTGAGTGGGATGTCCAGAAATTTCTTAAATGTAAAGTGGACATTAAAGGTGTGTTTCTTTAAACAGAATAATTTTTTTAATCCCCACTTACTTTAGTGCCTCATGATGTGGAGGTATTCATTATTAAGGTTTCCAATTAACTTTCATCAACAGCAAAGCAAACATCACCTCTCAAGCCAAATTCCCACCTTCTGGCTATCTGAACCAGGAGAGATTGAGTAGACTAGGCCTATATTCTCCAGAGTTTAGAAGAATGAGAGGTAATCTCATTGAAACATACAAAATTCTTACAGGGCTTGACAGGGTAGATGCAGGGAGGATGTTTCCCCTGGCTGGGGAGTCTAGAACCAGGGGTCACAGTCTCAGAATAAGGGGTCGGCCATTTAGGACTGAGATGAGGAGAAATTTCTTCACTCAGAGGGTGGTGAATCTTTGGAATTCTCTACCCCAGAGGGCTGTGGAGGCTCAGTCGTTGAGTATATTCGAGACAGAGATCGATAGATTTTTGGATATTAAGGGAATCAAGGGGTATGGAGATAGTGCAGGAAAGTGGAGTTGAGGTAGAAGATCAGCCATGATTTTATTGAATGGCGGAGCAGGCTCGAGGGGTCAAATGGCCTACTGCTGCTCTTATTTGTTATGTTCTTATAACCCCTGTCCAATTTTGAACTCAGCAAATGGTGACAACCCTTTACAGATAGCAATAAAACACAGGCAATTTCTGCAGGTGTAAATCAAAGTTGGCTAACCAATAACACTGCACAGAATAAAAATAAATACATGCCAAGGTAGAAAATTGGCAAAAGCCGACCAACAGTTTCGAATAAGGTTAACACAGCTCCCAAAACCTGACAACTGAAGAACAACCCGATTGTAAGTCCCTAGCACCTGAAAACAAGTAGTTAGATGGGCATGTAATTTAAGCTATATGTACACCCAATATTCCTTCACTTGTACCAAAGGCAAAAAAAGCATAAGTGCATGAAAGCCCGACAGGAAAGTAATAAAGCTGATTTTAAGGGGATGAGAATGAAACTAGGGAAAATAAACCGGAAACATTTACAGACAAACAGAAATAGAACAGCAGTGGGAAACATTTTAAACGGTGATTAAGTCCAGGAGAAATATATCACACTAAAAACCAAGAACAAACTAGCCAGTAATGACACACCGTGGATGAATAAAGAAAAAAGCATACACTACGTACATTGACAACAAAGGAGAGGACGACAAAAGGGAACACGAAAAGGTTAGGAAAGAAGTCAAAAAACAATTAGGAAGGCAAAGAGGAACTACGCAATTAAGTTATCAAGGAATATAAAATAAATATTCTACAGACACATAAATAACAAAAGAAAAATCAGAATAGGGACAGCAATAAACATCTCCCAAGTTTGAAGAATATATCAAAATTGGAGGCCGGACAAATAATGACGAACAATATAACCAGTTTAAGAAGGATTTGGGTCTAGGTAACTGAAGTAGCAGTTGCAGTTCAATACAGATAGCTGTAAAATAATTAGAACTGTATAAAACAACTAATTCGGCCACAGCTAGAATACTGCGTACAGTTCTGGTCACCATATTACAGGAAAGATGTGATTGCACCAGAGAGGGTGCAGAGGAGATTTATGAGGTTGTTGCCAGGCTTGGAGAATTTTAGCTATGCGGAAAGATTGGATAGGCTGGGGTTGTTTTCTTTGGAACAGAGGAGGCTGAGGGAAAACTTAATTGAGGTGTATAAAATTATGAGGGCCTGAGATAGAGTGGATAGGAAGGATCTATTTCCCTTAGCAGAGAGGTCAATAACCAGGGGGCATAGCTTTAAAGTAATTGGTAGAAGGATTAGAGGGGAGTTGAGGAGAACTTTTTTCATCCAGAGGGTGGTGGGGGTCTGGAACTCACTGCCTGAAAGGGTAGTAGAGGCAGAAACCCTCATCGCATTTAAAAATACTTGGATATGCACTTGAAGTGCCTTAAACTGCAAAGCTACGGACCAAGAGCTGGAAAGTGGGATTAGGCTGGATAGCTCTTTTTCAACCGGCGCAGACACGATGGGCCAAATGGTCCCCTTCTGTGCCGTAAATTTCTATGATTCTATGGGCTGGATTTTCCCGTTTCCCACCCGCACGGAGCGAGGGGGGGGACCCGGGAGACGGCAGGAAACCCGGAAGTTCGAGCCCTGGGATCCCCGGCCACCTGCAGTAAAATCTGCAAAGCAGGTTGAAGTAGAGGCTTCAGGCCTCACTATCATATTTAAATTGTCAACTCGCCTCCTGGCAGGTTGGTTGCCCGCCTCCCATCCCGCCGGATAAAAGGTGAAAATGGGCGGGTTGGAGGCAGGTTGGGGTCAGGATTTGGATTTTTACAACTTTCACTTCCCCCCCACGCCTCCAACCCACCCATTCTTTCCTGTGAAAATTCCAGCCAATGATTCTATGATACACCAGAAAAACTCACAGATAATAACAACGAAATGGCAGAAATATTAAATAATTACTTTGCCATGGTGGACATGAAGAGCGATCAAAAAAAATATAAAGACATTTAATTAGAAAAGGGAGAGATAATTGAAAAACTAATCAAACTTAGAGAGGATTAAACCCCTGCTCCAGAAGAATTGCATCCGGACATATTAAAATAAGTTAGAGAAGAGATAGCCAAGGCATTATTACATATATATAAAAATTCATTAGAAAAGAATAGTGCCAGAGGACTGACGGACAGCTAATGTGGTTCCTATATATAAAAGGGGAGATAGAACAAGTCCAAGGAACTATACACCAATTAGATTGATGGTGGTGTTAGGAAACATAATGGAATCCTCACTCAAAGATGTAATAGAAAAATATCTAGAAACGGAAAATATAATAAAGAGTAGTCAGTACGGATTCCAAAAGGGAAGGTCATGCTTGACCAAACTTACTGAATTCTTTCAAGAAGTAACAAAAAGGGAAGATAAGGGTAATGCAGTAGACATAATGAGGAGAATTTTGCCGGCGCTCAGGGGGCGGGTTTGGAGGCGGGACCGCTGGCAAAATCGCAAAAATTGACAGCGGGTCGGAAACCTGCTGTCAACCCACCTCCAGACAATCTTCCCAGGTGCTGGGTTCCGATTTGCGCAGGGACCCAACACCTAGCGGCAGGAAGAGGATTATAGGCACTTAACTGCTTGTTAACAGGCAGTTGAGGCTTTTTGCAATTTTGACAGGTCTACTGCGGGCTTCCCGACGTCCGGACACCACGCCAGGGTAAGTGTGGCGTGCCGGGGGGCTACTGTAATATTTGTGCATTGATGACAGCTGCAGAAGTGGTGTGAAGGATCCAATGGTACACTGGTGAGTTTCAGAGGTAAGAAAATGTTGGGAAAATCATTTTTAGTGTATTTAGACTTTTCTGTAGGTGACAAATTTTGAATTGTTTGTGTAGTCCCACCTCATTGGGAGAACCCCTCTCACCAGTGACAGATCACTTCTGTAACCTCACCTGCAGCTGCCATCTGTTCTAGCCTAAGGAGAGAGTCACTGGAGAGCCTGGATGCAAGGACTCACCTTTGTACAGTGATTGTCAGTGTTTGCAGCACCTCAATACTGTCAAACACTGAAAAATCAGCTGTCAAAAAAAATTGTGCGTGTCCCCTTTAAGAAAACCGGCAGATGACGCGTCATCAACTGACGTCATCTGACACCAGCTTCCTCTTAATTGGCCGGCAAGCACGCAGGGCAGGCTTAACAAAGCCAATTGACGCAAAATCGCGTCTGTGCGTCGGACATCGTTGGGGGCGGGACTGGAACCCGGAAGGCAGCAGTCCCCACCCCCCAAGCCGCATCGACCGGAAAAATCGCAGCCAATATATTTGGATTTCCAAAAAGCCTTTGATAAGATGCCTCATAATAGACTCGTGACTAAGTTGAGAACTTGTGGAGTCAGGGGACAAGTAGCAGAATGGGTGGTAAGCTGGCTACAGAACAGAAAACCAAAAGTAGAAGTTAATGGTAGTTACTCAGATTTTCAAATGGTGGGAAGTGGGGTCCACAACAATCGATGCTGGGACCACGGTTGTTTCTATTTACATAAACAATTTGGACTCGGGAATCGGAAGAATAATTTCAAAAATTGCGGATGACACCAAATTGGGGTGGGGTAAGTTAATACAGAGGAGGACTGGGAAAAAATACAGCAAGACATAAACTTGCAGAATGGGTGTGTAATTGGCAAATGAGCTTGAATATAGACAAGAGTGAGACAGTACATTTTGGTTGGAAGAATAAGGAGGCCATATACTCCTTGGAAAATAAGTGTCTAAAAAGGGTAAAGGAACAGAGGGATCTGAGGGTACAGATACACAAACCACTAAACGTAGTGGCGCAGGTTAGTAAGGTCATTAAAAAAAGCAAATAAAGCACTGGGCTTCATTTCTAGAGGGATAGGATTAAAAAGCAGAAAAGTTATGTTAAACTTGTATAGAACCTCATTTAGACAACAACTTGTATTTATATTGCGTCTTTACCGTAGTAAAAGGCACTTGGGGTACTGTGAATAGTTTTGGTCTCCATATTATAAAAAGGATATAGAGGCATTGGATGAGGTGCAAAAAGGGTTTACTAGAATGATACCAGAACTGAGAAGGCAAGATTGAACAGGTTGGGGCTCTTTTCTCTAGAAAAGAGAAGACTGAGGGGTAACCCGATAGAGGTCTTTAAGATTATGAAACAGTTTGATCGGGTAAGTGTAGAGATGACGCAAGACCAAAACTAGGGGCCATAAATATAAGATAGTCACCGATAAATCCATTGGGAAATTCAGGAGAAACATCTTTACCCAGAGAGTGGTTAGAATGTAGAACTTGCTACAACAAGGAGTACTTGATGCGAACAGCATAGATGCATTTAAGGGGAAGCTAGATAAGCACATGAGGCAGAAAGGAATAGGATATGTTGATAGGGTTAGATGAAGAGGGGCGGGAGGAGGCTCATGTGGAGCATAAATACCGGCATAGACCCGTTGAGCCGGATGGCCCCTTTCTGTGCTATAAATACGTTGCAATACAAAATTTATTTTCTGCAACAGTCTGGAGCCTTCCCCTCCCAGAAAACATTGCTTTTTTTACACTTTATTTGGTACGTTCTCTAGTATTTTGAAATCTGCAATAAACAGGGGCAGTGCATTTTCTTTTCATCTTAAAGGCATTTGCTGAATTTTACTAAAACTATTTGTGATTTGGTCGTTTTGACTTTTTACATTAAAATGATGCATTCTAATTAATTTTAAACACTTTTCTACATTAAAATTGATAGATTTTTAATCTTAATAAAAGGAAAATCTAAGTACCATTGGGTTTTCAACAGACCAACCAGACCACCACCTCCCCAAAAGCTATCTCAAGAGTCACTCTGCCTCCTTCAATCTTTCCAACTCATGTTGAGATTCTTCTTGCCCTTCAACGCTCCTCCAGTTTATGCTGGTGCTCCTTCTTCTCTCCCTTCAATTCAATCTGGCACTCTTGCCCCTTCAGCCCAGTTCAGGATGGTACCCTCCTTCCCCACAACCCTCAGTCCAACCTGTTTCCTTCCCCCACATGCTGACATGTTCCTTTCTTTCCCCTCGCTTCTCCGTTCATACCGGCACTGTTCTTCTCTCAATCACCTCCTTTATTGCTGGGACTCTCCTGCTCCACCTTCACAGCTAATGCCGGCACGTCACCCTCCTCACTCTCAGTAAATCAATATGCTTTCCTGCGCCCTCCCTCTCAGTGAATGCTAGCACTCTTTCTCGCCGTCCCAAAGCACCGCTTCCAGTTTCGCCCATCTTCCGTTTCCTCCGTCCATCTTCTGCTCCCTTCTATTTTCTTTTTTCATCTTTTGCTCCTCTCCCTTCCCTCTCTATCTACCCTTTCTCCCTTTTACTTTTCCCACTCTCCTGTCCTTCTCTTTCCCCCCATCCCTTCTCTGTGCACTTCACCACTCTGTTCTGTCCATGCTTCCTTCTCCCTAAGGACCATTCCTATCCAAGTCTTGTTTCTATAGAATTCCCCTACTCATAGTATGCAATGACTGTAATAACATCAATCAGCAGAGGACTCAGTAGGAGACATAGAGGGGAGAACAACTCAGTCCATTCTATGAATGCAAACATATGGACTGGTGTACAAGTTCCACGATGCTGGAGCCTTCTCCCTGGCACAAAGTGGGCAATTTTCCTGTGGAATGGAAGCCCCCCCCGCAATTTTCCACTGCAGGCCACTTGGTTAATGCTACAATAATTGACCAGCAGTGGAAAACCCAGGCTTTATTGTCTAGATTCACACATGAAGTTAAATGGGCAAGGTAATGGAGGATTGATTTCCAGGGTCCATGGAATTGGACCTAACAAGTGTCAGCACCTTCAGGAGAGGAGGAGTGAAAATTGGTTAAGAAAACTGAGAATATAGGAACAGGTTACAATCTGGGGCAGCCACATTTTTTTAAAATTTGTTCCTGGGATGTGGGCGTCGCTGGCAAGGCCAGCATTTATTGCCCATCCCTAGTTGCCCTTGAGAAGGTGGTGGTGAGCCGCCTTCTTGAACTGCTGCAGTCCGTGTGGTGAAGGTACTCCCTGTTGTGAGGGAGGGAGTTCCAGGATTTTGACCTAGCGATGATGAAGGAATGGCGATATATTTTCAAGTCAGGATGCTGTGTAACTTGGAGGGGAACTTGCAAATGATGGTGTTCCCATGTGCCTGCTGCCCGTGTCCTTCTAGGCGGTAGAGGTCGCGGGTTTGGGAGGTGCTGCTGAAGAAGCCTTGGCAAGTTGCTGCAGTGCATCTTGTAGTTGGTACACACTGCAGCCACGATGCACCGGTGGTGGAGGGAGTGAATTTTTAAGGTGGTGGATGGAGTGCCAATCAAGCGGGCTGCTTTGTCCTGGATGGTGTCAAGCTTCTTGAGTGTTGTTGAAGCTGCACTCATCCAGGCAAGTGGAGAGTATTCCATCACATGCTTGACTTGTGCCTTGTAGATGGTGGAAAGGCTTTGGGGAGTCAGGAGGTGAGACACTCGCCACAGAATACCCAGCCTCTGACCTGCTCTTACACCCACAGTATTTATGTGGCTGGTCCAGTTACGTTTCTGGTCAATGGTGACCCCCAGGATGTTGATGGTGGGGGATTCAGCAATAGTAATGCCGTTGAATGACAAAGGGCGGTGGTTAGACTCCCGCTTGTTGGAGATCGTCATTGCCTGGCATTTGTGTGGCGCGAATGTTACATTCCACTTCTCAGCCCAAGCCTGAATGTCATCCAGGTCTTGCTACATTCGGGCATGGACTGCAGAGTTGCGAATGGAACTGAACACTGTGCAATCATCAGCGAACATCCCCACTTCTGACCTTATGATGGAGGGAAGGTTATTGATGAAGCAGCTGAAGATAGTTGGGCCTAGGACACTGCCCTGAGGAACTCCTGCAGTGATGTCCTCGGGCTGTGATGATTCACCTTCAACCACCACAACCATCTTCCTTTGTGCTAGGTATAACTCCAGCCAGTGGAGAATTATCCCCCTGATACCCATTGACTTCAATTTTACTGGGGCTCCTTGATGCCACACTCAATTAAATGCTGCCTTGATGTCAAGGGCAGTCACTCTCACCTCACCTCTGGAATTCAGCTCTTTTGTCCATATTTGGACCAAGGCTGTAATGAGGTCGGGAGCCGAGTGGTCCTGGCAGAACCCAAACCGAGCATCGGTGAGCAGGTTATTGGTGAGTAAGTGCCGCAGGATAGCATTGTCGACGACACCTTCCATCACTTTGCTGATGATTGAGAGTGGACTGATGGGGCAGTAATTGGCCGGATTAGATTTGTCCTGCTTTCTGTGGGCAGGACATACCTGGGCAATTTTCCACATTGTTGGGTAGATGCCAGTGTTGTAGCTGTACTGGAACAGCTTGGCTAGAGGCGCGGCTAGTTCTGGAGCACAAGTCTTCAGCACGATAGCCGGGATGTTGTCAGGGCCCATAGCTTTTGCTGTATCCAGTGCGCTCAGCCGTTTCTTGATGTCACGTGGAGTGAATCGAACTAGCTGAAGACTGGCTTCTGTGATGGTGGGGACCTCAGGAGGAGGCCAATATGGATCATCCACTCGGCACTTCTGGCTGAAGATTGTTGCAAACACTTCAGCCTTGTCTTTTGCACTCACGTGCTGGGCTCCACCATCATTGAGGATGGGGATATTCATGAAGCCTCCTCCTCCCGTTAGTTGTTTAATTGTCCACCACCATTTACGACTGGATGTGGCTGGACTGCAGAGCTCTGATCTGATCCGTTGATTGTGGAATTGCTTAGCTCTGTCAATAGCATGCTGCTTCCGCTGTTTAGCATGCATGTAGTCCTGTGTCGCAGCTTCCCCAGGTTGGCACCTCATTTTTAGGTACGCCTGGTGCTGTTCCTGGCATGCTCTTCTACACTCCTCATTGAACCAGGGCTGGTCCCCTGGCTTGATGGTAATGGTAGAGTGAGGGCAAGGCGGGGCCATGAGGTTACAGATTGTGGTGGAATACAATTCTGCTGCTGCTGATGGCCCACAGCGCCTCATGGATGCCCAGTTTTGATCTGCTAGATCTGTTATGAATCTATCCCATTTAGCACGGTGGTAGTGCCACACAACACAATGGAATGTGTCCTCAGTGTAAAGACGGGATTTTGTCTCCACAAGGACTATGCGGTGCTCACTGCTCCCAATGCTGTTATGGACAGTTGCATCTGCGACAGGTAGATTGGTGAGGACGAGGTCAAGTAGGTTTTTCCCTCGTGTTGGTTCTCTCACCACCTGCATCAGTCCTAGTCTAATGTAACAATGCTAATAAGTTAAGATAACACCGCTTGTAGGCTTTGCACTTCACAAAGTTAAGTCAAAGTATGTCCTTTTTATTCTCCAGTAACTTACTGCAATGCTCAGTAGCAGTTTGATTTTTTTTTAATGAAGATTAATCGAGAGCACTTTTCATTAATAATGTTTGTTTATTAATTAAGTGTAGGTTGGCAAAGCAACACTGATGCCAAGTATGATAAAGAAACTCATTACTCAACATCAGGAGTCGTAGGTCTGTGAGAAGAATGATGTATTAAGCCCTCTCTCTCGATGAAGCTCAGAGATTTGATTCAGCTTTTAAACACCCTTGAACAAATAAATTACACCGTATTGTGAACACAGTCCATGCTCTGGTAAAATATAAAGAATAGGGAGGTCAACTATGATGGAAATTTTTAATTCATTAGTATTTCTCCATTTTTTCCCCCCACTGGAGTCTTTTTAACAAAACAACGATCTGTAGGATGAAAGCGCTAATTGATATTTAACCTTTCTGCATGGAAGCCAGCAACCAATTACGCAATCCAAAGGTGTGTGTACAGGACTCCTTCTAGTAAATAATTACAATGCCACAATTAAGTTTAAGCTTACTTACATATACCACATGTGGTGCTTATGCCATTGCTCATATTTGTTTCTGAAGCATATACTTCCCCATTTCCCACAACACTTGCGCTTGTGTATTAATAAAACTGTGGGGTGGGAATTGGGCTGGCGATGCTGAATTGGCTATGATGCTCCCTCCCATAGTTATACAGCCTTCCAACACATGAACAATGACAATTTTGGTAATGTACCGCGAGTCTGGTACCCATGGAAACAAGAGTCACTACTTTCACCAGAGGAGAGAATAAAAATCTTGGTTGCCACGAGGGTTATGAAGGAAACCAATAGTCATGTCCCTCTTAAAAGGATGCAAAACAGAAACAGAAACACAATACCCTATCATTTATTGATGCTGACTCATACAGTGTCTCAATCCAAGGGTATGACTGCAGTGGGTTAAATCAGTGGTTCTCAAACTTCAAGAACCAGATAGGGCGCACTGATGAAGAGTCATGGTGAGTTGAGATGGAAATTGAAATTACCGAGTCGGAGATCTCACAACGCAGAGGCCGAGGGAAAAATGGAAGGAGAATATCTCGGGGAGAATCTTGGGGTCGGGCCTGAGGGCAAGGTGGAGAACAAGGATTTTAAAGTAGGTGCGAGAGGGGTGGAACAAGGTGAGATGATCGAAGGAGGCAATGGTGCTAGAGGAGTAAGGGGAGACACAAAGATGTGATTTCATGATTAAGAGCCACACTGCCACCATGGCAGTTCGGACAGGGCAGGTGGTGGAAAGAATAGCTGGAAGGTTGGGTTCAGTTAAGACCAAGATGTCATCATCCGTGAGCCATGTTTGAGTCAAAGCCATGATGTCAATGCAATCATCCACAATGAGGTCATGGATGGCAAGGACCTTGTCTATATTTGGACAATAAGGAGTGAGAGCTGCTGGGCAGAAGACAACACTGTTGGGAGCAAGGTCTTTTTAAAAAGCAGCTTGGATACCATACTGAAGCCTTCTGGCTCGCTTTAACCACAGGCTGCATCCCACCTAGATAGGTCTCACACACATCCCCCCAGTTTGAGAACCACTGAGTTAAACCATTGATTCCCAGTGTATAAAATTCCTGATCCAATATAAAGTGATCCTCCTTTATCGACTCAATGCTCAGAGCACCAGAATCAATCAACTGTCAACTTTCCCTGAGAGTCAGAGCCATGTTTTAGAAGTCTCCTCACTTCTGCATGAAACATCATTTTGTTCTGCATTTTCTGTGGCTTTCATTTAGACTCAGTGATGAATAAATGATTAAACTGGCTATGGTACAAAGATTTGCAAATTGTCACTTTTTTATCCTCAAAGACCTGCTCCCAACATGGCATTTCTTGGCTATCCCGATGTGCATTTTTCAGGATATGTCTGCATAAACATTTGTCGGCCGCATTTCGTACTGATCATTTTGATGTGAACTAAATGTGATTCTGCCGCATAAATATAGTTTATGAGGACTCCAGCTGTGTTTATAAAGCTATTCTCAGCCAATAAAACTGACACAAATGCAACCCAGTAACAATATTCACAAGAAGCACAATAAAGCCCAAGGCTTGGGGAACACATTTCATATTCTAGAAATATTCATATATATTTGAGAAAAAAAGGAACGGTTAAAAGAAATTTAGTGTAGCACCAACGATAAGAGTGAACAGAAGGGATTAAGGATTGTAGTGGGAAGGCAGTTAGCTGTTTCTAAAATGTCTTATGCTCTTTGGGATGGTCTGTATTTTTTCCCCAGAGGTCTACAAATACAGCTTCACATCAGAGGTAGCAGTAAGTTCAACATATTGATAGGCCAGTCCCAAAGGATTTTCAACATTTTTCCCCACCTTTGCGGAATATATATTTACTTGTTTCTGTTGCAAAGATATGAAAAACTATGTACATTAAAACAACTCATCAGTCTGAAACAGGTCAAAGACTCAAATTCCAATGAAACAAAATTGATTGGGCCAATTCATTTAACACCAATTCAGCAAAGGATAAGTGGAACAGTTTTTAAGTCATATTCACAAGGGAAAATAGCAGAAACATACCCTCCCTAAATAGGAATAATCCGTGTAAAATTGACAATTGATTTACGTCCTAGACAGGATCATGGGACTCAAGACAAATAAATCCACAAGGACAGATGGCACTTACCCCCGAGAGACAAGGTAGGAGAATTGTGAGGCCGTGACGGTCACAAGGAATACTAGGGAGACCCCAGTATACTGGAAACAGGGCAAGTGCTGCCCATTTTCAAAACAGACTCAGGCAGCTGCAGAACCATTAGTCCTACATCAGTGCCATGAAAATAAAGGAACTAATTATCAGGAAAAAATTGACAACTGGTTGGAAATAACCGAGTAAACAGCAGCAATATGGATTCAGATCTTGCTTGACCAACCTCGTTGGCTTTTGAAGAAATGACACAGCAAGTGGAATGTGGAAAACTCTACAACATGATGTATCTTGCCTTCTAAAAAGTATTTGACAAAGTTCCTCATAAAAGGCTAGTACTTAAGATTAAGATGCGGAGATGCCGGTGTTGGACAAAAATGAGAAGTCGCACAACACCAGGTTATAGTCCAACAGTTTTATTTGAAATCACGAGCTTTCGGAGCGCTCCTTCGAAAGCTCGTGATTTCAAATAAAACTGTTGGACTATAACCTGGTGTTGTGCGACTTCTCACTTAAGATTAAAGCAGTGGGGGTTCGAGTTAAAACCTGGGAATAGATAAGAAAATGGCTGAAGGGTAACTTTGCTGCAGTTTCCGCCGCACTTCTGGCAAAGTTACTGCGGTGCTGCGGGAGTAACTCCGAGGAAATTCCCTGCCATTATTTCAAAGAAAATGTAAAATTAGGGCAATGCGACACAGGCACAAACTAATAAAAGGGTCTTCTTCACACGAAGAGTGATCAACATGTGCAACTGACTTCCAGGTAGAGTGGTGAAGGTGTAACCATTCAAGAACCTGCACCACACGGACTGCAGCGGTTCAAGGCGGCGGCACACCACCACCTTCAAGAAATAGTTGGATACTCTGACGGAGGACTTTAATTTTCTCTCAGGATAGATGATACAGAAGACCATTAGATCCTGTCAAGGAACCCCTATGTCCTATGCCACTCCAAGACATCCATTTTACAGGAGTAGATGAAAACAAAGCTCTCCAATGAAGTCCTTTAACTATGATTATTGAGCAAACCTATTTAAAGAAGAGAACTTAATTACCTGAATGTCTATCAGGGTAAAGGCGCACCATTCTTTGTGCTTACTGCGACACTGTTGCTTCACTTTATGTGTAACACTGCCGCAAAGATTTGCTCCAAATTAGTTACTTTTAATCCATCCCAATTTTCATAAAACTAATTTAAAAGTGTAAAGAAAAGATGTGCCAAAGTTTATAATATACCATCTGCACCAGCTGAAACTTGCTGCAGTAGCCAATATAGCAGTGCTGCCGCTAAACCTGCAGTCCGTGTGGCGAGTACCTGCACCACACGGACTGCAGCGGTTCAAGAAGGTGGCTCACCACCACCTTCTCGAGGGCAACGAGGGATGGGCAATAAATGCTGGCCTTGCCAGCGACGCCCACATCCCATGAGCGCATAAAAAAAGAGCTGATCTTCCCTGGCTGTTGCAGGAATCAAGCATGTCGAAAGCCTGCTGACACACATTCAATGCATTACAAGCCATGATTTGGATTTCACGCCTCAAAACCATGTACCTGCACATAAATGCGAGAACTGCAGACACCTAAAGTTAAGTACGTGGGTGTGTTCACCTGCGTGAAGTTGCTCAAAATCAGGGAATTATTTACCCTGAAAAAAACCAAATTCACATCTTTTTTCCTTTCCTTTGTCTGGCTCTATGAAGCAGCTTATGTAAATGACTGTTATGCAACTCACAATTCAAGCTAGATATTAAAACCCAGTCACTTTATACTGGGGAGAGAGAGAGCGGCTCAGACTCACCGGCGGCAGAGGCAGCGAGAGCGGCCCTGGGTGGAGACTGAGCGCAGAGACCGAGGGTTTAAAGAGCAGGGAGAGAGAGAGCGGCCCAGACTCACCGGCGGCAGCAGCGAGAGCGGCCCTGGGTGGAGACTGAGCGCAGAGACTGAGTGCGGTTTAAACAGAGCGCTGCGAGTTGGGTGAGTCAGGGAGTTAGGTGAGGAGTGGAAGGAGGAGCTCCCTTGCTTTGCCTTCGTTTTTCCTAACTTTTCACCCTGTAGGAATTGGTTCTTACTGTACACCAAGGAAAGAGTCCGAGAGCGGGAACAGTCAAACAACAACAACTGCGAAACCGCTAAAGTGACGTCACAACCAGGGAAGGAGCTGATTGGTAAGTAGGACCGGGTGAGTATTTCTACAGTCCAGTCGTTAAAGTCAAAGTAAGGTCTCTAGTTTAGAGTAAGTAGTGTTTAAAGGGAAGTAAGGTCCCTAGTGTATTTAATATTCTTTAATTTAAAGGAAGTAAAGGGAGTAAATTAAGGGTAGGACATGGCAGGGCAGCTCGGCTGCGTGGAGTGCTCCTCCTGTGCTATGTGGGAAGTCAGGGACACTTTAGGTGTCCAGGGCGAACACGTGCAGGAAGTGTCTCCAGCTGCAGCTACTCGAAATCCGCGTTTCAGAGCTGCAGCTGCGGCTGGAGTCACTGTGGAGCATCCGCGAAGCTGAGACCTTCGTGGATAGCACGTTTAACGAGGTGGTCACACCGCAGGTAAAGAGTGCACAGGCAGACAGGAAATGGGTGACCGCCAGACAGAGTAAAAGAACTAGGAAGGTAGTGCAGAAGTCCCCTGGGTCCATCTCCCTCTCCAACAGATTTTCCGTTTTGGATACTGCTGGGGGAGATAGTTTCTCAGGGGAATGCAGCAAGAGCCAAGTCCGTGGCACTACGAGTGGCTCAGCTACACAGGAGGGGAGGAAAAAGAGCGGGAGAGCAATAGTGATAGGGGATTCTATCGTAAGGGGAACAGATAGACGTTTCTGTGGCCGCAGACGTGCCTCAAGGATGGTATGTTGCCTCCCTGGTGCCAGGGTCAAGGATGTCACTGAACGGCTGCAGGGCATTCTGAAGGGGGAGGGCGAACAGTCAGAGGTCGTGGTTCACATTGGTACCAACGACATGTGTAGAAAGAGGGATGAGGTCCTGCAACAAGAATTTAGGGAGCTAAGTAGCAGATTAAAAAGCAGGACCTCAAAGGTTGTAATCTCTGGATTACTCCTGCTGACACATGCTAGTGAGTATAGGAATAGGAGGATAGAACAGATGAATGCGTGGCTAAAGAGTTGGTGCAGGAGGGAAGGCTTTAGTTTCCTGGGTCTGCTTCTGGGGAAGGTGGGACCTGTACAAGTCGGACGGGTTGCACCTTAACCAGAACGGGACCAACATCCTTGCGGGGAGGTTTGCTAGTACTGTTGGGGGGCGGGTTTAAACTAACTTGGCAGGGGGATGGGATACGGAGTGGAGCTATAGGAGGGGGTAATGGACAGCCAAATATAGAGGAAAAAACAAGTCAGCCTGGAAGGCAGAGCAAATATGTTACGGCACAAGGGAGTATGGCAAGGCTAAATGGCATTTGTTTTAATGTAAGGAGTCGTGCGAGTAAGGCAGATGAATTGAAGATGTTGATGAACACATGGGAGTATGATATTGTTGCTATCACAGAGACATGGTTGAGGGAGGGGCAGGACTGGCAGCTCAATATTCCAGGGTATAGAATCTTAAGGCGAGACAGAGGGGGGTGTAAAAGAGGAGGGGGTGTCGCAATATTAATCAAGGAGTCAATTACTGCTGTAAGGAGGGATGATATCTTAGCAGGTTCCTCTAATAAGGCCATATGGGTAGAACTTAAAAACAAAAAGGGGGCAAGCACTTTGCTGGGAGTGTACTATAGGCCCCCAAACAGTCAGGGGGAGATAGAGGAACAGATATGCAGGCAAATCTCAGAGAAGTGTAGAAATAATAGGGTAATAATAGTAGGGGATTTCAACTTCCCCAATATTAACTGGGATAGTCAGAGTGTGAAAGGCTTAGAGGGTGCGGAATTCTTAAAGTGCATCCAGGAGAGCTTTTTGAGCCAGCATGTAGAAAGTCCTACAAGAGAGGGGGCGATACTGGACCTAATTCTAGGGAATGTAGCCGGGCAAGTGGTAGAAGTGTCAGTAGGAGAGCATTTTGGTGACAGTGACCATAATTCGGTGAGATTTAAGGTAGTCATGGAAAAGGACAAAGATGGACCGGAAATAAAGGTTCTAAATTGGGGGAAGGCCGATTTTAATATGATAAGGCAGGATCTGGCCAAAGTGGACTGGGATCAGCTACTTGTAGGAAAATCCACATCAGAGCATTGGGAGTCTTTCAGAAAGGAAATAGAGAGAGTACAATGCCAACATGTTCCCGTAAAGGTCAAGGGTGGGACCAACAAGCCCAGGGAACCCTGGATGTCAAGGGATATACAAGAATGGATTAGGAAAAAAAGGGAGGCTTTTGGCAGATACAAAGGACTAAAAACAGGAGTATAGAAAGTGCAGGGGGAGTACTTAAAAAAGAAATTAGGAGAGCAAAGAGGGGGCATGAAAAAACACTGGCAGGCAAAATAAAGGAAAATCCCAAGGTGTTTTATAAGTATATTAAGGGCAAGAGGATAACCAGGGAAAGAGTAGGGCCCATTAGGGACCAAAGTGGCAATCTGTGTGTAGAGCCGGAAGATGTAGGTGAGGTTTTAAATGAATATTTTGCATCTGTGTTCACTATGGACAAGGGTGATGTAGGCATAGAAAACAGGCAGGGGGATTGTGACATACTTGAACAAATTAGTATTGAGAGGGAGGAGGTACTAGCGGTTTTAGCAGGCTTAAAACTGGATAAATCCCCAGGCCCTGACGGAATGTATCCAGGCTGCTGTGTGAGGCAAGGGAGGAGATTGCAGGGGCTCTGACACAAATTTTCAGAACCTCTCTGGCCACAGGGGAGGTGCCAGAGGACTGGAGAACAGCTAACGCAGTAACATTGTTCAAGGAGGGTAGTAGGGATAAACCAGGGAATTACAGGCCAGTGAGCCTAACATCAGTGGTAGGGAAATTATTGGAAAAAATTCTGAGGGACAGAATCAGTCTCCACTTTGAGAGGCAGGGATTAATCAGGGATAGTCAGCATGGCTTTGTCAGGGGGAGATCATGTCTGACCAATTTGATTGAATTTTTCGAGGGGGTGACTAGGTGTGTGGATGAGGGTAGTGCAGTTGATGTAGTCTACATGGACTTCAGTAAGGCATTTGACAAAGTCCCACATGGGAGACTGGTCAAGAAGGTAAGAGCCCATGGGATCCAGGGCAATTTGGCACATTGGATCCAAAAATGGCTTAGTGGCAGGAGGCAGTGGGTGATGGTCGAAGGTTGTTTTTGTGACTGGAAGCCTGTGTCCAGTGGTGTACCGCAGGGATCGGTGCTGGGTCCTTTGCTGTTTGTAGTGTACATTAATGATTTAGATATGAATGTAGGAGGTATGATCAGTAAATTCGCAGATGACACGAAAATTGGTGGAGTGGTAAATAGCGAGGAGGGAAGCCTCAGGCTACAGGACGATATAGACGGGATGGTTAGATGGGCAGAACAGTGGCAAATGGAATTTAACCCTGAAAAGTGTGAGGTGATGCATTTTGGGAGGACAAACAAGGCAAGGGAATACACAATGAATGGTAGGCTCCTAGGAAAGACAGAGGATCAGAGGGACCTTGGTGTGCATGTACATAGATCCCTGAAGGCAGGAGGACAGGTAGATAAGGTGGTTAAAAAGGCATATGGGATACTTGCCTTCATTAGCCAAGGCATAGAATATAAGAGCAGGGAGGTTATGATGGAGCTATACAAAAAACGCTAGTTAGGCCACAGCTGGAATACTGTGTGCAGTTCTGGTCACCACACTATAGGAGGGATGTGATTGCATTGGAGAGGGTGCAGAGGAGATTCACCAGGATGTTACCTGGCTGGAGCGCTTCAGCTATGAAGAGAGACTGGACAGGCTGGGGTTGTTTTCCTTAGAGCAGAGAAGGCTGAGGGGGGACCTGATTGAGATGTACAAAATTATGAGGGGCATAGATAGGGTAGATAGAAAGGAACTTTTCCCCTTAGTAGAGGGCTCAATAACAAGGGGGCATAGTTTCAAGGTAAGGGGCAGGAGGTTTAGAGGGGATTTGAGGAAAAACTTTTTCACCCAGAGGGTGGTTGGAATCTGGAGCTCACTGCCTGAAAGGGTGGTAGAGGCAGGAACCCTCAAAACATTCAAGAAGCATTTAGATGAGCACTTGAAACGCCATAGCATACAAGGCTACGGACCAAGTGCTGGAAAATGGGATTAGAATAGACAGGGCTTGATGGCCGGTGCGGACACGATGGGCCAAAGGGCCTCTTTCTGTGCTGTATAACTCTCTGACTCTATGACTTTTAATTCCAAAAAATATTTTCTGTGTCTTTCTGGTATAAGAAGGAATGAAAGAACTTGCATTTATATGGCATATTTCACAACCTCAGGATGTTCCAAAGTGTTTCACAACTAATGAAGTACTGTTGAAGTGTAGGCACTTTTGTAGTGTAAGGAAATGGGAATAATGTCAGCCAGTGGCTCAGTCGGTAGCGCCCTCGCCTGAGAGTCAGAAGGTTGTGGGTTCAAGTCCCACTCGAGACTTGAGCACAAAAATCTAGGCTGTCACTCCAGTGCAGTGCTGAGGGAGTGCTGCACTGTCGGAGATGCCATCTTTCGGATGAGATGTTGAACCGAGGCCCCGTCTGCTCTCTCAGGTGGACGTAAAAGATCCCATGGCACTATTTCAAAGAAGAGCAGGGGAGTTATGCTCGGTGTCCTGGCCAATATCTATTCCTCATAAAAAAAACAGATTATCTGGTCATCATCATTTACTGAGCGCAAATTGGCTGCCACATTTCCTACATTACAACAGTGACTACACTTCAAAAAAGTACTTCATTGGCTGTAAAGTGTCTAGGGACGTCTGGTGGTCATGAATGGCACTATATAAATGCAAGTCTGTCTGTGTGAGTATCCAACTGCCACACGAACAGCAATGAGATAAATGATCAGATAATGGGGTAGAAATTAGGTCGCGCCCCATTTGGGGCGCAAATATCGTCCGGACGCAAATATTAGCGCCTGGCGCTAATTATCGGCACTGACGGGAAACTTCACTTTTACCGCCCCGGGAGGTGAGTGGAGCGCTAAAGCAGGCGCTGCACACCTCTCTTAAGGCGCAAAGGCCGAGCAGTGAGGCGCTAACTCGGAGCGCTGGCGAAGCTCATGTAATGTCAGTCAGCAATGGAACACACACACAATGGCATGGGCCAGTTCTTAAAGGGGATGGTTAATCTTGCTTTCCATCCACATCCTGTTCATTGCTGCCTTGAATCTCGGCCTGGAGAGACTTGCACATCAAATGTGCTGGAAAGAACAATGGAGAGCACCAGGCAAAGAGCTCAGAGTGCAGCTCCCACGGTCTCTGCTAAATCGATACAAGGAATGGCAAATCAAAATGAACCTGCAAAGTGCTGCAATTTCTTTTAGTGCTGTTGATTGAGGGAACAATGTTGGCCAGACCAGTGGAAAAACTCCTATATTCTTCTTCAAATAGTGCCATCGGATCTTTTACATCTACCCGAGAGGGCAGACGGGACCTTGGTTTAACGTCTCTTCTGAGAGACAGCACCTTCTGAGAGACAGCACCTTCAACAGTGCAGCACTCCCTCAGTAGTGCACTGAAGTGTCGGCCTGAATTATGTACTGGAGTGGGGATGAACCGATGATCTGCCTCAGAGGCAAGAGTGCTATCACGGAGTCAAGGCTGACACCAAGAAAGTAACCATGTTAAGTACCTTAAAAGGTAAGAGTCAAATTTTGATGTCAATATTTTTTGACAATACTGATTTAAAATATGAAAATACAGGAGAAAAATCTAAGCTGCATATTTGATAAAAGTATAACTGTGAATGTTAGAAATCCAAAATAAAATAGGAAATAAAACTGGAAATGTACTTCTTTTACGATGCTGGGGGGCATGCTGTGTATTTCCAGCATTTGCAGCTTTTAATTCAGTTCTAAAATTATCTGTGAAATCTTTGATAATAATGCTTCCTCTAAAGTAAAAATATTTAATTCATCTCAACTGTGATATAGAGGAAACATTCAAACCATTTTTCAAATAACACTGATCCTGAAACTGCCTGATCAGGGATAAAATGGGCAGACACATGGCAGATACAATTTAATGCAGATAAGTGTGAAGGGATGCACTTTGGGAGAAACAACATGGAGAGGCAGTGAAATCTAAATGGTACTATTTTGACGGGGATGCAAGAGCAGAGGGACTGGGGGTGCAAATTCACAAATCTTTGAAGGTGGCAGGGCAAGTTAAAAAGGCAGTTAAGAAAGCGTATGGAATACTTAGCTTTGTAAATACGGACATTGAATACATAAATAAGAAAGTCATGCTAAACTTTTACAAATCTCTGGTTAGGCCTCAGCTGGAGTACTGTGTACAATTCTGGGAACCATACTTTAGGAACAATGCCAAGGACTTAGAGAGGGTACAGAGAAGGTTTACCAGGATGATATCAGGGATGAAGGACTTCAGTTATGTGGCGAGACTAGAGCACCTTGGCTTGTTCTCATTAGAGAAGAGAAGGTTATGGGGAGACCCAATAGAGATATTCAAAATTATGAGGATAGAACAAGTATGGAGAAACTGTGCCATCTGGCAAGTGGGACAGTAATCAGAGGTCACAGATCTAAAATAATTGGCAAAACTAGAGGGGAAATGAGGAGAAATGTCTTCACACAGAGGGTTGTTAAGACCTGAACGTACTTCCTGAAAGGGTGGTGGAATCAGATTCCATAGAAACTTTCAAAAGGCAACTGGGCATGTATTTGAAGAGGACTTGCAGGGTTATGGGGAAAAAGCTGGGGTGTGGGACTAAATTGGATCGCTCTTTCAAAGAGCCAGAAAAAGGCACGAAAACCAAATGGCCTCCTTCTGTGCTGTAAGATTCTATGATTTTTTGAACACAACGTTACTCTATGTTGGGGATTTTTTTTTGCACCCTATTCTACCTCATTTCGAATGAAAGAGAAACAGAAAACATCAACAAAACCCAGAATTGACAGAACTGCAAAAGTGGCTAATATAAAAATTTAAATTCGTCAGAAATGAATGAAACCTTTGGTGTGCGCCTACCCTAGATAACTACACTGCCCATATACAATAAATCTCTCTCTGACTCATAGAGCCCATTAAAATGTGCCTATTCAAGGTCCCAAGGCAGTATGAAAACTGTAGAATACGAGTGTATTAAAAAAAGTTGTGGTTATAAAGGAAAAATAAAACTGGCTCTGGGCTGGCTGAAGTCAAAAGGACTGCTGAGTCACACCTCATGTTTGATACAAAAGGAGGACTGATCATCATGGAACTGCATAACTGAGTGACATCAAAGACAACTGATAAAGGGGATGTCGATCAATTCCTCAGCTGCATTCAAGGGAGGTATTGGTGGCAAGCAATCGCCCCAAAGGTGTGGTCCCAATCAAGGGCACTATAAAAACGACCAGGTGAAAGAAGCTCACTCTCTACCCTGCCGCTTCTTCCAGCCTACCTCCTCCAAGGCTGTCCTGATCCTGACAAGATAACATGTGCTCCTCCACTATCCACAGACATCGAGCCATCTACAAGGCCTCAACAGACCTAGGAGCCTGAGCCAACCCTAAGTATACGTAAAATCCAATAGGGAATTCAGAAGAAACTTCTTTACCCAAAGAGTGGTGAGAATGTGGAACTCGCTACCACAGGGAGTGGTTGAAGCGAATAGTATAGATGCATTTAAGGGGACGCTGATAGATTTAGATGAGGAAAGACGAGAGGAGGCTCGAGTGGAGCATAAACGCCGGCATGGACTGGTTGGGCCGAATGGCCTGTTTCTGTGCCGTATATCCTATGTAATCCTATGTAAAAACCTTTCTTTTAAGGGTTTAGTACAGTAATAAGGTATGAATTTTGGAGCCAAGAGTTTTTTTTTTGTTAAAGCAATTCTAAATATCTTGCACTTTCTTACCCCCTAATCGTGTATGGACTGCAGCTACTGTTTGATTCTAGCACTGTATCTTTCTGTTATTTAATAAATGATCCTTTTTTTTAATTATAAAGACATGGTTTATGCCTGGAGCTTCTTATGAAGACAAAGAGACCACAAAATTCAATATAAAATTTTGATCAGGTGCGGATAAGAAGGTATGTCCTCAAATTAAGTAAAGAATAAAATCACTTTGCGCCTTTTTCCCTACAATAGTCAGCCCACTCTTGTTCCTGAAATGCTGTTGTCAGGAGAATGCGTTAGTCTGTGGAGTGGAGTGAAAAGTCTATGGCGATTGTCCTATGAGGAGAGATTGAGAAGACGGGTCTATATTCTCTAGAGTTTAGAAGAATGAGAGGTGATCTCACTGAAACATATAAAATTCTTACAGGGCTTGACAGGGTAGATGCAGGGAGGATGTTTCCCCTGGCTGGGGAGTCTAGAACCAGGGGTCACAGTCTCAGAATTAGGGGTCGGCCATTTAGGACTGAGATGAGGAGAAATTTCTTCACTCAGAGGGTGGTGAATCTTTGGAATTCTCTACCCCAGAGAGCTGTGGAGGCTCAGTCGTTCAGCATATTCAAGGCTGAGATCGATAGATTTTTGGATATTAAAGGAATCAAGGGATATGGGGAAAGTGTGGGAAGGTGGAGTTGAGGTAGAAGATCAGCCATGATCTTAATGAATGGCGGAGCAGGCGCGAAGGGCCTGAATTGCCTACTCCTGCTCCTGTTTCTAATGTTATGAAAATGGAAAAGACCAGGACAGATTTCCATATACATCTGTAACCAGTTATAATTTAACCTACTTAGACGGAAAAGGAAACTGTTTGTTACAGCACTAGAAATGTTAAGTGCTGAACTCTATAGGTTGTTCGTCCCCAAAAAATAATTTCATGGTTTCCACGTGCAGCTGTTAATTTCCTATTTGCTCGATCAAACACTGAAGTGCTCCAGTCACATCAGCCATCGGAGAGTGACCCTTATCATCATTTTTTGATTGTACTCGGATCAATCTCATAGCATCTACTTCCATTTTTCCTCTATAAACAGTCATAAGAATTAGTTGCTAGTCAGTAAAATTGCTTCTATGGCTGTAACAAAAATGTTATCAACACGGCATAGTGATGGTATCCATTGGGTCACATTTAGGGGTTGCTGGATATCATTTTTCATCAGTGGAGGTGACTACCCACTCTAATGCTTCCAGTGTGAAAGAAAATACATTGAAAAAAAATAATAAAATGATAACCGTGATACTTCCCAACCTTTTTACTACATAAAATATATGTCCCGGAGAACAAATTGGAAATTTACCCTTGTTGCTCCCATGTAAATCAAGGATCTGACTTTTTCTGGGGCAGGTATCAAATCCCTCCTCAATCTCCCTTGTCTTCCTGGGCCATCCACCATCAGTGGCCAAGATGGGAGACAGATTATCTCCTCCACCTGTGCTACTCTGAACCAGCTGCCTGGAAGTCTTATGGAGCAGCTTGCGGATGACTTTCCGTCCAGTTTTCTTTCCCCACAACAGTGCGATTGAGATCAGAAATACAGCAACATGGGTAAATCAGGCCAGCAGGGACATTGCCATACTGCATCTGTTCCTATTTTATTGCACTGAACAAGACTCCACATTGACATAATACACTGTTGACACTGACACACATATGTTGTGAGTTTGTGTATTCGACAGTGTAAGTACTAGAAGCAGAGATTTCGATAACAGGGGTGATTTCTCCCGGTACATGTGAAAATACTGCTGCTGCACCAAGCAATGAAGTTTGATTATCCTGGGTTCTGGGAGCCCGAGTTTTGGAAATTCAGTGAGAGAAATGAAAACTTCGATTGACAACACGCTCTGAGAGTTAACTAATCAGAAAAAAAGATGGAGAGAGGATAAATTCTGAGGGTATTTTTGATATGGTGGAAACTGATATCCTGGGAGTCACCATTGACCAGAAACTTAACTGGAAGTAAATCGCTGTTCCTTCATCGTCGCTGGGTCAAAATCCTGGAACTTCCTCCCTAACAGCACTGTGGGAGTACCTTCACCACACGGACTGGACACATAAATACTGTGGCAACAAGAGCAGGTCAGAGGCTGGGTATTCTGCAGCGAGTATCTCACCTCCTGACTCCCCAAAGCCTTGCCACCACCTACAAGGCACAAGTCAGGAGTGTGATGGAATACTCACCACTTGCCTGGATGAGTGCAGCTCCAACAACACTCAAAAAGCTTGACACCATCCAGGACAAAGCAGTCCGCTTGACTGGCACCCATCCACCATATTATACATTCACTCCCTGCACCACCGGCATACCGTGGCTGCAGTGTGTACCAACTACAAGATGCACTGCAGCAATTCGCCAAGGCTTCTTCGGCAGCACCTCCCAAAGCCGCAACCTCTACCACCTAGAAGGACAAGGGCAGCAGGCGCATGGGAACATCACCACCTCCAAGTTCCCCTCCAAGTTACACACCACCCTGACTTGGAAGTATATCGCCGTTCCTTCATCATCGCTGGGTCAAAATCCTGGAACTCCCTCCATAGCAGCACTGTGGGAGAACCTTCACCACACGGACTGCACCACCACATTCTCAAGGGTAATTAGGGATGGGCAATAAATGCTGGCCTTGCCAGCGACGCCCAAGTCCCATGAACAAATAAAAAGAACATGGTTCTTCAGTTTCAGTGGCTGTTTGCTACTTCCTGCAACTGAAACAGCTTTCTTTAGTTATTTCAAGTTTTTTTGGTGATAGGGAATGTTGATTCAAGTGCAGAAGTCACTCATTATTTGTTAAAGGCTTCTGCTCACAACACTTCCTTACAGTCACGCGGGGCTGCAGGATTACCTCAGGAGGACAACGAGGCAGAGGAGGATGAGGACAACAAGGCAGAGGAGGATGAAGAGGTAGAGGAGGAGGAGGACGAGGAGAAGGAGGACGAGGAGGAAGAGGAACAGGAGGGAGGGCAGAGGCAGTGAGACAATCGGCCTTCCTGACGGGTTGTCCGTGACCAGCTCATCAGACTCCGATTCACATGAATGAAACCCCAGATCCCCGGAGCTCACCACATCCCCTTCATACAATCCCTGTCTCACTCCATATCACAGCGTCCCCCTCGGCGCAAAGGTGAAATGAGAGAGATCACAAAATATTCCAAACACAATTAATAAATTTATCTATAAACATATCACATGAATTCTAGTAACTAATGAACCTTGTGCCATAGTTGAATAGCTGTCATTGTGTGCAAGGTGTGAGATGTGGGTGTAAGTGTTGCTAGGTAGAGATTGTTGGTGGGTGAGTGCTCGGGATGTGGTGCATTGAGCAGTGTGTGAAGCTTGTGGTACAGATGGTGGTATGTAGCATTTGTTGAAGCCTTCACTCACCGACCACCTGTGTGAGCTCATTAAACTTCTTCCTGCACTGTGTGTGGGTCCTGGAGACCACAGTGCTGCCCGTGACGTGGTGTGCCACCTCCCTCCACATAGTCCGGCAGACTTGTGGCGAGGGCCTCCTGCCAGTTGACGGGTACAGGACCGCCCGCCTTCTCTCCACCACTAAAACCAATGCCTCCAAATCTTCATCGGAAAACCTCCGGAATCTCACCCTGGGGCGGCGATCTGCCATCAGGATTTGTAAATAAGTGCTCCTTCTCCTTGTCCTTCTTCTTATTGTTGTTGAGGCAGCTGCACACCCAACAATGCTGAGAATGAGGTGCTGCAGCATCAATGAAACTCCCCTTTAAGTAGTGAAAAAAGTCTGCGGCAATCATTACTTGCGTTTAGACTGCCCCCGATATTGGTCCATCTATTCAGTGTAACGTCAATGAGCTTGAGCTTTTTAGACTAGAATCATGACTGCAATCGTTTTAATGAGGAGTCAGGACGAATTTTATGTGCATCCTAGATGATTTTCAACTGGCTACTTAAACATTTTGGGGTAGAAATTAGGTCGCGCCCCACTTGGGGCGCAAATATCGTCTGGACGCAAAAATTAGCGCCTGGCGCTAATTATCGGCACTGACTGGAAACTTCACTTTTACCGCCCCGGGAGGTGAGTGGAGCGCTAAAGCAGGCGCTGCACACCTGTCTTAAGGTGCAAAGGCCAAGGAGTGAGGCGCTAACTCAGCGCGCGAGCGCAGCACAGCTGCTGCCAGTTAGCGAGGGAACACAGACACACCGGCGCCGGCCACTTCTTAAAGCAGGGGGGGCCACTTGCTCCCCAGCCACACCCTGCTCATTGCAGCCTTGAATCTCAGCCTGGAGAGACCTGTGAATCCATTTTGCTGCCAAGCATGGAGAGGGTGAGAGAACGCGCTCATCGCTTCACCGAGCGGGCCTTGGATGCTCTGGTTGGCGCAGTGGAGCGCAGACGATGTATGCTCTTCCCTGAGAGTGGCAGGAGGCCTTTGCCACGCGAGTTCAGAAGAATGTGGAGGGAGGTGGCTCAGAGCGTCTCCTCCAGGAGCATGGTGCCCAGGACCCATACTCAATGCCGCAAAAAGTTCAACGACCTCACTCGGGTCGTCAGGGTGAGTGGCTTTTTCTCAATACCTCTCCATCCCTCCATCTCAACCTCACTCTATGGCCAGAGGGTCTTAAAACCCCAATGCACAACACTCATCCAACACCTATGGCCCTTTCATCAAACACACACACACATTCCACACTTTGCATACAGTAAGGGCTATTCACCTATGGGAGGCACATCAGGCAAGACCATGGCTGTATATTGTAAGGGCTATTCACCTATGGGAGGCACATCAGGCAAGACCATGGCTGTATATTGTAAGGGCTATTCAGCTATGGGAGGCACATCAGGCAAGACCATGGCTGTATATTGTAAGGGCTATTCACCTATGGGAGGCACATCAGGCAAGACCATGGCTGTATATTGTAAGGGCTAGTCACCTATGGGAGGCACATCAGGCAAGACCATGGCTGTATATTTACTCAGATGCTGTCCTTTTTCTTGCAGGCCAAGCTGGCTCATAATAGGAGACAGCAGCAACGGACAGGTGGAGGGCGGCCTCAGCTGCAACCCCTCAGCGATCTGGAGGAGCGCGTCCACAGGATTGTGGCAAGCCGGGAGATCGGTCCCTTCGCCACTGGAGACGCCGACCCCGTTCTGGACAGCAATGGTAAGATCATCACCTTTTTGTCCTCTGTCCTTCCACTTGTCCCTCACAACACCAGCCTTTGACACTTTCAATCCAACTTGCTAACTCGCTGCACTTATTCCTCCCTTACTGCCACCCTGTCCTCACGCTAAAGCCACTCTTGTACCTCCCTGCTTTCAGATGGTGATTCACCAGCTGAGGAGACGGGCCCTGAAGCTGCCACTGGGAGTGATGCTGCAGCTGAGGAGGAAGAGGAAGCCGGAGCATCAGTGCCACCCTCTCCCGAGGAAGCCCATGCCCACACTGGGAACACGCCTTTCCCGGAGGGGAGCAGGGGGGAAGGGGCTGATGAGGGTGAAGCTCCAGGACCCAGCGGGCTGCAGCAACGCCATGGGGGGGGTAGGGAAGAACGGGCGCCTTCTCCCCAGAGGGAGAGTATGCCAGACACTCCTACTGCAATGGATGCAGAGGAGGAGCGGCTGATCACAGAAATGAACACCCAGGCGGTGGGCATGCACACTGAGCTCATGGGTGCAGTGGGAAGGGTGCCCGAATGCATTGAGTCACTGGCAAGGAGTGTGGAGCACTTCGCTGTAGCACAGGCGGATGCCACACTAATGCTTAGTGCTGCAATTCAGTCACTGGCTGCCGTGATCCCATCTTTGACTGCTCTCATACAGACTCAGATTGAGGCCACGCGAGCACAGACTGCTGCCAACCTCGATGGTTCGTGCACATGTCCCCGGGGCTGTCACCGCGCCGCAGCAGGCCAGCAATCTGTTCTCCGGCAGATTGCTCCGGATGCTGAAGTGCTGCCCCGTGGGAGTGCCAGTGTGTCGGGCGAGCAGGGAGTTGCTGTCCTCTCTCATGATGACAGCATTCCTGCTGCCAACATTGTCACTTCTCCACTGCACTTGCCACCGCCTGTAGGACAGACTGCTGCCGCCCATGCAGAGTTGGTGCAGTCTGCAGCCGGGCCCTCCAGGCCCAGAAGTGGTCGAGGCCGTCCTTCAGGGGCATCTGCAGTGTCAGGGTCTGACGAGCAGCAGCCTTCCACCAGCCTTGCTGCAGCCACTGAGGTCCCATTACGGAGGAGCAGTAGGGTTAGAAGGGGGGAAGTGCGCAAGGGAAGGAGATCACCCTCAAAGGGCAAAAAGTAGGAGGTGTGACAAAATGCTGGTCATTTTTTTATTGAAGGCCGAGGTTCATGGTCCAACTTTTGTTTAGTGTTTTGGACATTATCTCCAGGTTGTGAGAACCAGTTATGTTATTGACTGTTTTTTTGTGTTTATTTCTATGAGTTTGTCATGAGGAATTGACACACACAGAGTTTGTAAAATAAATAAGTTTCTGTATTCAAAATATACATGGCTGGTGGTTGGAATTATTGGTGCCTTGGCCGGCTTAGGGGTTGCGTGCTGGGTTGATTAATGTTGGTAGCAATGGCAGGGGCCCTAGAAGCGGCTTGCTATTAGCCGTTGACGGACGGCCCTTGCAGTTTGACCATTGTGGGCCGCCCTCCCGCCTTAGTGCTGCTGATGATCATCGTCCTCGGCCTCTTCCTCCTCCTCCTCTGGTGGTGCTCCAAGGCCTGGTGGCATTGGCTGGGTCCTGAGGATTGCCATGTTATGCAACATGCAGCACACGACTACGAAGTTCGATACTTGCTCAGGCGAGTACTGCAGGGCTCCTCCAGATTGGTCCAGACAGCGGAACCGTTGTTTCAGCACGCCAATTGTGCGCTCAATAATGTTCCTGGTTGCTTGATGGCTTTCATTGTACCGCAGCTCAGCAGGGGTGTTGGGCGTACGGAGCGGTGTCATCAGCCAGGTGCTCAATGCATACCCCTTGTCCCAGAGAAGCCAACCAACTGGCTGATGCGGTGCCTCGAAAACTTCTGCCACAGTAGTCTGGCGCAGGATAAAAGCATCGTGGCAGCTGCCAGGATAGTGGGCATTGACAGCGAGTATCAGCTGTCTGTGGTCACAGACCAACTGGACATTCAAGGAATGGAACCCCTTTCTGTTCCTGAATTCCTCTGCATTCTCACGCGGAGCACGCAAAGCCACATGCGTGCAGTCAATGGCGCCCTGCACCATGGGGAAGCCCGCTACCCTCGCAAAGCCCAGAGCGCGGTCACGCTGCTTGTCTGGGGTCATAGGGAAAGAGATGAACTCTCGTCTCCTTCTGAAGAGGGCATTTGTGACCTGCCGGATGCAGCAATGCACCGCGAACTGGGAGATATTGGCGAGGTCCCCAACAGCAGCTTGGAATGAGCCAGTGGCGTAAAAGTTCAAAGCCACTGTGACCTTCACTGCCACCGACAGAGACGTCCTGGACCTCAGTTGAGGCTGCAGATCTGGCTGCAGCAGGTGGCAGAGCTCAGTGACCACCTCCTTGCTGAATCGCAGCCTTCGCAAACACAGCTCCTCGGACATATGGATGTAGGAGAGCTGTTCACGATATACCATGGGAGGGTCAGCTCTCCTGTACAGACGCCTGATGGCCCTCCTCCGTCTGCCCATCATTGCCACTCTCTCTCTCTGCGTCTCTGTATCCTCCGATTCAGCTGGAGCAGGACGACGCCCCCAATCAGTGCAGCCCCCATAGTCTCTTTGCAAGCAAAGTAATGAGGGACAGCAACTAAAGTAGCAACAAAGTTAGGATCAATAGGCAAAACTACCTCACAAAGCGTTGAGTCAATGTAGAAGTCTCTCTCTCTCTCTCTCCGAATCTCTCTCTCTCTCTCAGAACGAGTGGTGCATAAATGTCGACCACAGAAAAAGACAGGAAGAGGCCCCCTTTAAATAGCGCCCCCCCCAGCCCCACAGCGATTGATAGCGTTCCAGTCTTCTGGTCGTTGGATGCGCCAGGCGGTAAGGCAGGGGGCGCCACTCAATTTCTGCTCCGGGGCGCCACAAGGGCGTTGCACCATGGAATGACGTCACAATCTGCGCGCGCAGGTGGTCGCAGCGGTAAGTTTTAGCGCCGCCGCACAATCTCTAGTTAAGTTCTCGAGCGGCGCAAACATCGCTGCGCCCGGGCGTTAGCGGCTTTGCGCCCCATTAGTGCCCTCTTAAGGCGCTAACGGGAGGCGCAACCAACTGAATTTTTACCCCTTTTAGTCTAAACACTGCCCATTTCTTGGCGATAACTAATTTCTAGCCCTTTGGAACTGTCCTGTCAGTCTGGGCAGATGTACTGAGTGGAGTGCCCCACACATCACTGTTGGCGTGCCTATCATTTCTAATGTACATAAACAAGCTGGATTCAAAGTTGCAGTACAATACAATTTGAGGACTAAAGTCGGGGTAGTTGATCTGATGAAGCAGCCAAGGACCGACAGAAATACCCAGATAAAATATAAAATGGACAGAACAATAGCAAATGAAATTTAATACAGTCAAGTGTAAGATACTACACACTGGAAGACATATTTAATATATGGTGTTCAACTAGCTAGAGAAAGGGGTGAAGGAGATCAGGGCCTGGAAGGAGACCCAATGCTTACCACACCTTGCCATTGTCCAACTGTAACAATAAAGCAAACAGAACGATGAGCTATATTACAAAATGAACAGAGCACAGGCTGAATCTTAACCCCCGAAATCTGATGGGTTGGGGTCGGGTGAGATGCAAGGCCAGGAGGCGGGATGGCCAATTAAATATTTTAATGACGCTGGCAGCCTCCGATTTATCCTGCTTTGGAGGTTTAACCCTACCCGGCCGGGTTCCAAGGCCTCGGGAAACCCAACAGCTGAAGAGAGGTGAAGACAGTTTCGGGGAGAAGGCAAGTGCTTCCCTCCGGCCCCCATAAGCTCCCCGATACAGCCCCGCCCAGTCCCCCGGGTCGGGGGTCGGACCTACCCAGGGGTTGGGGATCAGACCCCCCCCCCCCCACTAGCAACAGCAGGCTCCTCACCTGGGGCTGCGGCCTGCTCCGGAGTGCTCCCCGCCCAACTGGAAGCCAAGCCTGTCAATCAGGCTGACTTCCGGGAGGGGATCTTACCAAAAAAATACTACGCATGCTGTGGAGTTAACCATGCAGGGAAACCCTCCACTTTCTCCACCCCACCACCCCCACCCCAGCCTACGCAGCCTGCCCCTGTCAAGATCAGGATCTATAAGTCTGAAGACAGCATGCTGAAGCTGCTAGAATGCTGTGGTCAGGCCACACATTGAGTACTGCGGTCAGTTCTGGTCAACAAAGAAAACTTCCAAGCCACAGAAACTGTCTGAAGGCTAAGGACTTAGTAATGAGGAAAGGCGAGAAAGATGAATGAAGCCCCAATTTTAACTCGGGCGTGTGGAGGCCACAACTGGTGGCAGTGTGACTTCTGGGCTGCATCTCAAAACTGGGGGGGGGGGGGGGTAGTGGCAGCTCGCTGTAGGGTGGGAGTTGAATCTTGGGTGACAGGAAGCCACCGCCGGGAACTCCTGCTCCACAAGCAAAGTAATAAATAAAGTTTAAAATCTTAGGGGGCGATTTTCTCACTGGAGGCAAGATGGAGGTAGGTTTCAGTTTGGGTGGGTTTGAAACCCGCCTCCACTGATAGTTTTCAAGAATTTGCGATTTTTCCCTTGATTGGCCACTTGATTTCAGAGGTGTGGGATGCCCTTGGTCAATTAGTGTTTTGGGACTGAAACTCGCCTCTGTTGACAGCACTTTTCCAGTCTGATTTTATGGCTTCTTGCTGCCTTGGCTCATTCCACAGCATTTCTGCCTATGCTGCACCACCTGCAACATATTCTGAGAAACCACAATGTCCAATTCCAAGCCAAGGGCCTCCCCGAGGCTCTCGGATGAGGCGCTGCAAATGTTGTTTGAGGGGGTGACAGCTAGCATGGAGGTGCTCTTCCACTCATCTGGGAGGAAGAGGCCTGCCAAAGAAACCAAGGCTGTGTGGGTACAGCTGGCAAGGGATATAACCTCCAGATCTGTGTGCAGATTGGGAGAATGTTTATGTGTATTGATGAAATGCCATCCCTGTTGGAAAGCATTAAAATGATTTGAAGCCAAAATGTTGGCGTTATGGCATCTGTTCTTTCGCCTTAGGCAGCTCCACATTGCGGGCTCCGCCACACTTGCGATGTCAGGTTGGTGGCCTGAGTGAAAGGAGGCCAGAGAGTCATGTCCATTGTCAATGATGTCCTAGGATGGAGCCAAGGACATGTGCCAACTTGGGCAACCTATGCAAATTTGGCCAGCATAAGTTCATCCCTTGCATCCCGGGAAGCCATGTGTTCGCGTGCTGTCGCTGCTGGTGGTGAATACACTGGCACTCTGACCTCCTCCTGCTCCTCCTCCTCCTCCTCCTCCTCCTCCTCTTCCAGATCCTCCTCCTCCTCCTCCTCCTCCTCCTCATCTGAGGAGGGCTGGAACTGAGCCACTTGCTCATCAGGAAGCTGCAAGCCACAACACGGTGCGATGTTGTGCAGTGCACAGCAGACCACAACCATTCTGGAGACCCTGTATGGTGTATACTGCAGGGCTCCACCTGATCGATCAAGGCAACGGAAGCGCATCTTCAACAACCCAATGATTTGCTCGATGATGGACCTGGTCGAAGTGTGGCTGGCGTTGTAGAGCTCTTCAGCCTCATTAGCTGGCCTCCTGATCGGCGTCATTAGCCACTTCTTCAGGGGGTAGCCTTTGTCACCAAGGAGCCATCCGTTAAGTTGGTTTGATGGATTGAAAAGCGGAGGGACACTAGAGTGCCGCAGGATGAAAGAGTCATGGCAACCACCACAGAACTTGGCGCAAAGATGCAAGAACTCCTTCCTGTGGTTACACACCAGCTGTACATTGAGGGAGTGGAAGCCCTTTCGGTTGACAAAGATAGCTGGGTTGTGATGGGTTGCCCTAAGGGCCACATGTGTGCAGTCTATGACGTCCTGCACCATTGGCATGCCTGCCATATTAGCAAAGCCAACAAAACGGGCGGTTATACTTGCTTGATCCCTTGTGAACTGGATGTAATTGTGGGCCTTAGCAAAAAGGGCATCGGTAACCTGTGTGATGCAACTGTGGGCGGTCGACTGGGAGATGCCGCTGTTGTCTGCTGATGATCCCTGGAAGGAGCCTGAGACAAAGAAGTTGAGTGCGGTGGTGACTTTGACGGCCACTGGTAAGGGGTGTCCACCCGTTCCTCTGGGCACAAGGTCTTGCTGCAGCAGTCCGCAATCTCTCGGACAACCTCTCCTGAAAGTCTCAGCCTCCTTTGGCACTGCTGCTTACTCATGTTGAGGTAGCTCATCCTTTGTCTGTAAACTCTCTGTTGGGGGTATCTCCTGCGGTTAGGTGCCTCGATGCGCTGGCGCCTTCTGCCCTGTGCAGCATCAGATGGCTGAGCAGGAGGTTGGGGCTCCTGCTGCTGTTGCTCCTGAGCTGCTTGGTTCTGCTGCTGCCCTGGATGGTCCTCATCCTCATCTGAGGTCCATGGTGACAGAAAATGAATGGTTCCCATGCTGCTTGTAGATGCCTCCTTTGGGGAAGCGCTCATTGTAAGCGGAGAGGGTCTTCCAAGGAGGTCCCACAGTTGATAGATTCAAGCTGCAGCACCTCCTACTTCGCAAGGCCTTCTAAAAGTGCTCAGAGACCTTTTAAAGCAAAGGTCTGGCACCTGCAAGTATTCCTTGAGGCAATAAACGATGTCTTGTTGGACCTGCAGCTGTGAGGAGGCCACCCACGAATCAACCCGCCAGGTTTACCTGGCGTGGTTTAGGAGGTGCGTGAAGCACGCCGAAATGCTTGAAAAATCACGAGGGCCTCTCAAAATAGGCTTAGAGAGGCCCTTAATGAGCATTTAATGATCATAATTATCGCTACGGCCAGCTAGAGGCGGGACCGTTTCCCGACCTCCAAAACCGGCACCGGCAAAATCCCACGGAGGCGGGTTCCGAACCCGCCCTCATTGAATCTGATTTAACACCTTTCCAGCCGCCAAACCCGCCTCCTCCGACGGCAGAAAATCGCCCCCTTGGATGTCTGGGCATCTTCTGGCTCCAGCTTTTCTTTCCGCTAGGTTGACCTAGTGAAGAAACCACATTCGCCTCGCTCAGGGCACTGGTTAAAATAGCAGTCAGGTCTCGATGACATTGGCGGGTAAGTCTCCTGGGCGATTTTAACTGCCTGCTTGGTTTCTGCCGGGTGGGCAGAGTTAAAAAATCGCCCCTTCAGATTCTTAAGTCTTGAAAGGAAACAACTATGAAGGGATGTTATACAGGTTTATAAAAGGTATGAAGTAGAATGGAAAAGGTTCATCCAGAGCCCTATTTCAAGTTATGCTGTGTTTGCAAGACAAACAGACATGGGTACAAACTGGTAAAAGACAAGTTCAGGACTGATGTCAAGAAGCACGTCTTCACTCACAGAGTGATTGATACCTCAAGTGGTATGGTCGTGTAGATAAAAACTCTGCAAATATTCAAGTCCTTAATAATGAAATTATACTACTGTACAACCTATGTGCTTGTCACCTGCATGAAAGTCTTGAGGTGTTCAAGGCTCAACATGAGCAAGCATTCAGGGCTGCCAACCAACAAAGAAAGTCAGCGTGTCTACTGCTCAGGCTCAAACAGAAGTTGGCTAAGTCAGTTAAGACTCCGGCTCCACGAGTTGGTGGAAAACCTATATAAAGAATGAACAAAGAAACCTGCATTTATTTAGCATCTTATCGGGTCCTCAGGAGGTCAGCAATGGCTTCACATCCAATGAATTATCTTTGAAGTCGCGACAATTATATACACAAAATAAACATGACATCGAAAAAAAAACGGCTACAGGGCAGTTACATTCTATGAGATAACCTGACCCTTTCTAGCCCTTTTACATCTATAAAATCTGAGCAAGGACCCTGCAAGTGCGATTATAAACAATGAAATCCACTTTACTCCTGTGGTAACCCTGTGATTTTACTGCCACGGGGAACTCATTTTTCAGGGCAGAGTTTCTTTGACTAAAGAGAGATGACTTCCATCAGCCCTTCTCCTCTGCTATCAGCAAATCCAAGTCTATTTCTGTCATCGCTGCAGAGAGTCTGGAGAGAGCAGACTAACAAAATGGCCGGCTGCCAGGATCCTCCTCAGTGGTAAATAGATGGCTGAAACCTTGCCCCAGGCTGTCAACTGTCACAATTAGCTGAGGCACAAAGAGCCAAGAACTACCTGGGGTACGGCAGCTGCTTGTTAGATCATCATCTGAATCGGAATCTACATTCAGATGTTAAAGTTTGATATAATCAAATACAGAATAAATCGAGAAGGTACTGAGTACTGTATGGCTTTAATCAGTAGACCTCCATTCTGTGCAGGATATCAAATGACTGATCGTGCATTAGAATGGTTCCTTCACACTAGCATGGAAGACCCAAAGAATATTGGCACAAGTAAAAAAATCCTTTGCATGTCCTTTCAATTTATTCTCATTGAGCTTCCAACAATATTAAAACACGAGCAACTTTAGATCTTAACAACCATCCCCATTTCCTCTCAGACAGCAGGTGCTGGTAATGGACGATGGCTGCAGCACAGCCACTGGAAGTGGAGGATGTGTGGGCTGGTGCTTGGGGTGGAGATCCGCTATGGCTACACTGTCGGCGGGCTACTCCGCACCACTGGGGTCTACCTGCCATTCTTCCGTCACGTTCCTGGGCCATGGGAGCCTTCTCTTTGCCAGATTTATCCTGCTTCCCTCCTCCTCTGCTATGCTGCTCATACCATTTACACTGCCTCTGACCCATCATTTTTTCTATACTTGTCTCATAACCACCTAATTTTGCTTTGTACTATCATCACTTTTGTCATTTAATCACTCCTGCCCGCCACCTTATTAGAGACCTCTCCTTTTGTTCCTTTCCTCCCCGCCCGCCCCGCACCTATTCACTGCCTCTGTACTTGCTTAAAAGCTGTTCATCTCTAACACCTTCCAGTTCTGATGCAAGGTCATCGACCTGAAACGTTAACTCTGTTTCTCTCTCCACAGATGCTGCCTGACCTGCTGAGTGTTTCAAGCATTTTCTGTCTTTATTTCAGATTTCCAGCATCCGCAGTATTTCGCTTTTGTTTTTAATGTTAAAACACCGTCTTGGAATATGAAATACAGAGTGATAGTTAAATCCACCAAGCTGAGATACTCTGGCCCTTCTGTTTGAATTCAATCATACAAAAAACTAGAACCACTTTTGCTTGACTTTAAAATATATCTGCTCCATTTTATAAACCTTCTTACATTATGTTATTGTTTGACTACATTGCAATTGATTTTCAGGATTGAGCAGAGAAATACTAAACAACGGCCACTGAATAAATATCAGATAATGTGCAGGATGCAGTGTGTTACAAGCATTCAACGGATAAGGGTAGTAGGAAAAAACATTGATGGAGAGAGGGAGAAAATATTTTTTAAATCAGTTTTTTTAAATATAAAATAATTTTGGCCAGATGTTGGACTCTTCCCTTCAAGGAACTTAAAGAATGATACCTGCTTGCTAGCTGCTTAGATCATGCGATTTAAAAAAAATACGTTTTTACCAATTCTTAACCAATTACACGATTCTATTTGTTCATTCAGCACAGCCCATAGCAAACAGTATTAAGTACTTAGTTGCATTTAAATGCGATATTCGAGAGGTCCATGCCGACCTCAAAGCTCCAGACTGTTAAAAAAGGACATAAAGCCAACCAACGCATCCTCAAACAGCTGTCAGGCTGGACTGATCGGGATCCTTGTGAGTGAAGAGTTAAAGTGAAGCCTCCGCAGCTGAAAATCAAACTTATACCAATATCTATGCCATCTGACTGCCAAAGCTTTTTCAGATTTTATCTGTACATAATCCTTGGTTACCAGGGGCACCTGTCAATTTCAGACACCACAGACAGTTGTGACAAAAGGGAACCTGATGCGATTTGCCACTTCCAATGCCCTCTATAACCAAGCAGCAGACAGCCCATTAACTCTGCAAATTGGTTCTGCTCTGTGCTGACAATTCTCATCCCAACTGCTGATGGACAACAAAAATGTAAGCAAGCGAGACAATGCACAGAATTTCTTTCAGGATTTCAAGACGCATTGACTTTAATTTCATGGTCACAATCTGTACCTCTTTAAATTTACAGCTGTTAAAATATTGCTGCAAATTTGCAGTCCATTATCGCCACCAGAGCTCTGAAGTGCTCCATCCGATTTTTAGAAAGAAAGACTTGCATTTATATAGCACTTTTCACCACCATCGGATGTCTTAAAGCGCTTTACAGCCAATGAAGTACTTTTGGAATGGAATCACTGTTGTAATGTGGGAAACGTGGCAGCCAATTTGCGCACAGATTGGCCAGATAATCTGTTTTTGTTATGTTGGTTGAGGGATAAATATTGGCCAGGACACCGGGGATAGCTCCCCTGCTCTTCTTCGAAATAGTGCCATGGGATCTTTTACATCCACCTGAGAGAGCAGACAGGGCCTCGGTTTAATGTCTCATCCGAAAGACAGCACCTCTGACAGTGCAGCACTCCCTCAGCACTGCACTGGAGTGTCAGCCTAGCTTTATGTGCTCAAGTCCCTGGCGTGGGACTTGAACCCACAACCTTCACACTCAGAGGCGAGTGTGCTACCCACTGAGCCACAGCATGAGAAAATACCACCCTAACCATGCCTGGGACTTAGTCACGGCTTACCCAGTTATGAATTGTTCTTATCAGGATGATTTGGAAGGTGTCCCACTCTGTTCATTCCAGAATTGCAATCCTGATTTTTAAAAATGCCTCACCAAAGTGACATTTGGTCAGCTTCCAAAATTCCTTACCTCAGGTTGTCTAATATCTCTCCCGTGGGCGTACTCCAAAGGTCAAACCGCATAAACAAATTAGATTTCTGGCCAAAAAGTTCTGGCTTTCCCAAGAATTAAACCGAATCTGTAACTGTCATAAGGTAAACAAGGGCATCAACAGAATTTTATCAGCATGAGAAAATACCACCCTAACCATGCCTGGGACTTTGTCACGGCTTATCCAGTTATGAATTGTTCTTATGAAGTCTTCAGCTCCGAAGGCCAGAAATCTTATCTTTTTCCTCCTTAATTCTTAGTTCTTAGAGAGAGCTAGAGGTTCAAATACATAACTCCCTGAAAATACGTAGGTAGTAAAAGCAATAAAAAAAGGCCAACAGCATTTTGGGATTTATAAATGGGGGCATAAGATACGAGAGTAAAAAAGTAATTACCAATTTACTGACGAAGAGTCACAGACCTGAAACGATAAATCTGTTTCTCTATCCACAGGTGCTGCCTGACCTGCTGAGTATTTCCAGCATTTTCTGTTTTTATTATACAAAGCATTGGTTAGGCCGCTGTGTGTAGCTTCAGGCACCCTATTATAGAAACGACATTAAAGGCATAGAGTGAACAGCATAGATTCACCAGGATAATGCCAGGAATGGGAAGTATATTATAAGGAGTGACTTGAGATACTGGGACTATTTCTATTGGGACAGAGAAGGCTGTGTAGATTTAATACAGGTTTTTTAAATTATGCATAATTCTGATAGTGTGAATAGAAAAGACTATTTTCACTGGCTGGGAATAAGTGACAAGCGGTCATCAGTTTAAAATAATCAATAAGAGAGCGAGTGGAGATATTAGTAAATGTCCTTTACACAGAGGGTTTTTGTCGTGTGGAATGTTGTTCCACAGGGAGTTGTTGAGGCAAAGACCACTGTATTCTTTAAAGGAAAATTGAATAATTATTGGAAGTCGAGGAAGATGCAAGGCTATAAGGAGAAAATGGGGCAGTTGGATTAGTTTTGGATTGCTCCAGCAATAAGCTGATACCAACATAATAAGCAGAATGCCCTCGTTCTGTGCTATAAACTTTCATTGTTCTATTGGTGTAACACATCGTAAACTAAAGCGGTCTTAATTTTGGTCATCTGACCCTGATTTTTAATGCTGGTGTCCCTGATTTTCTGGTCTCCCCAGAGACAGGGAAGCTTTTTCCCTGTTTATGCACAGCAGTTTTCATTCTTAAATAAGAATTCTGATGGCAATTCACCTTTTAAAGGTAACACCCAACAATTCAAAAAGCAAATCACTAAAGCTTACCCTCTAAGGTAAATTTTGCAAGACAAGTTTCCTGGCGGGAGCTTTATTCAAAAGGAGTGCTGATCATAGAATTGGGCACAGACATCAATTTTCCAATGATTAATTGAAAATCCAGAGCAGCCCTTGGCACCTGATTCACCGATCAAAATCCCATTAAGAGGGCTTGACAGGGTAGATGCTGAGAGGCTGTTTCCTCTGGCTGGAGAGTCTAGAGCTAGGGGTCTTACTCTCAGGATAAGGGGTCGGTCATTTAGGACTGAGATTAGGAGAAATTTCTTCACTCAGAGGGTTGTGAATCTTTGGAATTTTCTACCCCAGAAGGCTATGGATACTGAATCGTTGACTATATTCAAGGCTGAGATGGATAGATTTTTGGACTCTAGGGGAATCAAGGGATATGGGGATCGGGCGGGAAAGTGGAGTTGAGATCGAGGATCAGCCATGATCTTATTGAATGGCAGAGCAGACGCAAGGGGCCGTATGGCCTACTCCTGCTCCTATTTCTTATGCTTATGAGTGAGGCACGACACCAGCGGCAAAGCCTTGATAAAATGTAGCCTCCTAACCTCCGCCACAATATTTTAAAGACACATTCTATCTTTTTAGATTTCCCAGAAAGAGACCTTTCCTCCATGTTGAATACAACCATTTTTAAGTAGTTAATGTTCAATTTCATTGGCAATGTTTCTCAACTAGATCCCTCAAGTGACTCTTCTCAGTCTCTCACTTTATATTTGCACCAACCTTTTCACTCACATTAAAAATCAGTGGAAAATATCACACCAATGATCATTAGCCTTTCTGAACTCCGCACCTAGTCACATCTACTGAGGAGTCCCTGGTTGGGTAAAGTAAGTTGATCACAATGGTATGTCCCCATAATACTACAGTAAACTCTTGTTTAAACGGCACCTAATCAACCGGAATTCTTGAATAACCGGCAAAATAGATAGCCGGTAATCTTGCCGAATCCATCCATTTTTCGTTTTTTTCCGAGTCCGAGTTTCCCGCGGTGGCCGAGTTAGTCACTGGTTTTTATTTTTTTTGTGTTAAAAATTGCCTACCTCTCTGTTATCCGGAATTTTTAATCAACCGGCACCATCCCGGTCCTGTCGGTGCCGGATACGAAAGAGTTTCCTGTACTTCAATAGCCCCACTTACACTCTTCATTCAAACTGTACAGTGCGCAGTCACTCTGCTTTAAACAGAGTGTGGTGAAAAACCTATTTCTGGTGGGGAAAAAACTTGTGTAATACTATAGTATAAGGTATGTGATGTCAGGTGTCTTCAGCTCTTACAATATTTTTCTCTTCATGACACACATCTCCTCTGCTCAGCATACCTACCACAGATCAGTAAGTTATTTTAAAAATAAATATACACGCCATATATTATACTTTATAGAATAAGAAGTAACTGGCAGTGATTTTAAGACATGTGATGTGATTTTGAGATTCTACCAACGTTTGAAAATTGCTCAAGCATCACTGTTAGCGTTTAAGATGTTATCGAAACACTTGTCTGAATGAGTATTTTCCTCCCAGCCAACTATCTCCCATAAACAATAGATACGATACATGTCAGAGACCTGTAGAATACAGTATTTTTCAAACTGACAGCCCTGACTGAATAACAGTGTTATAAATATTGTATTATTGCAATGATTTACAGTAAAAAAAAAACGGATAGAACAAACAATGCACGGCCATGCATACAAGTGATGAAGTAATAAACTACGAGAGGTCATTGGGAAAAAGCTAAAGGAAAGAAGCCACTGAGATTTGATTTTGTATTATTTTTCTCTCTGGAGTACAGCACAGCCTGATGCTAGAGGATTGAAGGATCACCAAAAGGCAGTGGTCTGGGCAGATTATGAGAGGCAGGAACAGCCTGCATGAATTACTCACAACAGATAAGACTCGCGGTGAGCTGAAAGACTGCAATGAATCACTTTGTAATGAAAACATCAGTAAAAGGATAATCATACATTTACTGTATTAAACAAACCATTAAGGAGTGCTATGGCCTACTTACTAGTTTACTGTTCCATATCCCTTTGATTTGGTGAATCCAACAGATGTTGCCACAACAAGGGCTGGAAGTCCTAAAATAAATTAAAGGCAAAAAGGGGTACATGTATATTAATGCAGTGTTTTTCAAAAATAAATCACTTATGTGCCAAAATAGTTCAGTCTATTTCTTTAAATATATATTAGATAGCCATATGCATGGTACGGTGGGGAGTTTTGGTGATCAATGTATCACTGTTTTAAAATTATTCTAAGGAACCATAAATCATAGAATGGTTACAGCACAGAAGGAGGCCATTCGGCCCATCGAGCCCGTGCCAGCTCTCTGCAAGAGCACTTCAGCTAGTCCCACTCCCCCTGCCCTTTCCCCGCAGCCCTGCAATTTTTTTTTCCTTCAGAAGCACAGAAGGAGGCTATTCGACCCATTATATATATGCTGGCTCTTTGTTATAGAATGCTTTAACCCTGTTGGATTTCTCTTACAGTGAGGTTTTTTTTGCATTTTAACAGAAGTATTTTGTGCAAATCAATCAGTTTTCAAGCTTTCAACACGACTGGCTATTCACACCCAAAGTTGCTTCACTAGCTCCTGAGAGTGCCTGAAAGTAGTGAGGACGATTTCATGGCATCCAACACCTCTATCGCTTCTGTGAACAAGACAGTAAGAAATATGCATGACGAGAGCACGAGTTACAAGTAAAGCTGGTCAAACAACAAGCTAAGCTGCCTGATTGGTCAACTCATTCCCTAACTTTAGTAGGTATTGGAATACAAATGGAAACCCCAGTTTCTGACTGGCTCCCTTTGTGTTCAATAATTCATCCAATCATAGATAAAACACTGCGTCTCGTCCACCCATCTGGTTCCCAACGCTCTGCCTTTCCACGCCTACCCGAAAAGCCCGATGTTGCTGCCTCTATCCACACAGAAGCTACTGAAAAGACCTTTATGGATTGTGGACTATTCTTTTGTTTTTAAACTGTTCATATACAGGAAACTCTCGTTTAAACGGCACCTAAATATCCGGAATTCTCTAATAACCGGCAGAATTCATACTCCGAAAACTACAGTATACAGTCGTTTATAAGTTTTGTTTTACTGTTAAGTAATTAAATAGTTATGGATTACCCTCAACTGGCATTACTGTACTTAATCAAGCATCTTCCACCATCCATTTAACACAACATTCTGTAGGGGAGTAACCAATTATACTGTACATTTCTTGATTTTTTTATTTTTGTTTGTTAAAAATAGCCTCGGTAGATATACCTCTCCGTTATCCGGAATTTTTAATCAACCGGCACCATCCCGGTCCCGTCGGTGCCGGATACCAAAGAGTTTCCTGTATTGTGTAAGTTTGATTATTGTGCTACTTCAGTATCTTTCCGATGTCCCTTGGAACAAGTAGTTTTAATTGTATGCATTGGTCGGACGACTTTTTATTTCCCACCTCTGCAAGTGAGATAGAAAGTACTGGTTATCCCAGATAATCTCCAGTGAGTAAGAAACCATGTCTAGGAGGTAACAGTTAATTTTGGGCTCACTTTTCCATCCACACCAATGAGTGAGGCGCAAGTTTCAGTTCGTAAGAGACAATAGCAAAATACTGCGGATGCTGGAAATCTGAAATAACAACAGAAAATGCTGGAAATACTCAGCAGGCCAGGCAGCATCCGTGGAGAGAGAAACAGAGTTAACGTTTCATGTCTGGGACCCTTCGTCAGAACTGGAAAAAGCAGGAAATGTAACAGATTTTAAGCAGGTGCAGAGGCAGGATGGGGGGGGGGGAAGGGAGGAGAGGATCTGAAGGAACTAGGGTAGGAGGCAGGAGAGATAAAAATGTTGCAAATGGGGATGGCAGAATCATAAACAGCCTGAAAAATGGGGGCAGGTGTTATAGTCTGAAATTGTTGAACTCAATGTTGAGTCCAGAAGGCTGTGAAGTGCCTAATCAAAGATGAGGTGCTGTTCCTCGAGCTTACGTTGAGCTTCATGAGGTTCAGTTTGCTTATGCAAACTGTGAACATGAGAGCAAGTGTTAGGGAAAAGCCTGCATGTAACAAGGTATTCCCGAGTCTTGCTTGGTTTCCATGGTGAGGGGGGGGGTGGGCAAGAAGAGAAAGGTAAAAATAAATTTCTCAAAACCATTCCTTGGAGATTAATGGGTAGAATCACTGACAGAGTAGATTATACACATGGTATAGATGGACCATGTTCAATGGGATGAATGGTCTTTTATTGCTCCATCTTTCCTTATGCACTCGTTCATTTACTGAAGAGAATTGATTATGTTAATTTCTATTCTAATTTTGGCACAAGTTCCTGTTGCGTTGGGAGCTGTAAAAGAATGGACTCAGTATTTGGAGTAAATCCAAGAGAGTTAGAGAAATTGGCAATCGTAGTAAATTTATTTTGTTTTCCCAATTTCTCCCTTCCTCTCCGGATCGCTGCTGGGGTACGGTTGCAGAGGTGTATGGACTTTCCCCCAACTTAGGGGATAATTTGTAGGTGGAGCTTTGAATCTGCTCGAAAGTAAAAATGGGCCGCTGCATTATACTGCAGAAGTGCTTCCATAATTGAAGTGGGGGGGAATGAACTAATAGCTCTGAAGCTGTGAACTCGGGTTTGTGTCAGCCGTTTAAAATTTAAACAGTGGCAGCCTGAAATAAGGAATCCCTCGCAAGAGGAAAGGTGTTGAAATGAGTGCGAAATCAGTTCTTTTTCTCCTGGTCACAACAAACAGACAATCAGTTTTTTTTGGTTCTGCTTGTCTCAAATACACAAGCCCAGCACACCGCACTGACAAAAGCAATTCCAGGACATGACAACGCTGTAAAAATTACACAACCTAGAAAAAAACAAGCAACCAAAAATGATTATATAATAGCAAAAAGATGACTCCATTTTATACAAACTCAGGCTTTTCTAAAAAAAAAATTAAAGATTCAAAATCCACATTTTTTTTTTACGATTGTACTTTAAACAGCAGCATTTTGCAAGAAAAGATGTTTGATTTGAATATACCTACCTGTATACAATGTTAATAGCTCTGTATATATCTGTATCTATAGCTCTCTATATCAGAACTATTCTTTACAGTGCTCTGGGAAAAAAGTAGACAGATACTGCATAATAATCAATATCGTTGCCAGCCATGCATTTTAAATATCTGGAAAAACTGCTTGAATCACCAGTGATGAAACAAAGCTGCATCGATGGGATTTTGTTATTCATTTTCAAACTGTGCTTTGCATGTTATCTAAAAAAAATTGTGTAATAATTTATCACAATTTAAGCAAAACTGAAATGCACGCAACACATAATAGAAGTGCAATGAGATATTGCTCCCTATTTAAACTAGCACCATTTGTATGTCCTTTCTCCTTTACTGCCTCCTTGTTACAGTCGAGGAGCAATCTTTTTTTGTACCCTTAAGGGAAGTGCACTTGTTTATTGTGTTACAGAACATTACTGTTTAGAATGCAGGTTATTTTACAGGAAAATTCAGGAATCAGAGAGAACCTGAAAGCTAAGCACTCGGCGTCAAAGCAATTTTTCTCATTTGCAGACCTAAATCGAAGATATTACATTTGCAGCAAACCACTTGGTTCCTGCGTCCATACTGCCATAGGATTATCAGAGGAGTTCTTCACATTTGATTCTTTGTTTATTCATTCTCGGGATGTGGATGTCACTGTTAAAACCGGCATTTATTGCCTATCCCTAGTTACCCTTGAGAAGGTGGTGATAGGCTTTCTTCTTGGACCACTGCACTCTGTGTGGTGAAGGTGCTCCCACAATGCTGTTAGGTAGGGAGTAACCAGGATTTTGACCCAGCGACAATGAATATTTTTTTATATTCATTCATGGGATGTGGGCATCGCTGGCAAGACCAACATTTATTGCCCATCCCTAAATGCCCTTGAGAAGGTGGTGGTGAGCCGCCTTCTTGAACCGCTGCATTCTGTGAGACGAAGGTACTCCCACAGTGCTGCTAGGGAGGGAGTGCCAGGATTTTGACCCAGCGACGATGAAGGAATGGCGATATATTTCCAAGTCAGGATGGTGCGTGACTTGGAGGGGAACTGGGAGGTGATGGTGTTCCCATGCGCCTGCTGCCCTTGTCCTTCTAGGTGGTAGAGGTCGCGGGTTTAGGAGGTGCTGTCTAAGAAGCCTTGGCGAGTTGCTGCAGTGCATCTTGTAGATGGTACACACTGCAGCCACGGTGCGCCGGTGGTGGAGGGAGTGAATGTTTAAGGTGGTGGATGGGGTGCCAATCAAGCGGGCTGCTTTGTCTTGGATGGTGTCGAGCTTCTTAAGTGTTGTTGGAGCTGCACTCATCCAGGCAAGAGGAGAGTATTTCATCACACTCCTTACTTGTGCCTTGTAGATGGTGGAAAGGCTTTGGGGAGTCAGGAGGTGAGACACTCGCCGCAGAATACCCAGCCTCTGACCTGCTCTTGTAGCCACAGTATTTATGTAGCTGGTCCAGTGAGTTTCTGGTCAATGGTGACCCCCAGGATGTTGATGGTGGGGGATTCGGTAATGGTAATGCTGTTGAATGTCAAGGGGCGGTGGTTAGACTCTCTCTTGTTGGAAATAGTCATTGCCTGGCACTTGTGTGGCGCGAATGTTACTTGCCACTTGTAAGCCCAAACCTCAATGTCATCCAGGTCTTGCTGCATGCGGGCATGGACTGTTTCATTATCTGAGGAGTTGCAAATGGAACTGAACACTGTGCAATCATCAGCGAACATCCCCACTTCTGACCTTATGATGGAGGGAAGGTCATTGATGAAGCAGCTAAAGATAGTTGGGCCTTGGACACTGCCCAGAGGAACCCCTGCAGTGATGTCCTGTGGCTGAGATGCTTGGCCTACAAAAATCACAAATTTCTTTCTTTGTGCTAGGTATGACTCCAGCCAGTGGAGAGTTTTCCCCCGATTCCCACTGACTTCAATTTCACTAAGGCTCTTTGATGCCACACTCCCAAACCCACAACCTCTTCCACCTAGAAGAACAAGGGCAGCAGGCGCATGGGAACACCACCACCTCCAAGTTCCCCTCCAAGTAACACACGATCCTGACTTAGAAGTATATCGCCGATCCTTCATCGTCGCTGGGTCAAAATCATGGAACTCCCTCCCTAACAGCACTGTGGAAGTACCTTCACCACACAGACTGCAGCGGTACAAGAAGGCGGCCCACCATCACCTTCTTAAGGGCAATTAGGGATGGGCAATAAATGCTGGCCTTGCCAGCAACGCCTACATCCCATAAACAAATTTTAAAAAACTCGGTCAAATGCTGCTTGATTTCAAGGGCAATCACTCTCACCTTACCTCTGGAATTCAGCTCTTTTGTCCATGTCTGGACCAAGGCTGTAATGAAGTCTGGAGCCAAGTGTTCCTGGCAGAACCCAAACTGAGCTTCGGTGAGCAGGTTATTGGTAAGTGCCGCTTGATAGCACTGTCGACAACATCGTCCATCACTTTGCTGATGATTGAGAGTAACTGATGGGACGCTAACTGGCCGGACTGGATTTGCCTGCTTTTTGTGGACAGGACACACCTGGCCAGTTTTCCATATTGTTGGGTAGATGCCAGTGTTGTAGCTGTACTGGAACAGCTTAGTTTGAGGCGCGGCTAGTTCTGGAGCACAAGTCTTCAGCACGATAGCCGGGATGTTGTCAGGGCCCATAGCCTTTGCTGTATCCAGTGTGCTCAGCCACTTCTTGGTATCACATGGAGTGAATCGAATTGTCTGAAGACTGGCTTCTGTGATGGTGGGGACCGCAGGAGGAGACCGAGATAGATCATCCACTCGGCACTTCCGGCTGAAGATGGTTGCAAATGCTTCAGCCTTGTCTTTTGCACTCAATGAGGATGGGGATGTTCATGGAGCCTCCTCCTCCCGTTAGTTGTTTAATTGTCCACCACCATTCACGAATCGATGTGGCAGGTCTGCAGAGCTTTTATCTGATCCGTTGACTGTGGGATTGCTTAGCTCTGTCTATAGCATGTTGCTTCCACTGTTTAGCATGCATGTAGTCCTGTGTTGCAACTTCCCCAGGTTGGCACCTCATTTTTAGGTACGCCTGGTGCTGTTCCTGGCATGCTCTTCCACACTCCTCATTGAACCAGGGTTGGTCCCCTAGCTTGATGGTAATGGTAGAGTGAGGGATATGCCAGGCCATGAGGTTAGAGATTGTGGTGGAATACAATTCTGCTGCTGTTGATGGCCCACAGCGCTTCATGGATGCCCAGTTTTGAGCTGCTAGATCTGTTCTGAATCTATCCTGTTTAGCACGGTGGTAGTGCCATACAACACGATGAAGGGTGTCCTCAGTGTGAAGACGGGACTTCGTCTCCACAAGGACTGTGCGGTGGTCACTCCTACCAATACTGTCATGGACAGATGCATCTGCGATAGTTAGATTGGTGAGAACGAGGTCAAGTAGGTTATTCCCTCGTGTTGGTTCTCTCGCCACCTGCCAGAGGCCCAGTCAGGCAACTATGTCCGTCAGGGCTTGGCCAGCTCGGTCAGTAGTGGTGCTACCGAGCCACTCTTGGTGATGGACATTGAAGTCCCTCATTCTGTGCCCTTGCTATCCTCAGCGCTTCTTCCAAGTGGTGTTCAACATGGAGGAGTCATCAGCTGAGGGAGGACGGTAGGTGGTAATCAGCAGCCTTGCCATGCCCATGCTTGACCTGAAGCCATGAGACTTCATGGGGTCCGGAGTCAATCTTGAGTACTCCCAGGGCCACTACCTCCTGACTGTCCTACCTACAGATGGTAATGGAGGAGTCTGAGAGATTGGCTGAAATTGGCTGTTCCTGTGAGTATGACTTTCAATTTTGGCACAAGTCCCCAAATGTTAGTGAGGAGGACTTTGCAGGGTCGACTGGGTGTGTCTTTGTCATGCCCAAAGCCGCTGCCTCAGTCGATGCAGCGGTGGTTCTTACTTTTTTTCGTAGCGGTTTGGTACAACTGAACGACTAGGCCATTTCAGAGGGCAGTTAAGAGTCAACTACACTGCTCTGGGTTGGACTCAAATATAGGCCAGACCGGGTAAGGACATTAGTGAAACATATGGATTTTTCCAACAATCTGGTAGTTTCACGGTCACCATTACTAGCTTTTTAATTCCAGATTTATTTAATTAACTGAATTTAAATTCCCCAGCTGCAGTGGTGGGATTTGAACTCACGTCTCTGGATCATCCGTCCAGCCCTCTGGATTACTCATCCAGTAACATAACCACTGTGCTCCCGTACCCCCACGGCAATATATGTCCAGGATGGTGTGTGACTTGGAGGGGAACTTGGAGGTGATGGTGCTGTCATGCACCTGCTGCCCTTGTCCTTCCAGGTGGTGGAGGTTGTGGGTTTGGGAGGTGCTGACTAAGAAGCTATGGCGAGTTGCTGCAGTGCATCCTGCAGATAATACACACTGCAGCCACGGTACACCAATGGTGGAGAGAGTGGACATTTAAGCCAGTAGATGAGGTGCCGATAAAGTGGACTGCTTTGTCCTAGATAGTGTAGAGATTCTTGAGTGTTGTTGGAGCTGTACCATTAATGAAAGGATGGATGATCTAAGTTTGAATGTTAGCAGAGAACCTAGTGAAAATCAGATGCTTCTCTCAAAGCCAGACAGTAAAATATTGTGGGGTAAGTGACCTATTCTACAAATCTTCTGACAGCCAACTGTGGAGCTTCCTCTCTACCCACTCGACTCGGAATATTGCAGTTAAACCTAAATGGGCAATGAAAACTGAAGGCCAAGGTCTAAAGTATAGATTATTATATATTGGATGTAGAATTCCTATGAAATCAATGCATGGTATTTCTTCATAAAGCACCAGAAATGGCATTATGAATGCTTTAATTTCCTCCTTTTAATGTCACAGCACAAGCTCTCAACTGCTAGTTTGACACAGAGCCCAGAAGTAACCAAAATAAAAATAATTTCCGAAAAGACATACATCTCAAGAGCTGAGGGGTGGCTCCAATGGACTGTCCCACAGGGTGGTAGCATAGAGGATTGTATTTCTCTAACCTCTGCTGTAACATCAGTGGCAGACAGGTACTTCCCCAAAGGGGAAGATCGGAAGATAAATCAGTTCAGAACTGCTCTTCCTGCAATTCCACCTGGCCATGTTGCAGCACGGTCCCCCACGAATCAGGGTTGAAGAAATACAATAGCTAAATTTACATGGAATCAACAATTTGTTTTAAATCAACCAGTTTTAAACCAATGTGGATTAGTTAGCATTTTTTCAGATATTAGAATCATGGAATGGTTACAGCACAGGAGGCGGCCATTCGGCCCGTTGAGCCAGAGCAAGAGCACTTCAGCTAGTCCCACTCCCCCGCTCTTTCCCCGTAGCCCTGCTATTTTCTTTCCTTCAGATACTTATCCAATTCCCTTTTGAAAGCCATGATTGAGTCTGCCTCCACCACCCTTTCAGGCCGTGCATTCCAGATCCTAACCACACGCTGAGTAAAAATGTTTTTCCTCATGTCGCCTTTAGTTCTTTTGCCAATCACCTTAAACCTGTGTCCTCTGGTTCCCGACCCTTCCACCAATGGGAACAGTTTCTCTCTATCTACTCTGTCTAGACCCCTCATGATTTTGAACACCTCTATCAAATCCCCTCTCAACCTTCTTTGCTCTAAGGAGAACAACCCTAGCTTCTCCAGTCTATCCACGCAACTGAAGTCCCTCATCCCTGGAACCATTCTCATAAATCTTTTCTGCACCCTAAGGCCTTCACATCCTTCCTAAAGTACGGTGCCCAGAATTGGACACAATACTCCAGTTGAGGCCGAACCAGTGTTTTATAAAGGTTCATCATAACTTCCTTGCTTATGTACTCTATACCTCTATTTATAAAGCCCAGGATCCCGTATGCTTTTTTAACCGCTTTTTCAACCTGCCCTGCCACCTTCAACGATTTGTGCACATAAACCCCCAGGACACTCAGTTCCTGCACCCCTTTTAGGATTGTACCCTTCAGTTTATATTCTACTGACCAATTGATGTTTTCAACCTGACAATATATCTAGAAATAATGCTCAGTGCCAAAACTTGCCCACATCTAGCAGGAGCACAAAGCCAGAAAAGCTAACATCTACTGTCTCATGCTCACTCTCTTATTTCCCCAACACTAATGAGCTTTTGCAGATGGAGACAGAAGCCTTGAATCACTGTGCAATGATGGAGGAGTGTCGGTTTTATTTTAGAAAGATAAGCTAAAATAAGATAACTGTGGATGGTTATCCTCATCCACAGTTATCTTGGGAGCTTGTGACATCTTCTGAGGCGATACCAGCTGTGAGAAGATCCACTCTACACTGCTCAAAGCTGTGGCTCCTGATGAATTAAACAGAACCTGTGCAGATGATCACATTAACTTTACTGCCCAACAACAGTAGTAAAACGTCCCAAGGCGCTTTACAGGAAAGGAGGGGATGGAAAGGGTGGGGCCACCGTGACAAAATAGAAGTGGAGTTGCAAACTGATAATTAAATCAGCAATATTTTCCATGGCTACAGGACGTATAAGATGCTATCTACTAACCCCATCCAAGACAAAGAAAACGTTTCCGAATGATTCGATTTCGCAATCTTCCTGTGACAGCCATGTATGACTGCCAGGCCTCTGTCAGCACCCAGCAGAATGACGACAGGAAGAAGAAATGCAGAAACGCAGCCACAAGAGTACAGATCACCTGTCAAAAAGAAAGTAAAGAAACATTGATTAGTAAGCTCCTTAACTGGATCAATAAAATCGCGGTGTTCCAATGACGTTAACACTTAGCCCTGACTTTGTCTTTCAGACGCCAATTAATCTGCGGTGCGATTGCTGCAGTTTTAGTTATTTCATAAACTGCAGTATTCAGGTTTTTTTTTTAAATCAGAAAAAGATTTGCCCCATTGAAGCCCCTCCTCCAGAAGCTTCTGCTCACTGTGCAGTCCCCACTAAAGCCACACCTATAAAAGGTTCGGCTCATTGTTCAGTCTCCACTGAAGCCTCTCCTACGGAAGGACCAATTAGTCTCCACTGAAGCCCATTTACAGAAAGATCTAGTGACAGTTAAATTCCCACTAAAGTGCTCTATACAGAGTATCCTGTCACTGTACAGTCCCTGCGTAAAACCCCAGACAGAAGGATCTGCCCTTTGCTTAGTCCCCACGAAGCCCTCCATGCAGAAATATCTGTTGACTGGCTAATTGCCAATAAAGCCTCGTATACAGACATCATTATGCAGCCCCTATTCAAGCCCTACATACAGAAAGATCTACTCTTTGCTTAGTTCCCACTAAAGCCTTCCATGAAGAAGGAGGTGCTCACTGCTCAATTCCTAACAAAACCCTTATACAGAATATCTCTCACCGCATTGTTCCTACTTAAACCCCGGAACTGAAGCATCTGCTCTTGCCGAGTTCTCGTACAGAATCTGTTCACGACTCCCGCTAAATCCCATGGTACAGGATTTGTCATTACAAAGTCCCTATGAACACTCCCCATGCACAGAAAGCTATTCAATTCCCGCCAAAGCGTTATAAGGGTGATTTCTGGTTTTGGTGTATATCGATAATAAGTCAAACACTCGAATTCAATTGCTGTTAAAGAGATATTCTGAAACCTGACTGTCTTCAAATCTCTGAGAACTGAACCAAAAGTATTCTGAAGCAGCTTACCTCGTGCGAGGTAGAAAACAGTTTGCCACACTGAACCAATTTGCACTTTTTTGTTTTAAATCGACATTAACTTTCAACATTTCCCACTCTTGTCGGCGCAACAGAGTTTTCAGTCACACTCTTTGCCAGCACATCAACTAATGCAGTGAATTGGTTGTTTTTTTTTAAAAAGTCAAAGCCCTCGGCGGCAAATCTGCCCAATGCACAAGGGCTACATGCATTTGATCAATGTCATTTTGCAGCTGTGTGATAATAAGAGTTAATTCCTTTCAATGGCGCACTGTGTGCCGCAGTCTCTACAGTTAGCAGGTGCCGAGTCGGAGGGTGCTGGAAAATGGCAGCAGCTATGCAAGTCTGCAGAAACATTCAGCGCCATTATTCCTCTGAACAGTTTCAAAGCTACAATATAGATTCGCTGACTGGATCATTTAAATGCAGGAATTTCAGCCCTGCCATCCCAAAAAAACCTCGATTATAAAATGTCCTTGATTGCAAATGGGAATTACCACAAGATTGAATTGCCTTTGACCGGCTTGACTTTTCTGTTAGGTTCGGGGTTTGTTTAAATAATGCTAATTCATTAAAATTGGTTCAGCAGACGGAATTGCTCTGAAGTGAGGCAACCTGTGATTTTTTTTTTTTAAATGATCTCACAACAATCAACCTGTTGACACTAGGTATTGATGTACCACTGCACTGCTCCTGCAGAGGACTGAGGCAGATCTTTCCCTGCAAATTTCCCCACAGTGTCAGTTCCCAATTTCCACCAGATCATCGGGGTGGGAAGAAGCAGAACTTATTTTGAACGATAAGGGAGTCAAGGGTTATGGGGAGCGGGCGGGGAAGTGGAGTTGAGGCCAAGATCAGATCAGCCATGATCTTACTGAATGGCGGAGCAGGCTCGAGGGGCCAAATGACCTACTCCTGCTCCTATGTCTTACGTCTTATGTTCTTATGAAAGAACGGCATTTTTCCAGAGGTTGCCGAACAGATTGAATTGCAATCGAGTACCTCCTTCCACTCGATGACAGCACAGCAACAGCAAAAACCCTGGGAGCAAGTTACCTGCCTGCTATTTCTGCCACAGAATGTATAAAGTTTAAAGTGCTGCCTCAAATGTTCTCTCAGGTACAGCAGTGCTGGTCACTCCCATAAGTGATTGATGCACCTTACATTTAGGGTTGCCCCCATACTTCCCAATATCTAAGCATAACCTTAGAGTGTAACAATATCATTCCATTGTGATCTGAACTGGATATTAGTGTGCTTCTTCAATCTTTTGGAAAGTTAACTTAGAAAACAAAATAACAAACACGCTGTGCTTCCTCACATCAGTGGTTTGTCAAACCAAGTAATTTGATAAACTACCCACCTAAATTCTGCTTCCGAGCCTGGTCAAAGCTTGCCCTTGCATTTTTCTGTTTTAAGTCTGACTAACTTCACGGTCTTTGCTGGACTTGACTGGCTGCCCATGTCTGTGTTATTATCTCTCCCTGTTCACAACCAAAGGGGAGAGCCAATTCCAGCCAATCTCTGGCCAGCACCCAGGACAAGGGGCCTCCAAATACAATGTGTGTGAGGTGTTTATTGATTATTGAGACAGACGAACAAATTGCTCATTGTTTACAGTCTTTCAGGAAAACAATTTTCATCAGCATATGCACAGTCTTAAGATTGTGTTAATACTTTCTTTAAAAACCCAATCTTTAAAAGAAATCCTTTCTGTGGAAAATTGGACAACAAAATCCAGAATAATGATGTGAATACTGGCGTGAAACACAGAAATTAGCAAGAGAATTAAAATGAGACGGGTAGGGGGTGAATGGAGGGAGTGAAATACAAAATTGACGAGTGTTGCAGAGTCGAGAGTCCTGTTGCACACATTAAGTCAAGTGCTTCAAATCAGACTTTCATTCATCAGCAGTAATTTTACCGGTACTAAATTAGAAAAAAATTAGAACTTGGTAAAGGTCTGCTTACACGGCTGAATCCTGACAAACACATCATCAATTTGCCAAGAAATATTACGCTTGGCTGAGGCACGCTGAATTGCAGACAACACTGGCCAGTTGGCTTTGTACCACAGCCAATTTAAATCACTCATTCACAAAAAAACAGCTGTCTCAAGGTGAAATTGGCAGCCGATTGGCTCCATTCAGTGCATTAGGCATTGGAAACTGGATTATTTGGGCAACAGTGAGCAGTTGGATCAGGGTTTTACAATTATGTGGCATGAAATGGAGCAAGTATTCTGTAAAATGGGAGCAAATGGGACATGGCTTGCTGACTAGACCCTGAATTTTCCTGGATGACATTTCCAGATTTAAAATTGCATCAAAAATTTCAAAGATGTGCTCTTTGGGTAAATAAAAGCTTTTCTGTCCAAGTAAAGCACATGTAATATCCTCTGATCCTCTTAACCCATCTGTTATCTCGATTGTCATGGTTTGGGATTATCAGGATATGGTTACAATTAGTTTTATCCACCAGGACTTTCAATATGGTGGCCATATTTTACCATCGACACCAATCTTACAATAACTCAGTCCTTGCAGGTACATTATCACTCTTCCCTTCATAGACGTTGAAATTTCAGGTTTAAAAATTCTCCCCAATAGCTCAGCAGATAAGTGCACCCCTGAGTGATACTCAGCCATGAAAGCCAGTAAAGGTCGGGTACAATTTGCATTTTGTGTTAAGTTAGTTGATCTCACCTTGGACAGCAGTGGGTGCTACAATTGGCCACAGGTGTCAGCCTTGGCTCAGTAGCACCCTCACCTCTGTGTCAAAAGGTCATGTGTTCAAGCCCCACCTCCAGAGACTTAAGCACATAATCAAGACTGGCACTTCAGTGCTGCACTGTTGGAGGTGCTGCCTTTCGCATGAGACGTTGAACTGAAGCACTGTCTACCCTCTCAGGTGGATGTAAAAGATCCCAATGCAGTATTCAAAGAGGAGCAGGGAAGTTCTCCTGGTGTTCTGAGCAACAGTTATCATTTAACCAACTAAAACAGTTTTAATTGGTCATTTATTTCATGGGTTTGTTTGGGACCTTGCTGTGCACAAATTGGTTACCGTGGTTCCCTACATTCCAATAGTGACTGCACTTCAAAAAGTACTTCATTGGCCTTAAAGCACTTTTGGACATCCTGAGGTTGTGAAAGGCACTTTATAAGTGCAAGTTCTCTCTCTCTTTCTTTCATTCACAGGGCCTCTGCTGGAAAGCACGCACGCAGATATTGGGTGAGGGCAATACTCCCAACAGCCGAATAATCTGCTAACATTCACCATCTTTGCTCATATATGAAGACTGGGTACTAGAGGACTGCCAGTACCCTCGGCACCTTTGAAAGAGGAAAAAGGGCAGAAATTTGAAAGACGGAATGTGAGATTGCAATCTTCGAGAGTGAAATCAGCTACTAAGTAGCAAGGAACGGCATAAACAGGCTTGAAGGCATTCTACTGGAAATGCACAGCAGATCAGTTAATATTTGCAAAGAGAGGGCAGGTTATTGACTTTTTGAGGCTGAAACCCTTCATTCATGAGAGCAGATGGAGATAAGATTACAAACCTATGTTCCTTGTTGCACATCTATGCCATTGGGTGTGCAGAATCACCCCTTGTATATAACTTGGATGTGTTTGACAAACAAGTCATATAATATACATATAGTATATAATAACCCTTACTGTGCTGTGTATGAGTTAGCTCGTCCAAACACGACTGGGTTACCAGTATTGCAGACGAGACAACTTCAATTTCAATTTCACTCTCGAAAATTGCAATTTCAATTTAGCTCATCAAAACTTGTCAGATTCCAACACTCAATCAGTCGACAAAATGATCGCCAGAGCTGGTTTTCGGGCAATCAAAGCCCAATTTTTTCAATCCAAGTTCCATCTCCCAGGCGGACAGTGGGATCAGAGATACCAAAGAAAGCAGGTGCAAAAGTATTTAAAACTTTAAAAAAAATAGAACAAATGATGTATATTCATTAGTTAAAAATAAAAAGTAGTTCAAATAATACAGCTAGATGAGAGAATGAAAGAATAGGGAAGGAAGAATAAGCAGAAATCAAGGCCTGGAAATATTTAAGAAGGAGATAGATAGATTTCTAGACACAAAAGGCATCAAGGGGTATGGGGAGAGAGCGGGAATATGGTATTGAGATAGAGGATCAGTCATGATCATATTGAATGGCGGAGCAGGCTCGAAGAGCCGAATGGCCTACTCCTGCTCCTATTTTTCTATGTTTCTACGTTTGCGCACGTATTCGGGTGCAAACAGAGCAACGGCAGCAACCATGGCGCCTAAATTGACGGGCGAGGGGCCCACGCGACATGGGTTCTTTTGAGTCATCAGGTGGAAACTGTGGTACTTACCCATGCGTTTCTTCCACAACTTCCAGCAATCACTTTACGGATCACTGGTTAGGCCACTGCGGAATCAGGAAAAAAAAACTGTCGGAGCTTCTGCTGCACAGGCTCCGACGAGTTTATGTCCAACATGGCAGAAGGCTCCGGACACTGGACCCTTCATTGTATAATTAAATTGGGCCAGCAGGGCTTTCAGGCAGCTGGGAGGGATGTAGGAAAGCAGCACAGTCTAATATACTGGTGGACATGTCACTGCCGTATATCGGGTGTGAGATCCCGGCACGTGATATCGGACCCATCAGCCCCCTTTCTTTGCCTGGAAAACGGGCGCTGAGCAATCCAATGTCTCGGCCCAAATGTTTAAAACTTAGTGCTTCGATTCAGATTTATTTTTTTGTGTTTTTTTTACTGATCATATGCTTAATACTGAAGTAAAAAACCAAGTTTGCAACATTGGAGTAGTTTCATATTATGTTACGTTATATTATGCAATCTATTTAGATTATCATGCCCAGAATTACTGTCATATTTGTTTCAGGATTATAGCATGCAAACTGAAAACTTTTAAAAATGGTTATCTCTTTACACATGTTCAAAAATATTTAATGAGTAGCTAAGAAAAATTCTGCAATTACTGAAAATCTGAAATAAAAACCGAACATTCTCTTTGTTTTTGGATTTTGAATGTTTGATTGGTGGATCTTTACTTGTTGCTCTCTCCTTCTTTATTTTGGGAAGTCCTAAAAAGGATTTTACATACCTATCGTTTCCAATTCTTATTGAGTCTCTACCTAAAATGATAACCTATCTTTTTAGAATTTGGCCAATGCTGAATACTTACAGTATATATTTGCTATATTTTTGCAGTATCAAGTTTAAATTACACAACAAAGGAAGCCAATGGCATTAAAAGTGTCAGCCTGGCTCAGCTGGCTTGAACTAAGAAAGATGTAATCCAGGACTGGAGCACATAAACTAAGAGAACACTCCAGTGTATCATATTGTCAAATGCGCTGTCCTTTGAAACAGATATCAAACTAAAGCCGTGTTCTGCTGATTCAGGTAGAAGTGAAAGGCCCAATGGTACTTATAGAGTCATAGAGTTATACAGCACAGAAAGAGGCCCTTCGTGTCCGCGCCGGCCATCAAGCCCTGTCTATTCTAATCCCATTTTCCAGCACTTGGTCCGTAGCCTTGTATGCTATGGCATTTCAAGTGCTCATCTAAATGCTTCTTGAATGTTGTGAGGGTTCCTGCCTCTACCACCCTTTCAGGCAGTGAGCTCCAGATTCCAACCACCCTCCCGCAAGCAACATTAATAAAAAATGATTAATGAAGATTTATTTAATTGCTGTTATGTAATCTTGTTGCATGAAAAAATGTGTTCCACATTTTTTTTTTATTCATTCATGGGATGTGGGCGTCGCTGGCAAGGCCAGCATTTATTGCCCATCCCTAGTTGCTCTTGAGAAGGTGGTGGTGAACCGCCTTCTTGAACCGCTGCAGCCCGTGTGATGAGGGTACTCCCACAGTGCCACGATAAGAACAGTTATTGTACTACAGGAAACTCTCTTTTAACCGGCACCCAAATAACCAGAAATCTCTCTTAACCGGCAAAATTCTTGAGTAGGTAACCGGGGTTTTCCTTCATCTCTCCTTTAAAAATAACTTTTAAAAAAACCCCGAGGCGTTTGCCTTGTATCGGAGCGTGTAGATTGGGAGGGGAATGTGCAGCCCGGGTAGGCAGCGGACACGACAGATGGTCAGCTGGCGGTCCCCGGGGAGACGGAGCTCCGAATGCAGGCGCATGTCAGTGTGTACGGGGCTCTCGTACGTTGGGAGATATAACTCTCCGTTATCCGGACTTTTTGATTAACCGGCACCACGCCGGTCCCGTCGGCGCCGGTTAATAAAGAGTTTCCTGTACTTCCAAGTAATTCAGTATGCGTCAAGTGTTTCTGAGTCGTGATAAAGCACTTTGCAAATGCAAGCCTTTCTTTTCAAAGGAAACTAAAGAAAGAACTTGCATTTATGTAGCGCCTTTCATGACCTCAGGACATCCCAAAGTGCTTCACAGCCAATGAACTACTTTTTGAAGTGCAGTCACTTCAACTAGTGCCGTGGGATCTTTTACATCCGCCTGAGAGGGAAGACAGGGCCTCGGCTTAACGTCTCATCAGAAAGACAGCACGTCCATCAGTGCAGCACTCCCTCAGTACTGCACTCAAGTGCCAGTCTAGATTATGTGCCTGAGTCTCTGGAGTGGGTCTTGAACCCACAACCTTCTGAGCCAAGGATGACACCTGCAGTTATTAATAAACCACAATTATTTGCTCAGATTTCGGTTTCCTAACGGTCTTCCATTTTATCTTGAATCTCTTTAAATTAAATAGAGTAAAAGTGTTCAAGTTAAAACATCTAGATGCATCCCCACTTCTCACATGCACATGTAGTTTTCAGTTAAAACTAAATCACTTACCTTATTTCTTGTCTGAGTTTGTCCTATCAGGATGAGAGCATTTGATGAAATGATTGACAGGCAGAAGTTTATTAAAATTACCGACCGTTCTGACCGAATGTACCTGCAATGTACATTAGAAACAAAAGTTATAATCCAAGACATTACTTATGAAGGATCACTAGCCAGGTGGCCAATAGTTAGCATAATATCTCAACAATTCTGCCCATGTACACCCTCTTCAGAGTAAAGTCCAATAAAGTGTGCCAGGGGATAGCGCAAGAGCTTCTCGGGTATTGGCCTAGTAGCTAAAATATTTGACTCCTAACCAGGAGGATCAGAGTTTTAACCGAAGGTTTTTCCTAGAGCGTCAGTTTGCCTCATCTCAGCTGAGTTCTTTCATACAAATCTGGACGCATTGTCCTTTACCTCAATGGTGTGCAATACTGTGTAGAAGTTCTGCCATGGCAACACAAGTGGGTGAAATTAAAAATATACTTGACTCCCAATGACTCAGATGGACAAGGCAATCAGTGCCATATAAACCATACAACTTAGGAAGGCCCCAAGTTTGACCCCGTGTCTGTGCTGTATTGTCTGATCTGAGCTGGGGTGACGACGAAGGTGCTACAACTGACCTCAGTGTCTTTGAGTTAGGGAGAAGAAGAAAAAAAAAATTGGTCAGAATTCCCAATCCTAATTTACTACAAGTACGCACATGTGAATGTTGGGTGCGGACAGGATCAGGCTCAGATGTGATTCTCCCTGTAGTCAAATAGCCTGTTGACACTCGCCAGGCTCACCCGTGAAAAATGGCCATTTCATTTATCAATGGATCAGAGGGTGATCAGTGCCCATGCAATCATATTCCAGCAAGAAGTCAACTTCCACAGGAAAGGAAGATGGATTGGGGGGGGGGGGGGGGAAGAAAATTGGCAGAAAGAGGGGTATTCGCAATGTATTTGAAGTACAGTATCACAAGATGCATTCACTTGGACCAGAGAGTGTAATTTTCTCCCTCTGAAGCCCGTAAAAACAATCTCCAATGAAAGCTATGCTGCCATGAATATCACAAACATGGTTGGTTGAGGATAATTCCAAAATCTGCAGCTTCTAATGGACATATTAGGCCTAACAATGGATTACAAATGACCTTTTCACTTTAATTCAACGTCAGTTAAAAAGAAATAAACTGGTTAATCTCGGGTTGATCTAACTCTATATTGGTTTCAATCATGATGGATTTGACTTCCAAATAAGTGATTGATTTGCTGATTATACAGAATAAATGTCTACTAAAACTGATCTTGAAAGTAATAAACATGCAGAGTCAAGGGCTTTAATCCAGGGGTCGGTGACTGACCCTCAGCTTTCATGAACATGGATCAGGTTTTCAATCAATGGGCAGTGTACTATTCACTGAAGTAGAAAGAAACACTCAAGAATGCCTAGGTGTTTAAGTAGTTAGTTTTTGTACTCCGAACTTTTACAGATATGAAACATCATACCTTTCATTAAAAATATTTATTTAGAATATATTATGGGTATTTTGTTAAAGGAGTAAGAAGCGATGATTCAGTGGCTAAATGCATTGGTTTGAAGCCATAACGACTAGGAGACTCGAGGTGCAATCTCGCAGCTGTGCTGAGTTACGAGACCTTTGACCAAGGCAGGTGCAGGGGCCGCTAGGCTCAGGCTAGGGGATGGGAAATCAGGGTTTCCGCTCCTGACTGCCATTCAATGACCCTGAAGGAAATGGGGCAGTTCGTGTGATAGGTGAGGAGTGAAGATAAGGTAGAGTATGGCTGTGATGCCCCTCCCCAACTCCACCCCAACCCCACTACTGATCAGTCTGCCAACACTCACTGTCTAGGCTCACACTCGGAAGTATGGCCACTTGGTGTGCAGCACACTGGATGTAATGACAAACCAAGTGTCCAAATAAATAAGCATGAAGCGTCCTGACCGTAGCAATAAGAACTAATAATAATTCACTTTTAATAGATGAATGACTGAGTAATAAAATAGAAAGGTGACCATTTCCAGTTACATTTTTTCCCGAATATGTCAATTGTAATGTTTATGTATTTAAATCATCATTTAAATATTTACAGACCAAATAGCATCCTATTTCTTTGAAGTAAGGATAATGGAAAGCCACTGTGATTTTAAATGGTCCCAAGTAACAAATATTTAAAAACAAGTTACATCATAATTAATAGTCACAGTGTTATGGAGCGCCTGATACTACTGTATGACCCTACAATACTCTGTATTTTTATTTATTTTAATTATCACAAATAAGTATAATTTAACAATAGTCATGTGTTTCATAAAACATCCGTATAAAAAATGCATTCTTGAACAAGTTCATCTACAACATATATAGATACAGCTATTTAATAGGGCAATAGGGTTTGTTGTACTGCAGGTTGCCTATGACATAATTATAGGCCACTCATAGCCAGGACTGTTTTGTAGCTCACACCACTTCCCACAGTATAATTATATCAATAATCTGTCTCCGTTTCAGCTCCTCTTCCCCAAAATACCTAACTGAAACCATCGCTCCAATTTAGGAGCTCAAGGACATATATTGGTTCAGCAGACTCTCACTGCTCCTGCAGCCAGTTTTTTTTCCTATTTCCAAATCAATTTTCTGCCTTTCTGGTCTAATCCTTGATACTCATAATCTCACTCCTATGTCTCCTGCCTGGATCAATGTAACTGTGACCTTTGTGCGAGTATTAAAATCAATACCAATCTGTGTTGGAGCCTCCCAACCCCGGCCTCACTTGATTAACCACTGTTTCACCCGTTGAGCTATCCCTGGCTTGTCGAGACCAACAGGACGTCAATCTATCAAAATATGCAATTGCTATGCCAGAGATATATTTGAAACTTAAAAGACTGCCATGTTTTGATTTGGGGCAGAGGGGGTGTTCCTCCTGCCTCCTCACCTCCCCAGTGAAGGGTATGTTGTACACTCACTCCTCCACAGGCTAAGTTTCTTGAACCCCCACAAGTATTTAGCCAGCTGCTCACACCTCAAATTAGATGGGCTTGAGTGACAGGCAAAACACAAAACCAATCCTGCCAGTCCAAAAACCTGCCTACAAGCTCCAGTTGGATGGACAATAGAGGCCCCGGAGGGGAGCAAAAATGTTACTTTGAAATTAAAGGAAAACTTTTATTTTAGATTTTTATTGGGCAGACTATTAGTAGTCGAATTACATTACTAGCAATCATTCTTCCAAGCATTCCTTTAAAGGTGATTATTTTTTGTGTTAATCTAAGTAAAAAACTAGTATTGTTATCAAATTTCCAATTAAAACTGTTTTATGTTTGTCCAAGTAAAAATAACTAATACTCTTATCTATTTTCTAATTAAGATTTTTTGTAGTTCTTTATTTCCTTTTCACCCTTTCCTTATGCTGTATTCTCCATGCTACCCCTTCCGGCTGTACTCTCCTTGAGTGTGAGGGCAGGATAATCCAGCCCACCAAAGGCATGTCCACAAGTGTTTTTAATGCTAATGCTTGATCAATCCAGCATACACCCGTGTGCTTCAGAAAGGGATCGCTGCCCACAATTGAGTTTCGCTCCGCTCCTACACAATCAGGTTAATAATGTCATACACACTCCACAAGGCAAGTTGAGACTGTGATCTGAGCATACATTTCCTGCTTGAGATTCAACAACTGCAGCTTGAAAATATTCCTATTAATGAATATCAGACTGCTTGCCTGGCATCCAGTCTTAGATCATTTGTAATTTCTCCAGCTAAACACTGGGAAGAGCAAAGCAATTGTCTCTGGCCCCCCACTATAAACTATGTGACTTTGCCATCAACTGCATTCTCCCTCCCTGGCCACCATCTCAAGGTGAACTAAATTATTTGCAACTTTAATATATTGTTCGACCTAAGCTGATATATTCCCCATTATAAAGGCCACCTACTTCCACCTCCGCAACAGTGGCCACTTCTGCCCCTACCTCAGCCCATCAACCACTGAAACCCTCATTCATGCCTTTGTCACCTCAAGACTCGATTAATCCAATGTTCATCTGGCCAGCCTCCCAGTTTGCACACTCCATAAACTTCAGCTTATCCAAAACTCTATTCCCCATACCCTATTCCACACCAAATCCTTGACTTCACTGACTTAGATTGGTTCCTTGACTCCCAAGGCCTCGCACTTAAAATTCTCATCCTTGTGTTTCAATCCCTCCATTGTCTCGCTCATCTCTAGACTCATCCCCCCTCCCTCAGAATCTCTGTTCCTCTGACTCTAGTCTCTTGCGCATTCCCCCATCCTTCCATGCCACCATCATTCCACACCTTCAGACACCGAGGTTCCAAATTCTGGACTTCTCTCCCTAAATCCCTCCACCTTTCCTTCTTTAAGACCCATCTCTTTGGTCAAGCCTTTGGTCACCCTTCCTAATCTTTCCTCCATTGGCTCAGTGTCTATTTTTGCCTACGCCTCTGGAAAACACCCTGGGATGTTTTAGCAAGTTAAAGGTTCTGCATAAATTCAAGTTGTTGCTAAATGTGGGGTTTTTTTTAAATAAAAAATCTAGATGTCCCACTTTGGTCACCCAACAAAAGATATTAACATTGTACACTTTAGTATTGTGTTTCGGTTTCAAACATGTTGAGTTTTCCAGGGCTGGGAAATAAGTCACCACAAGAAATGGCATTTATGAAGAAATGTGTCCTATTTCAGAGCTGGGCATGGATTTTATTCCTCAACTATCAGCCTGAAAATGTATTAGTAAGATTTAAAGCTCATGTGGCATTCTATTAAATAGGATGTCACTGTGACACAGACCTGTAGCCAAATGAAAACATATTTCAACACACTGAGCCAAAATGAGCAATTTGTGAATTAGCCCACTCCTGGAATGTCCAGATCGGCTGCAATTAAAACAAAATATTAAAACTAAGGCCAACTGAAGAACGAGAGCAAGTACAAAAATGAATTTGAACCAAATCAAGTACAGTAACAAGTCTGTGGTACCAGGTTGGTTACAAAGGAAGGCTGTTAATTTAAGTTAGTAAAGTAAAAAACTATTCCCCCACCCCCCGCCCCGTTCCCTCTGTTAAGTGCTCTTCCATGCTATGCAATCTTCAGATCGTGAGAGCAGACAAACTATTCTCAGGCCTCTGTCAATGCTACTCTGTAGCTTGACTGGGTGATATGCATGCTTAGTTAATCTCATCCTCCTCTCAGCGCCTCTCTATGTAAGCAGCCTAGCTGACATCAGAAACTCACCGCACACTGCTGACCCTACCTCTTTTAAATTCAATACATATAAATTGGTGTAGTGAACGTGTTTTGGTAAAATCAATCAACAGAATATAATTGTAATGCCATTTTTTTTCTTTTTAAAATATTAATGTGAACAGCACGTTATGTTTTGTTGTGTAAGTCTTCTACCAACACGTGAAGCAGTAGCAGCATAACAGTGCGGTTAATCTTCCTGGACCCTAGGGTCCCTCTTAACTCTATTGGTCTTTCTGCTGTTCTAAAAATTACAGCCTAGTAAGCCAGGAAGTAGCTATTAATTATGTTATAATCAATATGGATAATATACAAAAAAACCTTTCCTCCTATTTTAATTAATTCAAAATTTAGAAAATTTTACAATTACTGTAATAACAAATTTTGTAGAATCATAGAATGTATACAGCACCGAATGAGGCCATTCGCCCCATCGAGCCCGTGCCGGCTCTCTGCAAGAGCACTTCGTAAGTCATCCTTTTCACAACAATGTACAAAAAAAACAACCAATCCGGAGAGCTCCTATACTGGCTTTACCAGACCAAGAACAAAATCCTACTTGTTATTTTAGAAGAAGACTTCTATCAATAGAATTTATTATAACAAAGTTTTACTGTGTTTGACTCAGGTTGCTCACTCTGTTTTATTCTTTAGTTTTGTGTGAGTTTTTCTACTCCTAAAGAAGAAAAATATTAGTGCTAGAAATGATGGACCTTTCCATTTTGGGCATTCAGTATCGATATTAGGCAAATTCAGGTTAGATACAGCATAGGGAAAATACAGAATAAAGCTCGCTCTACACTGTCCCAACAATTTACCTTCTAATTTCAATCAAAAAAGAGCATCTCCTATTTCTGACACTAGCCATCCTTGGGGCCTATCTGAGTGAGATTGTCAATTTAGTTTTATGCAAGAAGTTCACATCTAGTAGCAACTGGGTTTAGATTGGCCAAGTTAATTTAACATGGGACCCTTACTGCCAGCAAAGAGAGGAGATCTGCATCCTATTAGCCTGGAATGAATTTCAACCATATTCCTCGAAGGATAGTGAGCCAGTGTGATGCAGCATTACGTCTCTATTGCCTGCTCATTTTAACAACAACTGAAGGGGAATAAATATAAAAATAAAACAAGTAGCAACATTTTGAAGAAAGTACAGTAGCAAATTTAGACTTTTTGGTCTCTCAAACGATGTGCCAAATGGACACCACACTTCTTTACGAAGAAGGGCGGGGGGGGTGGGGGGGAAATTAGATGGTGAATACCTCTGGATATATGAAGATGACCAAAGTGATCAACTCAAGAGTGGTACTGTTTGGGGGATCGGAGCAAGTTGCTTGTTCATCTTCCCGTCTATGGAACAGCATGTCACAAAAACCACCAAGACAGAAGTGAGACTTTTTGATGGGGGGGAGGGGCGAAGAGTTGAAAACAAATTAAAAACAAAAAAAGTAATTAAAAAATGTGATTTGGAAAATATCCGAGACATTTATAGAGCGTTAATTGATTTAAATTCTTTATAATGACCTCTTTAGTCAAGGTCATCGAGAAATATGCTGCATCAAGTAGGTCATTTCTTAAAGACTATTCTCCACTGGATCAAAAGCTGGTAATTATTTCAGGCCTTGTGACTGCATATCAGCTGATATATCACGCTTTGAATATAAGTTGCAATTCAGTTCAATTAAAAAAATGATATTGTATATCATTACCTCCAGACAGATACATAAATAATGATTAACAGCAGGAGAGTCAATGAGGAAACTCCACAACCAACGATTAGAGTGACCGAAGGCAGGATCACTTTGTCCATGTTCTATGAGAAAGCCAGAATAAGGAAACTGTTAGAAGTCAGCGCAATCAGTGAACATTTTCATGCAATGAATTATCACTATCATGTTTTAAAACAAGGTGCAATGCAAGTTTATTTTTCCATAGCAACTTAAACTACTGACTCGTCTGGGGCAATTACTCCTGTTTAATATTATAGTACAGTACTTGATATCATAACTTGCCCCGCGAGTTATAAACATCGTAAAGTGTCTGACGTGGTACTTGACGAGAAAGACAAAGTTCCTCTAAAGATAAGTTCTTGTCACAGTGGAGGGTTTTCAGACAGGCTTGGTTCTTGAACATGCTCACAGAAGGTTCTTGTTGCAGAAGCTACCAAACTGACTAAATTCCATTTTTGTTTCCAGTTTTATCCCTTCTCCTCAAGGTATTGACTCATGCCAGCAGCCTTCCATTACTTTGTTCAAATTGACATTCTTCATGCATAAGCCTAGTTAGTATTATCAAGATATTCAACCATGAAATGCGTCATCACCAAGCTTGATCCCTTTTCCTTCCAATATCCACGCAAGTGCATCTTCCAGCAAGGGTTGAATCAGATGCGGGAACCCTGGCCGACTTTTTCTCCTCCTCATCCAGGGTACTGTGGTCAACCGTAGCACCCCAACTGCTATCCCAGCTGAGGTCAACTTATTCAACACCGAATGGGGATCAAAACTAGGACCTTCTTGCCTAGTATAGCTTAGTACCAAGCCGGTTAGTGCACGTGTCCAATGAGCCCCGTGGGCGCCTTTTTAAATTAAAACAAAGCTAACAATACCACCCAGCAGAGTGGAGGTACACACCTCTACACACTTTGCAGTCCCCCACTTTCTGAATCCCAGTCACATCCATGCGACCATTAGGAAGCATCGGAGAGATAAATCGCTTCTTCGTGAGCAGAGAGGGAAAACCAGACAGAAAACTGCCTCTTCCTGTGGGCACTTTCAGAGTAACATCGGGCAGACATAAAGTTGGATATCTGCCCGTGCTGTCACCACTAAATGATGCTTGAATAAAAATAAAAGTGACAATCTAGTAACAGAAGAGGTGACTGTGTAATTGTCTGATCAATGCACTGTAAATCTATATCTATTACTAATATAAGAATCTTACATCTATGCACACTTCCTGTCAATTTTGTTCATTATAAATTTGTATGTGCACATTTATAATGGAAACTGCCTATGTAAAACTTATTAGGCTGTGATTGCGCTCTCCCCCCACGCACCAACGCCCCTTCAGTGGCGGTACTGCAATGCCAGCATTGTCAGGGTTGTGTAATTACAGTGTGGCAAGTTTATATAATAAATGCGGACACAGGAATTTATCATGGAAATACAAAAATAAGGACAGAATGTATGGCCGGAATTCTGCCGGTCCTCAAGAGTGCAGGATCGGAGGCGGGACCTCTGTCAAAATCGCAAAGATTGACAGCGGGTAGGAAACCCCCCGTCAACCCGCCTCCAAACAATCTTCCCAAGTGTCGGGTCCCCGATTTGCGCATGCACCCAACACCTAGCGGCGGGAAGAGGATTATAGCCACTTACCTGCCTGTTAACAGGTACTTGATACTTGTTAACAGGCTCTTTTTCAATGTTGCCGCTTCTGGCTGGGGTTTCCCGACATCCAGACACCACGCCAGGTAAGTGTGGCGTGTTGTGAGTCTGCTGTAATGTTTCTGCATTGATGACAGCTGCAGAAGTGGTGTGAAGGATCAATGGTGCACTGGTAAGTTTCAGAGGTAAGAAAATGTTGGGAAAATCATTTTTAATGTATTTACACTTTTCTGTAGGTAACAGGTTTTGAATTGGGAGAACCTCTCTCACCAGTGACAGATCGCTTCTGTAACCTCACCTGCAGCCTCATTATCTCAATGCTGTCAAACACTGAGAAATGAGCTGTCAAAAAAATTGTGCGTGGTTCACTTTAAGAAAACCGGCAGATGACATGTCATCAAATGACGTCATCTGACCGGCTTCTTCTTAATTGGTCGGCAAGCCCGCAGGGCGGGCTTAACAAGGCCAATCGACGTAAAATCACATCCGTGGGCCGGATGCAGTTGGGGGCGGGACTGGAACCCGGAAACCAGCTGACCCGCTCCCAGGCCGCATCCATTTGCAAAAATCACGGCCTAAGACTTTAAAATGGATACATCTGTGTGCCCTGGTCCAACTATCCCCCACTCTGGAACCCTGCTTTATCTGAAGACTACACTTGGTCTAATCCTCCCTGTCTGCAATGCCACAGTACAATGACCAATATTAAAATAAAATCTTGCGTCCAGTATGCATCCATCACATTCAGACATCACACACTCTGGCCGGAATTTTGCCGGCGCTCAGAGGGCGGGTTCGGAGGCGGGTCCGCTGTCAAAAATCTAAAAGGTTGACAGCGGGTCGGGATCCCACTCTGAACCCGTCTCCGTGTCATTTTCCCAAGTGCGGGGTCTGCCTGCGCTTTGTAGATCCGGCACTACGTGGCGGGTCAGCCAATTGAGATAGTTAAGAGGGTCTTTAAAGGCAGTTGAACAGCATTTTACAACCTTCTAGTCATTTTTCCAACTTTTCCATGAGGTTCCCGTCGCTCGGGGAGCACATCAGGTAAGTGTGTTGGGTTCTCAATGACCCTCCATTGCTGTGAATAGGTGACAGCTGCAAAAGTGGTATAAAAGCTACCATTTCACAGCTGTTTACTTTCCAATGTCAGAAGCTTGAGCCATCAGGATTTGGAAGGCACTTTTGAGCTGTATGCAGTTTGGAAGTGTTTGGAGTAATCTCTCTATCCACTGTCACCTCCTTGGAGCAACCTCTCTCACCATTGACAGATTGCTTCTGTCATCTCAACTTCAGCTGCCATCTATTCCATTAGCATCGGTGCTCTTGAAAAAATCTCACCTTGATCCTCAGAATCCCATCACAATCAGCTCCAACACCAACATCACCAGGCACACCAGCAGCACCAACAACAACACAAACCTTCTCCACAATCACCTGATGCTGCACAGGGCACAGGGCATCAGCACCCGACCACTTTGCTGCCCGGGACGCCAGCGATGACCTCACCATGGCCAGATTTACTTCACTTGGCGCTGTACACCCTGGCTGCCACATGATGTGCCAGGTTGGCACCAGCCCACACCAACACCATAAACCATCCCTACAATGTCCAAGCCATTCCTTTCACACTCATCACCACTGGGGGGAAGGGACGTTATGTCTCACCATTCACCGGAACTGACTAAGACACTTCCAAAGGTGCACACAAATCTGTCCAAGAAGGTAAAGTGTTGAAAATAAAGGTTTCAATGTTTCACACCACATTAACAGAAACTTTACATGAACATTGCATAAAACACCGAAGTGCCTACCCTTGTGTGTTGTTAATTGGCATGATTGGACAAGGATGAGGGTGAGTGTGAGGGGTGGCTAGTGAGATGGGGAAGACAGCACATGCTCTTTGTCCGAAACATTAACCTGTGTTTTTTTCTATTTTCAATTTAGAAGGGCCTCCAATGCAATTCTAGCATTTTCTGATTTTATCTCAAACCAAATCAGTTAGATAATGCATGAGTAGCCATTTCACTGAAAGTGGAGACAACAGTCCCTGTGTACATGCACACGCTGAAAGATGGCTGCGAATCTCAATGCTCATTTTTCTAATTTCTTGCTTTGATTTGCTTAGGTTAAGAAAACAATGACCCAAAATTTGCGGTCGGAGGCTTCCCGCGGGTGGAAGCCTCCGACCGGCAAAAGATCTACGAATTTACCTGGTTCGCACTCCTGGGCCTCTCTGGGTACCCGCAGATAGAGGCCCACATATCCCAGGGGCGCAGGCGGTTTGCAAGCGCCCCTGGGATCACGTGGGCCTGCCCAACCAATGAAAGAAGGGGAATCCCATTCATAATTATGGGAGTTCCGTACATACGGAAGTTTGAGTGGGGATCACTTAAAAAACACATTTTTAAGATTACTTATTTAAAATTAATTAAAATGCCATTTAATTAAATATTTTAAACAAAAATTTAATTTTTTGAAAAAAAAAGTATATGTTTTAACGGGGCGAAAAATAAACTTGCCTTATTGGACAGGGTTGTTAATGTATAAATGAGTGATAACATTTTATTTTTCTATTTTTTAAATCGCTTTACAGCTGCTTTTACCAGGCGTAAGAATTTCAAGGGCATTTGCTGGGCAGAAGTTGGGCAAATAGCGCAACTCTCTGCCCGCGGAGGCCCTTTTCCCGGGGACGCAGGTGATCTGTCTTGACAGATCGCAAGTTCTGGGTTTTCGCGCATGTGCTTCGCATGCCTAAACCCGGAAGTTGCGCAGTCCTTACAGGCGCGTGAGCAATCGTACACACCCGTAGGGGTCGCAAATTATGTGACTGTGCCTGATATGCACTTTGAAGATGCTACTGTCATTTACTCTAACATCCCTCTAAAAGGAACAGCAAGATAAATGGTACGTTTTCAAACAATTTTCTAAAGATGATTTCAGTGTCAGATTTACCATTGTCTGCATCTAGAGACTCAAAGTGGAGGCCCACTCGACTATTAACATTACAATTGTAACTGAAGTAACATCTGCCTTAAAATTTTCTGTGATTATTATTCTACACAGTACAATTATGCCCAAATATAATTTTACTTCAATTCAAATGAGAAGATATACAGTTACTGTTTTCATAGCTAATATCTGCAAAATTGCATCTAATTATTAAAAAAGAAAATAAAGCTGGTCCCTCAGCAAAGATTTAATGCGTCGGATTTTTATTTGCATAAATTATGACTGAAATGCATATAAGCTCCATTCCAGCATCTGATAATAACCCAAGCTGCTCAGAAGTATGTGCTTTACTGATGTTTTGGTGTTGATTATGTTTCTGGAATATCAAATGAAAATCTGCTCACAATGTAAGGTACGTAATGCAGTAGAGAGCCAAGCTGAATATATAAAGTAGAGAGGAGATCTAAGAAAGGGAATAAGAGGGGCAAAGAGAGAGTATGAGAATAGATTAGTGGCTAACATAAACGGGAACCCAAAAGTCTTTCATAAACATATAAATAGTAAAAAGGTAATCAAAGGAAGGATGTGGTCAATTAGGGACCAAAAAGGAGATCTTCTAGTAGAGGCAGAGGGCATGGCTGAGGTGCTAAATGAGTACGTTGCATCAGTCTTCACTAGAGAAGAGGATGCTGCCAATGTAGCAGTAAAGGAGGAGGTAATAGCGATAGAGGATAGGATAAAAATAGATGAAGAGGAGGTACTTTAAGGTTGGCAGTCCTCAAAGTAGAAAAGTCACCCGGTCAGGATAGGATGCATCCTAGGTTACTGAGAGAAGCAAGGTTGGAAATTGCGTAGGCTCGGACCACAATCTTCCAATCCTGCTTTGATTTGGGGGAGGTGCCAGAGTACTGGAGTAATGCAAATGTTACACCCCTTTATAAAAAAGGGGAGAGGGATAAACCCGGCAACTACAAGCCCGTCAGCTTAACGTCGGTGGTGGGGAAACTTTTAGAGACAATAATGTGGGACAAGCCCAATTGGCATTTGGAAAAGTATGGGCTAATAAATGACAGTCAGTACGAATTTGTTAAAGGCAAATCGTGTTTGACTAACTTGATTGAGTTCTTTGATGAACAAACGGATAGGATTGATGAGGGTAGTGCGGTTGATGTTGCGTATATGGACTTTCAAAAGGCGTTTGACAAAGTACCACATAATAGACATGTTAGAAAAATTGAAGCCCGTGGGATTAAAGGGCCAGAGACAGTGTGGATACGAAATTGGCTAAGGGACAGAAAGCAGAGAGTAGCGGTGAACGGTTGTTTTTCAAAATGGAGGGAAGTATACAGCGATGTTCCCCAGGGGTCGATATTAGGACCACTGATCTCTTTGATATATATTGATATATATATGTGGACTTAGATATATAGGGCATCATTTCAAAGTTTGCAGATGACATAAAACACGGAAATGTAGTAGCAATGAGGAGGATAGTAACAGACTTCAGGAAGACATTGACAGACTGGTGAAAGGGGCAGACACATGGCAGATGAAATTTAACGCAGAGAAGTATGAAGTGATACATTTCAGTAAGAAGAATGATGAGGGTTAATATAAACTAAATTATACAATTTTAAGTGGGTGCAAGAGCAGAGAGACCTGGGGGTGTATGTACACAAATCTTTGAAGGTGGCAGGACAAGTTGAGAAGGCTGTTAAAAAAGCATATGGGATCCTTAGCTTTATTAATAGAGGCATAGAGTACAAAAGCAAGGACATTGTACTAAACCTTTATAAAACACATTTAAGCCCCAGCTGGAGTATTGTGTTCAATTCTCGGCACCACACTTCAGGAAGGATATCAAGGCCTTGGAGAGGGTGCAGAAGAGATTTACTAGAATGGCTCCAGGGATGAGGGACTTCAGTTACATGGAGAGACTGGAGAAGCTGGGGTTGGTCTCCTTAGAGCAGAGAAGGTTAAGAGGAGATTTGATAGAGGTGTTCAAAATCATGAACGGTTTTGATGGAGTAAATAAGGAGAAACTGTTTCCAGTGGCAGAAGCGTCGGTAACCAGAGGACCCAGATTTAAGGTGAATGGCAAAAGAACCAGAGGTGACGTGAGGAAACTTTATTTTTTACGCAGCGAGTTGTTGTGATCCGGAATGCACTGCCTGAAAGGATGGTGGAAGCAGATTCAATAGTAACTTTTGAAAGGGAATTGGGTAACTTCTTGAAGGGAAAAAATGTGCAGGGCTATGGGGAAAGAGCGGGGAGTAAGACTAGTTGGATAGCTTACCAAACAGCCGGCACAGGCAGGATAGGCCGAATGGCCTCCTTCTGTGCTGTATCATTCTATGATTCGTTGATACCAAGAGGGTTACCATGATAAGGATTATGTTTAACTTAAGGGAAGCAGAGTGCCAAAATAATTACTGGTGTGATAAAAGTGATATTCTAGTGTAACTTGTTAAGAGCATCGGTACAGTCATCTCGGAATTGGTGAGACGCGTACCAAATACGCCACTGAGTTCCCAATCTCAGCTACACGTAGGAGTCACTAGTGTGGTGAATAGGGCAGTGTCTACATGGACCTTGAGAAAGCATTTGATAAGGTTCCGCACAAAATTTTATGAGCAAAAATGAGAGCTCATGGAATTGGAGGTAACCTTGTGGCATGGGTCGATAACTGGTTGGGAAGCAGGAGACAGAGTAGAGATAATAGGCTCATTCTCTGATTAGCGGGATGTAACAAGAAGTGTTCCTCGGGGATCTGTGTTGGGGCCTCAGCCTTTCACAATATATATTAATTACTTGGACGAAGGAATAGAGAGTTGTATATCCAAGTTTGCAGATGGCACTGTTAGAAGTATGTGAAGAGGAGAGCAGGAAGTTACAAAGAAATATCGGCAGACTGAGTGGGAAAAACTAAGGCACCTGGCGTTCCATGTGGAGAAATGCAAGGTCATCCACTTTGGATCCGAAAAAGATAAAATCACAATATTTTCTTAATGGTGAGACTGGTAGCTGGGGAGGACCAAAGGGATTTCGGTGTCCAAGTACACAAATCACTAAAAGCTAGTGCACATGTACAAAAAGTCATCAAAAAGGCTAATGGTATTTTGACCTTTATCTCAAGGGGTTTGGAATGCAAAGGTGAGTAAGTGATGCTTTAAGAGAAGAACTTGCATTTATATAGTGCCTTTCAGAACTTCAGGACATTCCAAAACGTTTATCAGCCAATTAAGTACTTTTGAAGTGTAGTTACTGTTGTAATGTAGGGAAACGCGGCAGTCAATTTACGCACAGCAAGATCCCACAAACAGCAATGCGATTAATGATCAGATAATCTGTTTTGTTTTAATGGTGTTGGTTGAGGGAGCAATGTTGGCCAGGACACCGGGAGTAGTTCCCTGCTCTACTTCAAATACAGCCACGGGATCTTTTAAACCTGAGAGGACAGACGGGGCCTCATCCGAAAGACAGCATCTCCAACACTGCAATAGTCCCTCAGTACTGCATTGAAGTGTCAGCTTGGATTATATGCTCAAGTCTCTTGAGTGGGGCCTGACTCAGAAGGGGGCGTGCTACCTCTGAGCCAAGGCTGTCAAAAGGCATTAGTTGTACATCGCCTCGAACAGACCCCATCTGGAGTAGTGTGTTCAGCTTTTGGCACCGAATCTCAGGAAAGGTATACAGTATTACCCTTTAAGGGGTTTCAGCGCAAATTCAGCAGAATGATACTAGGGCTTAAAGGGTTAAATTATGGGTACAGGCTGCATAAACTTGGTTTGTATTTCCTTGAGTTTAAAAGGTTGAGAAGGGATCTAATCGAGATCTTTAACATGATAAAAGGATTTGATAGGATAAATACAGAGAAACTATTTCTTCTGGCGAGGAAATACAGTGAAAGGGGGTATAATCTTGAGCTTAGAGCTAAGCTATTTAGGATCAAAATCAGGAAGCACATGTTTACGCAAAGCGTAGTGGCAATCTGGAACTCTCTTCCCAAAAGTCTGTGGATGCTCAGTTGATTGAAACTTTCAAGACTCTGAATGATATATTTACATTAGGTAAGGGTATCAAGGGATATGGAGCAAAGACAGGTAAATGGAGGTGAGATACAGATCAGCAATAATCGAATTGAATGGCGGAACAGGCTCAAGCAGCTGCATGGCCTACACTTGTTCCTGTCCTCCTATGTACTTTGGGGCCTCAAAGCTTTACCTGGTCAACTAGGGACTGAAGGAAAAAAGATCTACAGTTAAAAAAATAACAAACACTCCCCATGTTAGAGTTCTCAACAATGGTGTTGCTTTCACTATCACATCACAGTTAAGTAAGTGATTGTGTTGGATATATGTGTACAATGTCCTTTAAGTGATAGAAAGGAAGTTTAATTATTGGTTTTCTGTAGAAATATGTTAGTGAGAGAACACTGTATTGACATCAACGTCTGTACCTGACAGACACAGTTAGGTGTGTGTAGTGTATGATCTGGCACCAATAATGAGTGCCAAGGCTCAAAGCGCAATTTCATAATATTGTGAGTTCAAGGATTTGAAGATGGAAAACAACTGTTTTGATACACTCCTTATTACACGGTCTTTGTTTTCAAAGTGATCAACAGCATAGAAAACCACTGAGTTGAACAGCTTAAACTAACAGTCAAATCAGTTCTACCTGGTAGTTTCATTTTTCCGCTCTGTTTCTTTCCCTGTCCCTGGGACAGGTAATCACTGGGACATGTAAAGACTATGCTTAGGAGGTTGAGGGGTCTACTCCCAAGTTTCTGCTGTTACAAGGCAACTGCTTGGAGAGATATGACAGCATGGCTCCTTCACATTTTCCATGTCAGTGGTGAAGGGGGAGGGGCGGGGAGAAGAGTGGGAAATTGCCTCGCATCTACTTTACCACAGTGGCACAGCCAAGATCAGGAACTCAACAGTGTGGTGGGATCAATTCTGTGTCTCAAGACTGCTGTGGATCTGTACTTCAATCCACTATGCTGTAAAAACAGTATACTTGTACGTAACTTTTCCCTTTATGTTTCTTCACATCACCTTTGACCATAGCACCCAACATTTTTCAACAGAAAAACCACCCTTAAACCTACTCATATTGTTATTCTCCCCTACTTGTGCAGAATTACCTTCCTTCCACTCCAATCAAAAGCCAAGATCAAAAATGCACAATGGGTGGAATAGCAGGCAAATATCAACCTTCTGGATCCCTGCATTTTTCTATTTTAATGTCGCCTCCCTTCTTCTCTTTACCTCCCCCCTCTCACTTTGTCCTTATTGTCATATATCTTCCTTTAGTAATGGGGCTTCCAATCATCAGTAAATACAAATACTTCAGTTTATGGAAAAAAACCCTGTCCATTTTCTCCACAAGTTAGGAAGATGCGATCTATCTCACACTCCATAACCCTCCACATTCCTCTACCTTTTGCAAAACATTTCAGTATATGTTTATTCTACAATAGTTGATATACATTCTCTAATAAATTCTAATTACGTTATAATTCTATTGAAATTTACACGGTATTCAGTTCTTACTTGATAACAACAAAAGATGCCAACAATGATCATCTTCAAGAACAACTTCATAGAGTCTCCAAAAATAGACGCCATACCGAAGTTCAAGTTTGATTAATCAGATTACAGATTTCTCAGCAGATGGCCCTTAAGACAGGTTTCAATGTAATTAAACAAGTGATCTAGAAGATCCTAAAAATTACTGTCTGCAATATCAACGTATGAATGCGCTAAGTTTTCATATGACATTCTTTGCCTGTTCTACTGAAGGAGGCATCAACCCACTTAAAATAAATCAGTTAACGCCACATTAAAATAAAGGAATAGCATGTCAATGTGTTAAGTGTTTCTAGCTAATATTGCAGTCATTGCAAAGCTAAGATGTCTCAATCTATCTGAAAATGGTTGTCCTACTGGCCGTCTTTTATAAAAGGGATACATCTTATTTTTATGAGTTTTCAGACAGGCTCAGCTTCCAGATCAGTCAGTAAGATTGCCACAAAAATTCTGCTTCATATTTGCTGCTGGGCACATTTATGCCACAACAAATGCTACACTTACCGCAGCATGAAGTACTGCAACATAGTTTAAAGAGGAGGACAACCTCAGAGAACCCAACGTTCTAGATCAGTCAGTGATGCCACATCAATAACGCCACTGTACACTTCTGTTTACAAAGCTAACTAAATGCTATTTTTGTGCTCACCAAGGCCAAGGATGTTAGCACTGGAAAATGGCATACCCCATTCTAGGATGCCAGCATGAAGCATTGCCAGGTCAGGTATGGCATGGCTAAATGGAGAGTGAAGCTACCCCTACATTGTCCTAACAATTAGCCTCACCCCATCCTTGGTAAAGTAGCCCTAATTCACTAATGTAGTATTTTTTTCCATTTCCTGCACCAGTCATCCTGTGGCCTCTCTAATGCCAATTAATGCCAAGACAGGGGCATGTTTGTGTGATGCCAGTAGGCAGAGGCATTCACTGCATCAGTGTGGGATCGGTTTGAAACAAGGCAAAGTCTATTACAGCAATGACTTGATTAGGAGCGCCAGACAGTATTGTACAAATCATACAATCATAGAGCACAGAAGGAGGCCATTCAGCCCATCATGCCTGTGCTGGTTCTTTGAAAGAGCTATCCAATTAGTCCCACTCACCTGCCTATTCCCCACAGCCCTGCAACGTTTCCCCCTTCAAGTATTTATCCAATTCACTTTCGAAAGTTGTTACTGAATCTGCTTCCACCACTTCTTTCAGGCAGTGCATTTCAGATCATAACAACCTGCTGTGTAAAAAAGTTATCGTCATCTCACCTCTGGTTCTTTTACCAATTACCCTAATCTGCGTGCTTTGGTTACCGACCCTTCTGCCACTGGAAACAGTTTCTCCTTATCTGCTCATGATTTGGAACACCGCTATTAAATCTCCCATTAACCTTCTCTGCTCCAAGGAGAACAAACCCAGCTTCTCTAGTTTCTCCGTGTAACTGAAGTCCTGCATCCCTGGTACCATTCTCGTAAATCTCTTCTGCACCCTCTCCAAGGCCTCCTTCCTAAAGTGTGGTGCCTAACCAGCGATTTATAAAGCTTTAGCATAACTTCATTGCTTTTGTACTTAAAAGGATCCCGTTTGCTTTTATAACAGCTTTCTCAACTTGTCCTGCCACCTTCAAAGATTTGTAAACCCCCCAGGTCTCTCTGTTCCTGTACCCCCTTTAAAATTGTACCATTTAGGTTATATTGCCTCTCCTTATTCTACCTACCAAAATGCAGCACTTCATACTTCTCTGCGTTAAATTGCATTTGCCATGTGTCTGCCCATTTCACCATTCTGTCTATATTCTCCTGAAGTCTGTTACTATCCTCCTCACTGTTTATTGCATTTCCCAAATAATACCTGGGACTCATATGGCCAGTCCTGAAATATTCATCTGTAACATACCATATCAAAATATTTTTTTAAATATAAGTAGCAAGAACACATTCAGTCTTGGCACCAAGCCAATTTGATGTCTGTAGCATGCTGGCTGTGCGTCTATGTATTTTATTACTGGAAAATATGAATATTGTATTTTCATTATTTATTTATTATTTTACTTTTTAAAAAGCTGGTATCCTCAACACTAAAATGCTGGAATTTCAGCTAAGGGATCTAACTTCTCAAGATTGACTGATGTCACCACTCGGAATTCTTTGAACAAAAAAGTTTGCTGGTTTGCCTATTTGCCAGATTAACCCTAGAGAGCAAAACCTGGCTGAGACGGGGAAGGAGTCCACCTCCCACATAGATCCAGCATTCTTTCCCAATAGTTTCACCAAGCAGCAGAGGTGTCTTGTCCTTCAAACTCCGGATAGTGCAAATCAAAATAAATAACTTCTTCTTTATTTTTCTTCACCATTGGTCCACCAAATTCCTAATTTTGTGTAGGGTCAAAAGTAGTAATGAGCCCAACGCATTTGTGTATGGATGACACCTACAGTCTCAGCTTGGCTTAGTGGTAGCACTCTCACCTCTGAGTCAAACCGCACTTGAGTATCTAATCTAGGATGACACGTCAATGCAGTACCAAGGGAGTGCTGCACCATCAGAGGTGCTGCCATCTGGATGAAATGTAAAACAGAGTCTGCCTGGTCAGGTGGACAAAAAAGATCTCATGGTACTATTTGAAGAAGAGCAGGGAGTACTACCAGTGTCCTGGCCAATACTTATCCATCAACCAAAAACACCAAAACAGAATTAACTAATCATTTATCTCATTTGGTGTTTGTGGGACCTTCCTGCATGCAACTTGGCTGCCATGTGTGCATACATAACATCTGCACGTTGTTCAGACTACACGTCAAAAATAATTAATTGGCCATTAAACACTTTTGGATATGCTGAAAACACGAACGGCACAATATAAATGCAAGTTTTATGCTTACTACTATTGGGGAAACTGTGTCATGCAGTTCGAAAGAATGCACAGTTGCAGCGTCCTGTCCACCTTAGGTCCAAGATGATAGGTCTGACACGAGAACCTACAGCCCTACATTGATTTTAAATATGTACAAAACAAAATACTAGCACTCATCAAGATCCTTACCATACCATTGAAACATCTCAAAGCACTTCACACTATGAATCACTTTCAGAATGGAATGACTGCTGTTATAGAAAGAAAGAACTTGCATTTATATAGCACCTTTTATGACCTCAAGACCTCCCAAAGCACTTCATAGCCAATGAGGTACTTATGAAGTGTAGTCACTGTTGTAATGTAGGCAAAGGCAGCACCTATTCTGCACCAGCAATTTCACCAAAACAACAGTGAGACAAACATCAGTTATTCTGTTTTCTTGCTGTTATTGAAGTAGGGAGAAATGTTAGTCAGGGCACCAAGAGAACTCCCTGCTCTTCTTCAAAGAATGAGATCTTCAATGCTCCCTTGAACAGGTTAAAACCTCCACTTAACATCTCATCCAAAAGACTCTGTCTTCCACCTGGTAACACTCCATCAGCACTGCACTAGATTGTCAACTTAAATCATGCACTCAAGTCCTGCTGTGGCACTCAAACCAGCAATCTTTGGGTCTAGAACGGAGAGGACTACCAACTGAGACATGGTGACAGAATACTATGAAGAATACCAAGCAGTAACTGCAAGTGATCTATTTTGCCAGGTCCGCTAAAGAATATATTTTTTTAAATAATGAAAAATACTGGATTTGTTTTTGGTGTTCAGTACATTTCTGTCCTAACCCCCTACTGTGTAACCCTGACAACAAACTCAACCATGATTTTGATCATGTCTGTCTCATGGGGCAGCCTATGAAATGCCTGGGGAGACAAATATATACATAGTTTATTTTGTAGATTTTGTGGAAACAAGTTGAGGGATATTAGTATAGGGAATGAAGCACCCTCTCACTTTAAACATCAAGCATTCAGAGGTCCGTGTAGCAGTTAGTTACAAAGTAAAATTCCTTCTGCTCTACCCCAATAATGGGCCTCAGCCTTAAGAACATAATAACATAAGAAATAGGAGCATGAGTAGGCCAAGCGGCCCCTCGAGCCTGCTCCGCCATTCAATAAGATCATGGCTGAACTTCTACATCAACTCCACTTTCCCGCCCTATCCCCATAACTTCAGAAATTCATCCCTATTGTACTAATGTGATACTTCTATCTCCTGTGGCCTCTCTGAGTGACATTGTCAATTATGTCAAATTAGGAGCAGTTTTGTGCTGTTGGCCCATGCTCACTGGGAGCTGGATTGAGACATTTTACTCAGGACCCTTACTGCCTATATATTTTTAATGTACCAAAAGATCATTGGTATCAAAAACTGATTAGTACCAACAATGGCAGTGAAGTAATGTTGTTCCTTTGACGGAATCATTTTCCTCTCACAATCAATAACTTTGCAAAAAGCCAAGCTGATTGTAATCATAATTTGTTCCACAGAGTTATAGGCCACTTAGGCAAGCAATAATTAATAGAGTCAAACACACGTTTGCTATGAAAATGAACTGCCAATACTGCCTATTATACTGGTAGAGATAAAAAGGAAAACCCTCAAAGGCTGGAAGTCTTAAGCAAGAGCTGAAAAAACTGGAAATATACAGCAGGTTGATCAGCATCTGAAGTGGAAGACATGGGTTAGCATTTCAGGTCTGAGCCTTCAACAGAACTTCAGGTCGTACCTAAAATTATAATTCATCTTTCTCTTTCAGATGCTGCCTGACCTGCTTTGCATTTCCTGTCCTTATTTATACTATTACTCATTTCTCATACACAAAAAATCTGTCTTCTGAATGCACAAACTAATTTGTCTGCTTGACGCTAGAGTCACAATATTCCACATTCACATTAGCATATACCAACTGGCAGATTCCACATAAGAAAATGCCTTGTTCCGGTCCAATACTCATTCTTTTCTATTCATTTAAAATGTCTATTTGTTTCTATATAGATATATATAATTACATATATATTAATTACATTTTGGTATCACGTGCATAAAAAAATTGCCATTTTTCAATATACAAGTCACCATATGACAACTATTAGGATAACTGTCATTGCTGTAGGTCACAGAAAAATACAGATACAAACATACATAAGCAAACATTGATAAACTGGAGACTCAATTACACAAGAATCATTAATTAAAATGTATCTAAATGCAACACCATTTAAGTCTAGTTAGTATCAGAAGCATTAATAGCTAACATTAATAATTATATAAAGTGTGACAATCACTTGTTTATAAAACCAAAACAATATTCCTTTGCTGCAGTATCTCATGATCCCTCACCAATAAATAATAAATTTATATAATAAATAATAATTCAAGGCAATATTCTGAAACATTATAGTGCATTTAACTTATATTTTAGATGCTATTTAAGCAGCATCTATCTGACATCATGACCAGCATCCATCTTATTCTTCGTGCATGACACATCCATTCACATAAATGGCCAATGCCATTAGCAATAGACAGCCAAAGAGAATTTAAATAGTTTTACACTTTTTCTTTATATTGGCGTCAGAGTTGATGTAATTGAGAATCATTTGTCTACATTTAACATGTACAGCTGACCACAAAAGTTTCACTTCCCTGTGCGCTATTATAATGTATAGCACTTGAAGAAAGAATGAGCTTGTGCTTGACACATGTGATGCCCAAACTCACAATTGTTTTGTTAGCTGTTCATTTAAATTCGGTAGAAAGAGAAACACACACATATGGTCCAACATTTAGAAGACGTTTATCTTATAACTGTGTCACTGTTTACCATCCTGGTGTCAAATGACTTTTTTTCTAGATCAACACTGACTTATTGAATAAATATCAATTATATTTACTATCAAGTCCATTTGCATTGATTATAAATAAGCAATTGATTTGTGTATACAACGCACCAAATCACATGAAGTATTAATACTCACAATAACATTAAAGAACATTCTGATGAGAATATTGTGCAACCAAATAAGAATTTAATTTTGACAATCAGTTTATACCTAGTTTAGAAATGCTCTGGATGACATGTGTAATACATTTATAGTCACATAAGAAATTTAATATTCTGGAAGGTGTGCACTGATATCACCCACCATTCGAACATATTTACTTTATGCATAAAACAGATTTGCATTTGCCAATATTTGTGTGTGTTTAACCATTTTACTCCTATATATATTTGAAGACAGTGACCACAGAAAATAACAATTCAGCCTAATATCACGTGAAAGCATCTGGATAGAACGTTTTAATAAATTCTGATTGCAATTCATTCCAATGCCAGGAGCCATGGTAAATTCTAGCTTCTTAATAGATGCAGCAGTCATACACATATATAAAAAAAAATGAAATGTCAGCCTCCAATCACAGCTAGCATGTCCCTTGCTTTGTTGCATTGAGTTGCAATGAATTTACCTGCATGTTTTATATATTTTTTTCCCAGAGACTAATGCAACATTTCCTCCCCCCCCAAAAAAATATATATATAAAAAGGACTTACCGAATCTGAAGAGAGCTGAGCCAAAATGGCGAACCTGGAGAGTCGGTCACACTGGCATTTTGTACGCGCCGAGTCAATGGGGAACGTCTTGCAGCCGCGGCTCGACCAGACCCCCTGTACGGCAAAGCTGACAATTCCCAAGAGAGAGGGGGGGGGAAAAAAAAAACACACATATCTAAATGGAGAGCAAAAAATATATAAATGCAACCAATCCGATAAAATGCAACCAAAACAAAAACAAAAAACAGGGCGATGCATCAGCTTTGCAATGCACCAGAAACATTTAATAATAAAAGAAGTTTTCTGCCACGTACGGAATGCTTGCAACTACTTGTACGGCAATTCCTCTCCACACCACCACCCCCCCTCACACACACACACACATACCAACAACAATAACCCCCTTCCCGGAGCAAATTGCAAGTCAACACTAAATTCCCCACATTCTGCACAGGAAAGATTTTTTCAAAAAAGTAACATTATAAGGCAATATATGTACGGAAATTGCAAACAATTCCGGTCCTGCAAATCTCTCTTAATAACAGGTTCGGATGTTTTCGGAATAAAAATTGCACTAATTGTCTATAATAATATAATGATATCGGGAGGACAGCTCTCTCCAAAAGAAACGGTACCAAAACATTAAAAGGCATGCCAAATAATAATATCAAAAAGGGTAGACGATTCATACCAACAGAAAATAACCCAACAAAAATAGCAGCGGCTCGCTACCTGAGAGCCGGGCTTTCGGTTTACTTTGGCCCCCACAGGTTGTCCGGGCAATACTAAGATATCTGTCCTTTTGGCGATTATTAAATAAACAGCTCTTCGCAGCATCAAATGGCAATTTGCATTGCCTAAAGAATGCTCATCTGTAAACATGCCAAATAATTTAAGTATTGTACAGTCACCAATGCAACAAACAAACAAAAAAAAAGTGCACACCAAACCTGCTTCCAAAACAAGAGAACTACAGCTCCAATCCCAATAGCACAGACTTAAAGCAGAAATGCACACACTGAAACAGTGTTCCAAGGGTTTGGGAGCTACACAGAAAAGGAAGCAATGAAAGGAGAGGGGAGGGTGGGGGGAGAAAATGCACTGGAAAAAAGCAAGTATGCCATCATTAAAGTGATGAGTCAAAGAGCTGGTGACAGATTTGGCAACAACCCATGGCAAAGAGGCTTTCAAGCTTAACTTTATCGAGTATACATGATTTCTTTATATAAATAATTAACTTAACACATTATTTTAAGTCTTAAACGACAGTAACAGCGCAAAACTGAAAATTTAAAAATGTCACATTGCACTTTAGGGATGTTCATCAATGAATTCAAATTAAAATTGCTGCAGTTTCTCAGATCCAAATTGTTCCTGTGAGAACAAATTTTGGGTTTAATGGCACCTGTCTCTCCTGAAATAGCTGTGTGAATATTCAGTGGGACACATTGTTCCTCTGTGCCAGATACAATTATCATGTTCAATATGCCTGAAGCCATAACAATAAAGATAGGTTTTTGAAAAAATTAAATTTTATAAACTTTTTGTTTTCAAAATTTGTATAGTGGGGAAGATACGCATTCAGTCTCAAACAATCGTGTACACATACGTGCATGTGTTTTGAGTTGTGGTTAGGGAAATGTGTCTGATTCTTGCAAATCTTGCAGGGAGTATCTGAACCCATGTTCCATGGTAGCCTAGTGTGCATGTGTCCTCAGCGGTCTTTGAAGGATTTATTTACAGCATCAACCTTCAGCTTCATTAATACCTAAACATGTATGCTTAACAAGGCTCCCACCTATTGCTGTCCAAAACTGGACAGGTTTAGCGCAGTGAAAGGGAGGGTAGGGGAGAGCGATTATAGCTTGAGTTCTGAGGTTTTCCTTGTTACTGATAAGTCATAGAATCATAGAGATTTATGGCACAGAAGGAGGCCATTCAGCCAAAAAAGAGCTATCCAGCCTCATCCCACTTTCCAGCTCTTGGTCCGTAGCCCTGTAGGTTACAGCACTTCAAGTGCATATCCAAGTACTTTTTAAATGTGTTGAGGGTTTCTGCCTCTACCACCCTTTCAGGCAGTGAGTTCCAGACCCCCACCACCCTCTGGGTGAAAAAAGTTCTTCTCAACTCTCCTCTAATCCTTCTACCAATTACTTTAAATCTATGTCCCCTGGTTATTGACCTCCCTGCTAAGGGAAATAGGTCCTTCCTATCCACTCTATCTGGGCCCTTCACAATTTTATACACCTCACTTAGGTCTCCCCTCCACCTCCTCTGTTCCAAAGAAAACAACCCCAGCCTATCCAATCTTTCCTCATAGCTAAAATTCTCCAGTCCTGGCAACATCCTCGTAAATCGCCTCTGTACCCTCTCTAGTGCAATCACATCTTTCCTGTAATGTGGTGACCAGAACTGTTCATTGAAACCTTATTAGTCTTAATGAGTGACAGCTTCATGCCATAAGACAATGCCTGGTTCACACCGTTGAAATTTCTGGATCGTCCATTAAAAAAAACATACCATATGGATGAAAACTGGCAACCATAGAGCAAAAGCCGTAAAAAAAAAATCCCAAAGATTTATCCCCACACAGTAACAGATAAAATGATGGTAGATATGTTGTGTTACGGACAGTATTGGTGAGCCAAGGTCAGACTTGCAAATGAATAAAAAGCACAGAAGACCAACACCTTAAAGCGGCATTGTCAAGGTGTTGATGTAGGTTCAGTTGTCAAAACAATCTTGTCTGACAACTTTACCTCGAAGCTGCCATATAGATGTTAGAACGGTATTACTACCATTCGATTTTTGCAATGATTTCTCAATTTTGGAACAAACGTTTTGTAAAGTTAAAATATTTTAGTAGCAGACACAATAGATAACATGATGGCATTGGTGCATCACCAAATGAGTCACTGCCCACTGTCTTTATTGCAATTGTTCTTTGGTCACAAGATTTGATTTCTATAGCACACACCGTTACAAAGTACTTAATATAATATATGTGGTGCATTGTGGTAGTAAGTGAGCTTTACTTAGTGACTAGGGCCGTGGACAACCTTGGAGAACTGTTTCAGGGAGTGAAAGTGTTGCGAGTGTGCTGATGTGGTCACTCACTGTGCCATTGTCTGGTGGGTTTCGCTTATGTCTACAGGTCTATGACAGTTACCATAAGGAGGGGCCGAAAGGTGAGGAGTGGAGTGTGCATCTGGTGTTTGACGTGTGACTTATATGGGGGCTACTGTTGGTGCTGGCGGTGGACCAGAAACGGGGATCGGATTTTAAATAATTTCTCTTGGTTTAACCTTGAAGAGTAGGTGATTCTTTGGCCAACTGGGGTATTTTTCATAGTGCCTCTATCAACATTCACCACTTATGTCCAAGGTAATGATGCGCCATTAAAGTGGTGCATGAAAGGCGCTTATGTACCCTTTCTAATTTGTTTTGTAAATCCTACTGTTTATGTATACTCATTGATTTCATTTTATCCCAACGATCCAACAGATCACACCTCCTCTACTCTCCCCAGGTCAGCCTCAGTAACGGATCTCTTATCTGTCACTTTACTACATGCTGCGTGAGAAGCTGAGTCAGACTGCTAGTGGGTGGGAATGTACAACTGCACTCGGATCAGCACACCCACATGCAAAATGGTAGTGCCGGTGGGGTGGCAGAGTGCAAATCTTTTTTAGATTTGATTTTTAACTAGACTTTTATATTTGACAGATTGTTGGTGGGAGAATCGCAATAATACTACCTCTATACCAATATCACTGCAGCTACAGCATGCAGCCTATTTAACTCTTTATTGCAGAAGCATTTCAGTAGCAAATTCAAATTTTAATACGGTTCAGCTCATTCAATGAGTATTACAAAATAAGAAGTGGATCGGTGCTGTACAAATAGCCCAATGGGTAAAAGCACTATGTGGCTGAATCCTACTAAACAGGGTGGGTGCATTTTGATTCTTGGAAAGACTATTTGGATTTATATAATGCCATATCATGTTGTCAAAATGTTTCAGGGCTCCCCATACAATTTTTGGAGTGTAAAAGCTGGCTGATCTCAGCCAGAGCAGTAATGAGATTGTTGCAACTGCCCCCCTACAGTTAGAGCTGGAGGATATGTATGTGTAGAGAGAGGATCAGGTTTAAGCTCAACTTTTTCATAGAAACATAGAAACATAGAAGATAGGAGCAGGAGTAGGCCATTCGGCCCCTCGAGCCTGCTCCGCCATTCGATGAGATCATGGCTGATCATCCAAACTCAGTACCCTGTCCCTGCCTTCTCCCCATATCCCTTGATACCTTTAGCCTTAAGAAATATATCTAACTCCTTCTTGAATATATTTACTGACTTGGCCTCAACTGCCTTCTGTGGTAGAGAATTCCACAGGTTCACCACTCTCTGGGTGAAGAAATTCCTCCTCATCTCTGTCCTAAATGGCTTACCCCTTATCTTTAGACTGTGACCTCTTGTTCTGGACTCCCCCGCCATTGGGAACATCCTTCCTGCATCCAGTCTGTCTAGCCCTGTTAGAATTTTATAAGTTTCAATGAGATCTCCTCTCATTCTTCTAAACTCCAGCGAGTATAAGCCCAATCGACCCAATCTCTCCTCGTACGTCATTCCTGCCATCCCAGGTATCAGTCTGGTGAATCTTCGCTGCACACCCTCCATGGCAAGAACATCCTTCCTCAGATAAGGCGACCTAAACTGCACACAATACTCAAGGTGTGGTCTCACCAAGGCCCTGTACAGCTGCAGCAAGACATCCTTGTTCCTGTACTCAAACCCTCTCGCTACGAAGGCCAACATACCATTTGCCTTCTTAACCGCCTGCTGCACCTGCATGCTTACCTTCAGCGACTGGTGCACAAGGACACCCAGGTCTCGTTGCACTTCCCCTTCTCCCAATCTATTGCTGTTCAGATAATAATCTGTCTTTCTGTTTTTGCCACCAAAGTGGATAACCTCGCATTTATCCACATTATACTGCATCTGCCATGCTTCTGCCCAATCACCCAACCTGTCCAAATCATACTGGAGTTTCTCGGCATCCTCCTCGCAGCACACACGCCCACCCAGCTTTGTGTCATCTGCAAACTTGAAGATATTACATCTAGTTCCCTCGTCTAGATCATTAATATATATAGTGAATAGCTGGGGTCCTAGGACCGATCCCTGCGGAACCCCACTAGTCACTGCCTGCCACTTGGAAAAAGACCCATTTATTCCAACTCTTTGCTTCCTGTCTGCCAACCAGTTCTCTATCCAAGTCAGTACCTTGCCCCCCAATCCCATGTGCCTTAACTTTTCACGCTAATCTCTTATGCGGGACCTTATCAAAAGCCTTCTGAAAGTCCAAATACACCACATCCACTGGTTCTCCCTTATCTATTCTATCAGTTACATCCTCAAAAAATTCCAGTAGATTAGTCAAGCACGATTTACCTTTTGTAAATCCATGTTGACTTTGTCCAATCCTGTCACTGTTTTCCAAGTGCTCTGCTATTACATCTTTTATAATGGACTCTAGCCTTTTCCCCACAACCGATGTCAGGTTTACCGGTCTATAATTCCCCGTTTTTTCTTTACCACCTTTTTTGAACAGTGGGGTAACATTAGCTACCCTCCAATCCATGGGAACTGTTCCAGAGTCTATAGAATTTTGGAAGATGACCAGCAATGCATCTACTATTTCTAGGGCCACTTCCTTAAGTACCCATGATGTAGATTATCAGGCCCTGGGGATGTATCGGCCTTTAATGCCATCAATTTCCCTAACACCATTTCCCTACAAATACTGATTTCATTCAGTTCCTCCCTCTCATTAGACCCTATGTTCCCCGACATCTCTGGGAGGTTATTTGTGTTCTCCTTTGTGAAGACAGAGCCAAAGTATGTATTTAATTGGTCTGCCATTTCTTTGTTCCCCATTATAAATTCCCCTGATTCTGACTGCAAGGGACCTACGCTTGACTTCACCAATCTTTTTCTCTTCACATATTTATAAAAGCTTTTTCTGTCCCTCCCAGCTGTCATTCATTCAATACTTAGGCTCACACATGGAGAATAGGCACTTGGATGCTGGGATAAACCTGCCCCCGAACAACATTGCTTTGCTTTCTTTTGCTTAAGAGCAAGAAAATAACAACTTTGAATTCAGCTAAGTCAACATCCCACAGTCAGACAGGCCAGGAATGGAGAGCCAGAGGCACATCTAGCAGCAAGCATTCCGAAGGCTACAAGTGAAGAGCTTGTTAGATGTATTACGACATAAGATAAAGATTCACATCCACAGATTCCTCACATCGTAAGTTCCAAATCTCAGCCATACCTTTGGGGGCATGCTAAGCAATGGCCAGTAAGAGGTCAACACCAGAGGCACACCTCATACACCCTATCATAGCCAACTAACGTCAGCATCTATAGAAACCTGGGGACAGTTAAACTCCCCTTGGCTTTTCTGTCAATTGAATAATATGTGGCAAAGGAAGATTTATAGTCAGGAAAGAAAAATGGGTGGAAAAAACCCACTTTAGCTAAAAATATTTATGTCATTAAAGTCCAATGGCTTAGTGGGTAAATATACTTTGTGGTGTGATGCTTAGCCATACAGTAGCAATATGTCCCTGGTCCACCGACACAGTTTTGTGTTGAGTTATATCTGTCAGGGCAGAAGTTAGGGTGCCATAGTTGTCCTTGCTCCCCAAGGGAAGGAGAAAAAAAATGCAGCTAGGATTCCCACCTTGATGGTTACTCCATGATCCCTGCATAAAAATGTGTGTACGTGATTGTTGTGAGAGAACTGGGTCAGGGTCAGTCACCATGCCCCCTATGATTGAATAGCCCACTGATATTAACTATCTCAGTTCAAACATCAGAAATGGCCACTTGAGCAAGGGCTGGTGATGATATCCCGTTTAAGTGAGGTGAGAGAGGAACAAAATTCTCATTAACCTTAAATAACACTGCTACTATAAATACAATCCCACAATATTAAAAAGAAGTGACAAATGAGTATACATTTAACACTTGCCCCTTCAAAGCCCCTCCCCCCACCCCATGCTGAATTTAGTCAAGCAAATAATGGAATATGAATTCTATAAATGAAGAAATACCACTTCAAATAACCTTGTAATCAAATAAGGCAAAGCTGTGAAATAACAATGAAGCTGTTCCCCACTGTGCTGTGTGTCATTCATTTAGTGCACGATCAATCGAGGGGAAAATTTACATAAATAAATAATAAATCAATGAAATAAGTCAATTACAGTTCCAAAAAGAAAATCATTATGGTAATTTTGGTAAATAATTGCTATGCTGTCATTTTATTTTAAATGTCAATCATTTACCCCGTTATATTTCACACATACATCCACACATACATATATAAATAAAAACTGCAAAAGGGTCTTCAAGCAAGTGCAATTCACAACCTACCCCAGTATGAAAGTGCACTATTAGAAGAAAGCTAACATGGTTCATTTCAAATGAACCATGAAATGACTTCATTTTATGCTACTGCATGAAGCAGGATTTGCAAATGCAATGGAGAATAAAAATACACTGAAGTGCACTCTACAGTCCGAGCCAACTCCTCCACCACATAGACCCAAGACCCTGATTTGACCTGTTATACCAGTGAAGATTTCTGAGCCACAATAAAAATCACAGTTTAGACACAGTTAGAAGGGAATAAATGCATTCTAAAAAAAATAAATCCTGTTTTGCTCAGCTATGTTCTTTCTTTTCTTGCTCTCCAGTAAAAGAAGCAAAGAGAATCTTATTGGGAGACAGCCATTGCACCATTTATATCTTAAGTGAAAGGGCAATTCTGAAATAAAATTACTGGTTCTACACATGGTTTTTACTCTCTTCCTTTGGAAAAGTGTTTGCCTCCCACTCAGTAACTGCCCAGAGCTTAATGGTTGGGAGTTGCAGACACAGACCAGAGACCCTTAATCTGTAATAATTGGGGAGTGTCTCACCTCCTGACTCCCCAAAGCCTTTCCACCATCTACAAGGCACAAGCCAGGAGTGTAATGGAATACTCTCCACTTGCCTGGATGAGTGCAGCTCCAATAACACTCAAGAAGTTCGACACCATCCAAGACAAAGTAGCTGGCTTGATTGGCACCCCATCCACCACCTTAAACATTCACTCCCTCCACCACCAGCGTTCCGTTGCTGCAGTGTGTACCATCTACAAGATGCACTGCAGCAACTCGCCGAGGCTTCTTCGGCAGCACCTCCAAAACCCGTGACCTCTTCCACCTAGAAAGACAAGGGCGGCAGGTGCATGGGAACACCATCACCTCCAAGTTCCCCTTTAAGTCACACACCATCTTGACTTGGAAGTATATCGCCGTTCCTTCATTGTCGCTGGGTCAAAATCCTGGAGCTCCCTCCCTCACAGCACTGTGGGAGTACTTTCACCACACGGACTGCAGTGGTTCAAGAAGGCGGCTCACCACCACCTTCTCAAGGGCAACTCGGGATGGGCAATAAATGCTGGCCTTGCCAGTGACGCCCACATCCCATGAACGAATAAAAAAATAATAATTGTTGGGAGTATTACTAAGAGTGGCCTTTTCACAAATAAAATGATGATGGCCCATGAGTTTCACTTTTTGCAGTCATAAGTAAGTGCAAATGTGTGGATTGTGTTCTCTGTCCCTGGAAATGCATCATCTGAACATTGATTTTGGTTGAGGAATATGGGACAAAACTATTGCCTTGGGGGTTTCAAAGTGTTTACTTACAGCCTGGAAATTTCAATTGGCACATTATACTCTTGGACTTTTTTTTCTTCCTCCAGTTTTCTCCTCCCCTCCCCTGAATGTTCTGACTTATGATGAGGTGCAGTTCCACAAGTGCTAGCCGCTTTTCATGACTTTTCCCTATTGAGCTTGGATAGTAAGCATAGGCTGACGACTGTGCTACAGGTGGCACCATTGCTAAGCTTGATTCTGTTGTTGCCCTATGTCGAGACATGCACACTTTCTAGTTGGCATCATTATATAGTGACCAGGGATGAGAGCCCTGGCTAATATCCCCCCTCTTCATGCAAGAGACACTGAGACAAGCTAATGTTTGTTAAGCCAGCACAGCCTGAGTTTTATGTCTGAGGCCTTCTGGACTGGATGGCTAAGTTCCACACCAAGCAGTACATTTAACAGCAAGCAATTGGAAGAGTTCTTACAGCCTGAAAAATGCAGTCAATATTTCGTCTTTTTATTACACTTGAGTTCATTTTTCACCAAACCTTTTTCACACATTTAATGCAGGCGACATACAGGCTCGGATACAGTTTGCAATGTCTGCAGTCTCTCTTCTGTTACTTGATGACACCCTTTTGCCAGTTTTCTACTCATGTTCATCAGTGGGCAATATAACTAATTGATGTGTAGCAGCTCAGTGCACAGGTACAACATGTTATTCAGTGGATCCCATTTAAGATCAACTCGATTAAGAGCAATATTACTTCTCATGGTCAACAACAATTCTGTAAGATTTATTCGAGCTTAAGAGCAAAATGTTCACGACAACTTACCTTTATATAACACCGTTAATGTAGTAAAACGTTCTAATAGATACATAAGCTTCTTATTGAAGATTTAGATAGTAATTAAACTGCAGGGTCATTGAGAGGAGCCAAAGTACCAAGGTCAAATTTATAAATGGCCGATATTGCAAATAACCATTATTAATATAAAATAAATGGAAGATCTATGTTTGACATCAATGCACCATTCCATCAGGTCCTACATATCAACTCCTGATATCTTCTCCAATCTCCTGTCATATCCAAAACTGACAACACCACAAGAAGGAGTATTATTTATAAACATAAATCTCCATACAATATAAAACAAACTGGAAGTCTTGCAGAGGATTACACTAATCCAATCTCACAGTAGTTGGTGAACAAACCTGTTGCAGTTTATATGTCTAAATCCGTGGATTGGATTAATGCATTGTAATCCACTGCGAGTCTACCAGTGTATTCCACACACTATTTATTGATTGTATTATCTTCCAAAAAAACAGTTGTTGATTTTATTACTCGATCAGCTTTCAGCAATTCTGTTAAAATCATTTGTCCTTCAATGTGAACATCAATATGCATAGACTGCGTGGAGTTCACTAGCCATTGGCACAGGCTTTGATAGTCATTGCTGTCAAGAAAATAAACTATATAAAACCACTTCTAGGAGCTCCATAGTATATTGTGGCAAAGTAAGAGATACATATATACAATAGCAATGCCTTCTGGACTCAACATTGAATTCAACAATTTCAGACAATAACCCCTGCTCCCATTTTTCATGCTGTATGATTTTGCCATCCCCATTTGCAACATTTTATCTTTCCGGCCTCTTACCTTAGCACAGAATATTCCTTCAATTCCTTCCTCCCTTCCCACCCTCCCCCCTCTCCCTGTCTCTGCACCTGCTTAAAATCTGTTACATCTCCAGCTTTTTCCAGTTCTGATGAAGGGTCCCAGACCTGAAACGTTAACTCTGTTTCTCTCTCCACGGATGCTGCCTGGCCTGCTGAGTGTTTCCAGCATTTTCTGTTGTTATTTAAGAGATACATATGTTTCTTATTGAAGATTATAAATTGTTGAAGCGTTATCTTCATGTGAGATTACTACCTTGTAATCACCCCCCGACATCCATTATTTTTTCTGTCAACCCAATGTTTAAAAATCATTTTTCTTTTTCTCCCTCCATATGCACTTTCCAGCAGGGGTCATTGGAGCTGACACGCTGGTTGATTTTTCTCCTCTCCAGCCTGGGATCCTGAGGTAAACTATAGTGTCCCTAACATAGCCCTGGTTGAGATCAGAGAAGTAGCTCAGGTAAAAGATCGAACTTTAGTCTACAGGTCTGTATGGCTGGTTACCACAGTAGACGGTGCATTTCCCAACTGAGTCACCAGGGCTACTTAAAAAAAAATCACTTATTTTTAAAACTAGTGCACCCCGAGGCTGCCTGCTTGAAACTGCAGCTATGTGTTCTCACTCATTTATAGCCTCTCTGGTACAAGGATGAATGTATCGGCTCATTGCTGTGCCTGTCCCTGGGCAACAGCAGAAGCCAGTAGGATTAGCCATTTGAGCATGTTTAGCAGCATAAAATAGGAAAAAAGACAAAAGCCAGAGAGTCAATTATTGACATTAACATTATAACATCACTTATTCACTATCATCTCCTATTACCGAGAACTCCAAAACAAATTTCTTTTTCCACAGCAAGCGAAGACAGATGCTGGTACACAATGGCTGCAAGTTTAGCAAGCATCACATCCCCAGTCTGTGTTGAGTTAGTTGATCCAGGTCACGGTGATGGTAGAGCTACAATATTTGACCTTAGTTTCCATAAGTTAATGGGGAATAAAATCAGCTATGTTTCGAGTCCGGATAACTATGAAATGAAACCTGCTGTGAAGTACATGTGTAGAAGTCAGCTCAGTTCAGTATGGGACACAATAGCAAAATACTGCGGATGCTGGAAATCTGAAACAACAACGCCCCTCACCATGGAAACCAAGCAAGACTTGGGAATACCTTGTTACAGTCAGGCTTTTCCCTAACACTTGCTCTCATGTTCACAGTTTCCGTAAGCAAACTGAACCTCTTATGAAGCTCAGCGGAAGCTCGAGGAACAGCACCTCATCTTTTGATTCGGCACTTTATAGCCTTCTGGACTCAACATTGAGTTCAACAATTTCAGACTATAACACCTGCCCCCATTTTTCAGGCTGTATGATTCTGCCATCCCCATTTGCAACATTTAATCTTTCCTGCCTCCTACCCTAGCACAGACTGTTCCTTCAGATCCTTCCCCCCCCCTCTCCTTGCCTCTGCACCTGCTTAAAATCTGTTACATCTCTAGCTTTTTCCAGTTCTGACAAAGGGTCATCGACCTGAAACGTTAACTCTGTTTCTCTCTCCATGATGCTGCCTGACCTGCTGAGTGAGTTCAGTATGGGGCTGTGCTCTGATCCCCACATAGCCTTTTAACACTCACTGTCGAGGCTCACACATGAAGAGCAGCCACATGGATAGAAGGAACACATGAACGAAGGAAGGAATGAACTTGGCAAGACATCAGAGGGCGGCCAGCACTAACGTAGTCCTACCCCAGCAATGGTCTCCTTTAGAAGAGGAGGGAAAAACTGGCAAAACCAAACAAAAGATACTAATAAGAGACGAAAACTCACCAAATAAGAATGAGCAGAAAGTAATAGAAACAATTAGCAAATAAACAAAATGTGGGAACAGCACAACACTTGCAAGGACCAACAAAATTAGACAAGATTCCCAAGTTTAGTTGCTATCCAGTGCCCCTTGTTAGAAGTGTGGACTTCATGTGAGAACAGGATCAGTGACCCCACCCCCCTGACTGGAAATGTGGATGTTGGTTGAGGATAGGATTGTGCTTGACTCAGCCTAGTGGTCTGGCAAAGAGCCAGCACAGACACGATGGTTTGAACGGGCTCTTTCTGTGCTAGAAACATCTACAGTTCTATGTCTGTGATATCCACTGCAATTGGACACTCTGCTGACAATCACTGCCAAGTGCCGAGTCTGAAAATTACACTTTTCTCACATTTTTCATATGGAAGCTGTGCTAGGGGCCGAGAGTTACCAATGTAACATCTCTGTCCAAAAAGGGAGAAAGGGACAGATCTATAGACCAGTCTGTCTAACAGTGGTAAAGGGTCAGCTTCTAGAGGGATAAAATCAATACGCACCTAGAATGAATTGGAGTAATTAAGGACAGCCAGCATATATTTGTAAAAGATAAGTAATTAATAGAATTCTTGGAGGAAATAACAATGGTTATTAAGAAAGGAAATGCTGTGGATGTTCAGTATATGGATTTTCAAAAGATGCTTGATAAGGTGCTGTTGATAAAATTAAGACACACAGGGTTAAAGGGAATGCAGTAGCATAGATATGGAAACGGTTAGAAAATAGAAAGTAGTGGGTAATGAATGTTTTTCCAAGTGGAGGGATGTTATCAGTGGTGCCCCACCCCCAACCAGGCATCAGTCATGAGAGCATTGCTCTTTTCAAGATACATATAAATGATCTAGACTTGTGTACAAGGGGCACAATATCCAGATTATCAGACAACACAAAAATAACATAGTTAACTGTAGAGAGGACTCTAAGTGGCTTCAAGATTTCAACTGGTTAGTAGATCTGGCTTATAGATAGCAGATGAAATGATTACAGAGAAATGTGAGGTGATACATTTTGGTACATAGGAATTGCTAGACGAAAAATGACTAAGGTCCATCTAGTTTGCCCTGTACCATCCTGGTAGTCACATGATACCATGATAATGGTGTTGTTGACTAATCATAACAATCCAGCTCCATCAATTACTCGACAACAGACCCAGAAATGACACGAGGAAAACCCCAGTGGTGGAGAGCATTGGGAACCATTTATCCAAAGTCACCTTTTCCCTGCCAAGCAGGCTACACTTACCACATGGCATGTGTCAAAATGCTCATGTAGAACGATGACGTCATCGCCGTGCGCAGCACCCCGCTCGCGCCCCGGCCGTGATCTTCAGTCGCGCCCCCTGATTTACCGCCAGACGCTATGTCCGACGGGTTCAGGGAGGCGTACGTGCGGCCGGGGCGGCGATATTTAAAGGGGAGGTGGCAGGCGGCCATTTTTGTTGCTGGCCGCCTGCCAGCACCTGCCCCCGTTGCTGTCCCCGGCCCCCGTGAAGCCCCCCCACCGTGAAGTGCCGGCTGCGCTCCAAGAGCCCGGCACTTCTCTTGAGTGCCGGGCTCTTTTGCCGGCACTCCCGATCCCTGGGGGCCCAGCTGGGCCCCGGTTCGCGCTGCGCAGGGTCCCTCCCCTTTAAGAAGGGGAGGAAGGCCTGCAATACCGCGGCGCGACGTGCCGCAGCGCGTGGCGCTGCGGCACGTAGCGCCAGGATATTCCCTCGCAGCGCCCCAAGAGGGATGCGGGGTGCTTCCAGTGGCGCCCCGCTTCCCTCTTGGGGCGCAACCACTGAAGTTCCGGCGCGGGGCCGCTAATTTTTTCGGGGCGCTAAAAGTCGCGCCCCGGCGAGGTTAGCGCCCCAAATGGGGCGCGACTCAATTTTTACTCCATAGAGTATAAAAGCAAATAAATCATTTGTTAGGTAGCAGGTAGAATATTGTGTGAGGTTTAAGGTGTCTTATTTTAGGAAAAATGTCAAAACCATGGAGAGGGTACAGAAGAGATTCAACTTGCATGGATGAGAGGCTTTAGTTATGAGGAGAGTAAATAAACTGGGACTCTTCATTAGAATAAAGAAGATTTAGAGGCGATCTGACAGAGGTGTTTGAAAGTATGAGAGGTTTTGATAAAGTAAATCAGGAAAAACTTTTAAGTGGTCAATGAATTGGTAACTATAGGGCATAAATTTAAGATCAGCACCAAAGTACAAAGGGAAAGATTAGCAGATTTTTTTTAATCAAAGCAATGTTAGGACATGGAATACCCAGCAGAATCCATAATAACTTTTAAAAGGGAAGTGGTTTAATATTTGAAAAAGAAAAATTTCAATGTTTACGGGGAAGGGGCAGGGATATTATCGGACTAAGTGGAGGGATCTTTCAAAGAGCTGGCACAGCTGCGATGGGTTGAATCATCTTGATCTGTTGTGTAAAATTCAATGATTCTAGGGTGTGCCATTTGAAATGAATTCTGCACACTTCATGATTTTTCAACATCTATATATCGGTAATGTGGTTTATCACTTGCTTTGTAATCATTAAAGGATGATTATTGGTGGACCTTGTAATTGTCTGCTATCAACACCTTCACCGAAGCGTACGAGAGCATGGGCCTTACATTAAACATCCGTAAGACAAAGGTCCTCTACCAACCTGCCCCCGCCACACATTACTGCCCCCCGATTATCAAAATCTACGACAAGGTCTTGGACAACATGGACCACTTTCCATACCTCGGGAGCCTACTGTCAACAAGGGCAGACGTCGATGACGAAGTCCAACACCGCCTTCAGTGTGCCAGTGCAACCTTCGGTCGCCTGAGGAAGAGAGTGTTTGAAGACCAGGACCTCAAACCCGGCACCAAGCTCATGGTCTACAGAGCAGTAGTCACACCCGCCCTCCTGTATGCCTCAGAGACATGGACAATGTACAGCAGGCACCTCAAAGCACTGGGGAGGTACCACCAACGCTGCTTCTGCAAGATCCTGCAAATCCATTGGCAGGATAGGCGCACCAACATCAGCGTTCTCGCTCAGGCCAACATCCCCAGCATCAAAGCTTTGACCACGCTCGATCAGCTCCGATGGACAGGTCACATCGTCCGCATGCCCGATACAAGATTCCCAAAACAAGCGCTTTAATCGGAGCTCCGGCACGGCAAGAGAGCCCCAGGTGGGCAGAGGAAACGCTTCAAGGACAACCTCAAAGCCTCCTTGAAAAAGTGCAACATCCCCACCGACACCTGGGAATCCCTGGCCCAAGGCCGCACAAAGTGGAGGAGAAGCATTCGGGAAGGTGCCGAACATCTCGAGCCAAGCGCAAGCAGCGGAAGGAGCGCACGTCAACCCAAGCACCCCACCCACCCGCCCCTTCAACCACCGTCTGCCCCACCTGTGACAGAGTCTGTCGATCCCGCATTGGACTCATCAGTCACCTGAGAACTCATTTTTAATGTGGAAGCAAGTCATCCTCAGTTCCGAGGGACTGCCTAAGAAGAAGAATCATTAAAGGATTATTATTAGTAGTGCCTTGTAATTGTCTGCTATATTTTCATTCCCGTTAAAATCACAGTGTCAAGAATCATACATTTCAAAACTACACACTCCCACGATTCTGCTAATGGGTTGTTAATTCTGAACAAAAGGAGCATTTCTCCCATTTTTTTTTAAACAGACGAAAATATAACTCAAAGTGTCAACTTGAACACAGCTTAAAGTCTCCGTTCTGGTATTTTTTGAAAGTTTCAGCATTACCTCAGTTAACTAGAAAAGAACCTTCACATTTATAGAAAAGAAATTGGCTTCCTTTCTTCAGTGCAGTGTGAAAATTCTTCTGGGATCTTTCGACCCACTGCCTGAAGGCTTTCTCAGCTTCTGAGTGGATTTCAATAGAGCTGTCAAATTGAGGTCATCACTTAAAGATAGGAACATAGAAACTGCTAGACAACAAAAGACCAAGGTCCATCTAGTTTGCCTTCTCCCATCCTGGTAGTCGCATGCTACAATGATAGCGGAGCTGCTGACTAATCGTAGCACTCAATCTCTATCAATTAGTCTGCAACAGATCCAGAAATGACACATTAAAAACTCCAGTGATGGAGCGCTTTGGGAACCATAGGTCCAAAGTCACCTTTTTCCTCCCAAGCACGCTACGCTTACCACATGTCATGTCTCAAATTACTCATATAATATATCCCAAAATGTTATTTTCAGAAAGAAATCGATCTAATGTGCATTGGAATGAATCAATACTATCTGCTTTCTCTGTCTCCCTAGTGAGACTGTTCCATAGATTTATGCCTTGCTCACTGACATATTGTTTCTGCAGATTAGTTTCGAATTTACCGCCCTTCTACAGTGCGTGGTAATTTCTGATGAGTACCATTGTTTTCAATGTGTGATTTTTATATGTTATATTTATGTAGATACACGTATACATATATATATCACACACACACACACACACACACACACAGAGGAGGCGATTTTGCCAGCCCTGGGGAGGCGGGTATGGAGGCGGGACTGCCGGGAAAATGGCAGAATCTGGGAGCGGGTACCCATCCCGCCCCCAACCCGCCTCCGTGCCAGTTTCCCAGGAGGCGGGTACCCGACCCGCGCCGGGTCCCGTCTCCTCGAGGCGGGAAGGGAGATTAGTGCCAATTAACTGCGGGTTAACAGGTAGTTAACAGGCAGTTTTTTGGCTAATTCCTATTTTGAGCCCCAAAGTGTGGGCTTCCCAACGGCTCCAAACCTTGCCAGGGTCAGCGAGGCGAGCTGTGGGTCTGCGGGGGTCGGAGGGGCCGAAATGTCCGGTGTGCAGTGAGTGATGAGTGCAAGTGTGGAGAGGTAAGTGTGTGAGTTGACTCTAAAGTGTTTTACTGATGACTTACCTTTGCTCTTTCGTTCAGGCTTCATCCTTTGAGGCTGCGGAGCTGCCTCATCTCACCGGCAGAGAAATCAGAATGGCCGCTCCATTCTCAAATGCAGCAGCCTTCTGCTTTCTGCTCAGGAAAGCTTTCTAAGTGAGTCTTGAGTAAAGGACTCAACTTAGAAGACAGATTGTCAGTGTTTGACAGCTTCACAGAGCTGTCAAACGCTGACAATTCATCTGTCAAAAAATCTTGACAGATGAAACGTCATACGTTGACGTTCTCTGTTACTGGCTTTCCCTTAATTGGCCTGCTAAGCAGGCTGGGCGGGCTTAACAAGGTCAATCAAGGGAAAATAGCGTGGGTTGGCCGGGCGTCAATGGAGGCGGGACTAAAACCCGACAAGCAGCAGTCCCGCCTTCATCACGTCCCCATTGATAAAATCACCCACACACACACACAAAGTAGTGGAAAGAGAATCACAGAGGGGAGAATATGGTGATGAAGTCTTGTGGGAGAAACTAAGGCCTGTCTACAACAACAACAAAAACTTGCATTTATATGGTGCCTTTAATATGGTAAAACATCCCAAGGCGCTTCACAGGAGCGTAATCAGACAAAAATTGACACTGAGTCAAAGAAGGAGACATTAGAATAGGTGACCAAAAGCTTGGTGAAAGAAATAGGTTTTAAGTAACATCTTAAATTAGGAGAAGGAGGTGGAGGCGCGGAGCAGTTTAGGAAAGGAATTCCAGAGCTTAGGGCCTAGACGGCTGAAGGCACAACCACCAACGACTAAAGGTCTTTGACCTGAAACGTTAACTCTGTTTCTCTCTCCACAGATGCTGCCTGACCTGCTGAGTGTTTCCAGCATTGTCGTTTTTTACACCAATGGCAGGGGATGCACAAGAGTTGTAGGAACACAGAGTGCTCGGAGGGTTGTAGGGCTGGCGGAGGTCACGGAGATCTAGTTACAACTGAGTGACTCTTGTGTTAGGCCAAGGAAAGAGGTTCTGCTGAGGGAGTTTGAGCAGCTAGGGGCCAAATTAAAAAGCAGAACCTCGAGGGTAATAATCTCTGGATTACTACCTGAGCCACGAGCAAATTTGGCTAGGGTAAATAAAATCAGGGAGTTGAATGCGTGGCTCAAAGACTGGTGTGGGAAAAATGGGTTTTGCTTCTTGGGACACTGGCACCAGTACTGGGGCAGGAGAGAGCTGTTCCGTTGGGACGGACTTCACTTGGCCAGTGCTGGGACTAGTGTCCTGGCGAATCGAATAACTAGGGCTGTGGAGAGGGCTTTAAACTAATTAGTGGGGGGGAGGTTTCAAGAGAGCAAAAAATAAAAATGACAACAGAGAGGGTCATAGACATAGGTAGCAGTAGGGGAATCACAAATCAGAGCGTGGCAGGAAGGGACAGAGTGTGTGGAGTAAAAGGTAAAGTGGTAAAAAGTGAAAAAGCAGGAACTAAGTGCCACAAAGCATATTTGAAAGTTCTCTATCTGAATGCACGTAGCATTCGTAACAAAATAGACGAGTTAATGGCACAAATAACTACATATGGTTATGATATTGTGGCCATTACAGACACATGGCTGCAGGGTGACAATGCCTGGGAATTAAACATACCAGGTTATTTAACGATCAGGAAGGACAGGCAGGAAGGAAGGGGAGTTGGGGTGGCTATGTTAATAAAGGAAGGAATCACTGTAATACAGAGTAATGATATTGGGTCAAAAAATCATGATAATGAAACAGTTTGGGTGGAGATAAGGAATAATAAGGGGAAAAAAACACTAGTGGGCGTAGTCTATAGGCCTCCGAACAGTTGCAACTCTGTTGGACGGAGTATCAATCAGGAAATAGTTGAGGCATGTAATAAGGGAACATCTATAATTATGGGGGATTTTAACTATCATATTAATTGGACAAATCAAATGGGGCAGGGCTGCCTTGAGGATGAGTTCATTGAGTGTATTAGGGATGGGTTTCTTGAGCAGTATGTAACTGAACCGACCAGGGGGCAAGCAACCTTAGATCTGGTCCTGTGTAACGAGACAGGATTAATTAAAAATGTCCTAGTAAAGGATCCCCTTGGAATTAGTGACCATAATTCCATATTCAATTAGAGGGTGAGAAGGTTGGATCTCAAACAAGCGTGCTAAGCTTGAATAAAGGAGACGATGAAGGTATGCGAGCGGAATTGAGTAGAGTGGATTGGGAAAATAGATTAAAGGGTAAGACGACACATGATCAGTGGTGTACATTCAAGGAGTTATTTTACAACTTCCAAAAAATATATATTCCACTGAAAAGAAAAGGGTGTAAAAGAAAGGACAGTCATCCGTGGCTAAGTAAAGAAATTAAGGATAGTATTCGACTAAAAACAAGGGCATATAAGGTAGCGAAATCTAGTGGGAGGACAGAGGATTGGGAAAACTTTAAAAGGCAGCAAAAAATAACAAAAAGATTGATTAAGAAAGGGAAGATAGATTATGAAAGTAAATTAGCAAAAAATATAAAAACAGATAGTAAGAGTTTTTATAGTTATATAAAAAGAAAAAGGGTGGCTAAAGTAAATGTTGGTCCCTTAGAGGATGAGACCGGGAAATTAATGGTGGGAAATATGGAGATGGCAAAAACACTGAATGAATATTTTGTATCAGTCTTTACAGTAGAGGACACTAAGAATATCCCAACACTGGACAAACATGGGGCTATAGGGGGAGAGGAGCTAAACATGATCAAAATCACTAAGGAAGTGGTACTCGGTAAAATAATGGGACTCAAGGCGGATAAATCACCTGGACCTGATGGCTTACATCCTAGAGTCTTGAAGGAAGTGGCGGTAGGGATTGTAGATGCATTGGTAATAATTTTTCAAAACTCCCTGGATTCCGCTAAGGTCCCGGCAGACTGGAAAACTGCTAATGTAACACCCTTATTTAAAAACGGCAGTAGACAGAAGGCTGGTAACTATAGACCGGTTAGCCTAACATCTGTGGTAGGTAAAATTTTGGAGTCCATTATTAAGGAAACAGTAACAGGACATTTGGATAATCATAATTTAATAGGACAAAGTCAGCATGGTTTTACGAAGGGGAAGTCATGTTTGACAAATTTGCTGGAGTTCTTTGAGGAAGTAACATATAGAGTGGATAAAGGGGAACCAGTGGACGTAGTGTATTTAGACTTCCAAAAGGCATTTGACAAGGTGCCACACAAAAGATTATTGCTTAAGGTAAAAAATCACGGGATTGGGGGTAATATTCTGGCATGGATAGAGGATTGGCTATCTAACAGAAAGCAAAGAGTTGGGATAAATGGTTCATTCTCAGACTGGCAATCAGTAACTAGTGGTGTTCCACAGGGGTCAGTGCTGGGTCCCCAACTCTTTACAATCTATATTAACGATTTGGAGGAAGGGACCAAGTGTAACATATCAAAATTTGCAGATGATACAAAGATGGGAGGGAAAGTAGTGAGTGAGGAGGACATAAAAAACCTGCAAGGGGACATAGACAGGCTAAGTAAGTGGGCAGAGATTTGGCAGATGGAATACAACACTGGAAAGTGTGAGGTGATGCACTTTGGCAGGAAAAATCCTAGAGCAATTTATTATCTTAATGGCAAGAAACTGGAGAGTACTGAAGTGCAAAGGGATCTGGGGGTCCTGGTGCACGAAACTCAAAAGGTTAGTATGCAGGTGCAGCAAGTGATTAAGAAGGCCAATGGAATGTTGGCTTTCATTGCTAGGGGGATAGAATATAAAAATAGGGAGGTATTGCTTCAGTTGTACAAGGTATTGGTGAGACCGCACCTGGAATACTGCATACAGTTTTGGTGTCCTTACTTAAGGAAAGACATCCTTGCTCTCGAGGCAGTGCAAAAAAGGTTCACTCGGTTAATCCCGGGGATGAGGGGGTGGTCATATGAGGAGAGGTTGTGTAGATTGGGACTCTACTCATTGGAGTTCAGAAGAATGAGAGGCGATCTTATTGAAACATATAAGATTGTGAAGGGGTTGGATCGGGTGGATGCGGGGAGGATGTTCCCGATGACGGGTGAGACTAGAACTAGGGGACATAGTCTTAGAATAAGGGGCTGCTCTTTCAAAACTGAGATGAGGAGGAACTACTTCACTCAGAGGGTGGTAGGTCCATGGAATATGCTGCCACAAAAAGCTGTAGAAGCTACATCATTAAATAAATTTAAAACAGAAATAGACAGTTTCCTAGAAGTAAAGGGCATTAAGGGTTACGGGGAGCGGGCAGGAATTTGGACATGAGTCTAGGTTCGGATCGGTCATGGCCCTGTGGGTAGTGGAGCGGGGCCAGGGACTGTGTAGCCTGATTCTGCTCCTATTTCGTGTGTGCAATTCTGTTAGATGCAGGAGATGGTTCTGTGATAGATAGTAGATTGGCGGTTAGGATCAGATCAGCCATGATCTTATTGAATGGCGGAGCAGGCTCGAGGGGCCGATTGGCCTACTCCTGCTCCTATTTCTTATGTTCTTATAAGTTCACCAAAAGTATGCATCAGAATAATTCTGCATGACAGCAAATGTGAAACCTTAAGAATTGTTGACTTTTCTCCATTATTTTTCTTTTCTGTTTAGAAGCTTGAGTTAGCAGATATGCAACAAAGACTTAACTACTCACTGATGTTGGAGCAATATGTCACATTATTGAATTGTTACTTTTCAAAATCTAGCATGCTCTTAACAGTGATGGTTAGGAGTCACAAGGGGAGATTCAGTCGGAATAGGAATGTAATATTTGTTAGTATCAGGCATTTTTGCGTATATGTAGATATTGCAGTTTTTAAGCCTAAAGTATTTTGAATATTTCTACATATGTATATCAACCTAGGCTGATGGGATAAAGCTTCCTCTTTGTCTGCCGACTTAAAAGTCGAATATGAAATGAATTACAGCAGTTTCAACCCAATTCCAAATGAACACAGGCCCACAAAGCTGTCCATAATTTGGCACATAGAAACATAGAAGATAGGAGCAGGAGTAGGCCATTCGGCCCCTCGAGCCTGCTCCGCCATTCGATGAGATCATGGCAGATCATCCAAACTCAGTACCCTGTACCTGCCTTCTCCCCATATCCCTTGATACCTTTAGATTTAAGAAATATATCTAACTCATTCTTGAATATACTTAATGACTTGGCCTCAACTACCTTCTGTGGTAGAGAATTCCACAGGTTCACCACTCTCTGGGTGAAGAAATTCCTCCTCATCTCTGTCCTAAATGGCTTACCCCTTATCCTTAGATTATGACCCCTGGTTCTGGACTCTCCGACCATCGGGAACATTCTTCCTGCATCCAGTCTGTCCAGACCTGTCAGAATTTTATATGTTTCGGTGAGATCCCCTCTCATTCTTCTATACTCCAGCGAGTATAAGCCCAATCGACCCAATCTCTCCTCATATGTCAATCCTGCCATCCCAGGTATCAGCCTTGTGAATCTTTGCTGAACTCCTTCCATGGCAAGAACATCCTTCCTCAGATAAGGCGACCAAAACTGCGCACAGTACTCAAGGAGTGGTCTCACCAAGGCCCTGTACAACTGCAGCAGGACATCCCTGTTCCTATACTCAAACCGTTTCGCTATGAAGGCCAACATACCATTTGCCTTCTTCACCGCCTGCTGCACCTGCATGCTTACCTTCAGCGACTGGTGCACAAGGACACCCAGGTCTCGTTGCACTTCCCCTTCTCCCAATCTATTGCCATTCAGATAATAGTCTGCCTTCCTGTTTTTGACACCAAAGTGGATAACCTCGCATTTATCCACGTTATATTGCATCTGCCACGCTTCTGCCCACTCACCCAACCTGTCCAAATCATGCTGGAGTTTCTCGGTATCCTCCTCGCAGCATATACTCCCACCCAGCTTTGTGTCATCTGCAAACTTGGAGATATTACATTTAGTTCCCTTATCTAGATCATTAATGTATATTGTGAATAGCTGGGGTCCGAGGACCGATCCCTGCGGCATCCCACTAGTCACTGCTTGCCACTCGGAAAAAGACCCATTAATTCCTACTCTCTGCCTTCTGTCCGCCAACCAGTTCTCTATCCAAGTCAATACCTTGCCCCCAATCCCATGTGCCTTAACTTTACCCGCTAATCTCTTATGCGGGACCTTATCGAAAGCCTTTTGAAAGTCCAAATACACCACATCTACTGGTTCTCCCTTATCTATTTTCCCAGTTACATCCTCAAAAAATTCCAGTAGATTAGTGAAGCACGATTCAACTTTTGTAAATCCATGTTGACTTTGTCCGATCCTGTCACTGTTTTTCAAGTGCTCAGCTATTGCATCCTTTATAATGGACTCTAGCATTTTCCCCACTACCGATGTCAGGCTTACCGGTCTGTAATTCCCCGCTTTCTCTCTACCACCCTTTTTGAATAGTAGGGGTAACATTAGCTACCCTCCAATCCATGGGTACAGTTCCAGATTCCATCGAATGTTGGAAGATGATCAGCAATGCATCTACTATTTCTAGGGCCACTTCCTTAAGTACCCTAGGATGTAGATTATCAGGCCCTGGGGATTTATCGGCCTTCAATCCCGTCAATTTCCATAACACCATTTCCCTGCAAATACTGATTTCTTTCAGTTCCTCCCTTTCATCAGACCCTATGTTCTCCAACATCTCTGGGAGGTTATTTGTGTCCTCCTTTGTGAAGACAGAACCAAAATATGCATTTAATTGGTCTGCCATTTCTTTGTTCCCCATTATAACTTCCCTCGCTTCTGACTGCAAGGGACCTACACTTGATTTCACTAATCTTTTTCTCTTCACATATTTATAAAAGCTCTTACAGTCAGTTTTTATGTTCCCAGCAAGCTTACTTTCATATTCTATTTTCCCCTTCTTAATTAATCCCTTTGTCCTCCTTTGTTGAATCCTAAACTGCTCCCATTCCTCAGGGTTACCGCTTTTTCTGGCCAATTTATATGCCCTCTCATTGAATCTTATGCTATCCCTAATTTCCCTTGTTAGCCACGGTTGAGTCACACTTTTTGTTTTATTCTTATGCCACACTGGGATGAACAAATTCTGTAGTTCATCCATGCAGTCTTTGAATGTTTGCCATTGCCTCTCCACCGTCAACCCTTTGAGTGACATTCCCCAATCAATCCTACCCAATTCGCGCCTCATACCATCGTAGTTTCCTTTATTTAAATTCAGGACCCTAGTCTCTGATTCAACTCTTTCACTCTCCACACTAATGAAGAATTCCATCATATTATGATCACTCTGACCCAAGGGGCCTCGTACAACAAGATTGCTAATTAATCCTTTCTCGTTACATAATACCCAGTCTAAGATGGCCTGATCTCTGGTTGGTTCCTCTACATATTGTTCCAGAAAACCATCCCGTAAGCATTCTAGGAATTCCTCCTCCACAGTATTTTTGCTAATTTGGTTAGCCCAATCTATATGTAAATTAAAATCACCCATGATGACTGCTGTGCCCTTACTGCATGCTTCTCTAATTTCCCTTTTAATGCCATCCCCAACCTCCGTATTACTGTTTGGAGGTCTATATACCACTCCCACTAACGTTTTCTGCCCCTTGTTATTTCTCAGTTCTACCCATACAGATTCTGCATCATCAGAGCTAATATCCTTCCTTTCAATTGTGTTAATCCTCTCTTTAACCAGCAATGCTACCCCACCTCCCTTTCTTTTTTGCCTATCTTTCCTAAATATTGAATATCCCTGGATGTTGAGTTCCCAGCCTTGGCCATCCTGGAGCCATGTTTCTGTAATCCCAATCAAATCGTATTCATTTACCTCTATTTGCGCAGCTAATTCATCCACCTTGTTCCGAATGCTCCTTGCATTAAGACACAAAGCCTTCAGGCTTGTTTTTTTAACGCTCTCAGACCTATATGAATTATTATTTACTGTGACCATGTTTGATTTAAACCGTTGAGTTCTTTGCCTTCTACTTTTGTTTTTCTCCTTCCGGTCTTTAGCTTTTAACCTTGTTTCCCTTTCCTCTGTCTCCCTGCTCAGGTTCCCAACCTCCTGCCACTTTAGTTTAAACCCTCCCCAACAGCACAAGCAAACACTCCCCCTAGGACATCGGTCCTGGCCCTGCCCAGGTGCAGACCATCCCGTTTGTACTGGTCCCACCTCCGCCAGAACCGGTTCCAGTGTCCAAGGAATTTGAATCCCTCCCCCTTGCACCATTCCTCTAGCCACGTATTCATTTGAAATATCCTCCTATTTCTACTCTGACTAGCACGTGGCACTGGTAGCAATCCTGAGATTACTACCTTTAAGGTCCTATTTTTTAATTTACCTCCTAACTCCCTATGTTCTGCTTTTAGGACCTCATCCCGTTTTTTACCTATATTGTTGATGCCTATGTGCACCACGACAACTGGCTGTTCGCCCTCCCCCTCCAAAATGTTCTGTAGCCGCTCCGTGACGTCCTTGACTCTTGCACCAGGGAGGCAACACACCATCCTGGAGTCTCGTTTGCGGCTGCAGAATCGCCTATCTATTCCCCTTACAATTGAATCCCCTATCACTATAGCTCTTCCACACTTTTTCCTCCCAGCCTGTGCAGCAGAGCCACCCATGGTGCCAGGAAGTTGGCTGCTCCTGCCTTCCCCTGATAAGTCATCCCCCCCAACAGCATCCAAAGTGGTATATCTGTTTGAGAGGGGATGGCCACAGGGGACCCCTGCACTACCTGCCTGCACCTCTTACTCTGCCTGGTGGTCACCAATTCACTTCCTGCCTGTACACCCTTTACCTGCGGTGTGACCAGCTCGGTAAACGTGTTATCCACGACGTTCTCAGCATCGCAAATGCTCCAATATGCATCCATCCGCAGCTCCAGCGCCGCAATGCGGTCCGTCAGTAGCTGCAGCTGGATACATTTCCCACACACATGGTCGTCAGGGACACAGGAAGCGTCCCTGATTTCCCACATATAGCAGGAGGAGCATATCATGGGGCGGAGCTCTCCTGCCATGACTTACCCTTTAATTAATCAATTAAAATTAAGTTAAATGAATCCCACCAATTTCACTTCAATTAAATGATATACTCAAGGGCCCTTGTTTAACAGCAGTCCCCGCTACACCACAGAGACTCTAGAAACTATAAACCACAGAATTTAAGCATGGAAAAAAGGCACAAACTGATAATCTCAGTCAGGCTGGCTGAAGGGATGGCTGGCATATAAACGGCAAAGGCTTTCAGTGGTCTAGTAGAGGACGTGAGGTTTGGGTTGAAGCACATTTTAAGGCAGATTCCAGAGTACAGAGAATGTTCAATGCTGACACGGAATGCTCAAAGTCCTTATTTCCTCCACAATGAAATTGTTCAAAATGCTAAGTTCAAAAATTTACAAACATTTAAATAAAAATGCCTTTCAGGCAGAAAAATATTCTTGGATCCCTGCAGAGGATTGCATTAGCACTGTAAGTTGGTTAAGCAGAACATATAGTTGTGTGTTCTAGGGGGACCACTCAACCAGTATCCAACGGCACTGAGGAATGAAAGTCATACGGCAAAAATCTGTTTGCTGACTCAACAGCAACAACAACTTGTATTTATATAGCGCCTTTAACATAGTAAAACGTCCCAAGGTGCTGCACAGGAGTATCATCAGACAAAGAAATTTGACACCGAGCCACATAAGGAGATATTAGGGCAGGTGACCAAAAGCTCGGTCAAAGAGGTAGGTTTTAAGGAGCATCTTAAAGGAGGAAAGAGAGGTAGCGGGGCAAAGAGGTTTAGGCAGGGAATTCCAGAGCTTAGGGCCGAGGCAACAGAAGGCACAGCCACCAATGGTTGAGCGATTATAATCAGGGATGCTCAGGAGGGCAGAATTAGAGGAGCGCAGATATCTCGGGGGTTTGCGGGGCTGAAGGAGGTTACAGAGATAGGAGGGGGGGGGGGGGGCGAGGCCATGGAGCGATTTGAAAACAAGGATGAGATTCCTGACTTTTTTTTTTAAAACAGGCTGTGCAAAGGTGCAAATGGATTTATCTGAGGTTTGTATGTGCATGAACAGGCTATATTTTGCATGCGTAATCTGTTTCATGTATGTACAGTTGGATACATTTTGTACATGCACACGGGCCTTTCCCCTGCCTAGTTTGGAAGGCCTCTTGTTATCCTACCCATCTGCACCGTGACTCCATTAAAACTGGCCCTCTATCTCATCTGCCACTTCAGATAAAGGGGTTGGAATAGGAATGTGGTGGACACACTGTTAAAATATGTAGGTTTTTTAAATTGGGAAGTCTCGATGCCTGGCCACAGTCAGAATTCAGAGCAGCCTTGAAGCCAGAAAAGAATTGGAGAGAAGACTAGGAAACAGTGACTAGATGATGCTGAGCTTGGGTTTTAAAAACCCATAGGTTGTTGGAGAAAGTGAAAACAGATAAAAGAGATTGGCTGCGATTTTGCTGACCTCGGCGGGCGATGTCGGTGGCGGGTCCCGACCTCACTGCTGGTTCCATCCCGCTCTGGAAAATGACTTTCTGTTGATTGGGCTTGTTAAGCCCGCCCAGCGCGGTTACCGGCCAATTAGAGGAAGCGGGTCTGGTGATGTCATTTGATGACGTGTCAGCAGCCGGTTTCCATAAAGGGGCCATGTCCAAATTTATTTTGACATTTGTGCTGTCAGTGTTCTACAGCATTGAGGTCCTGCAAACACTGACAATAACTGCAAACACTGACAATGACTTCACCAAGGCACAGGGCTACAGCCAGGCTCTCCCAGCACGCAGGGAGGTCCTTTTCCCTTCCGATGGGCAGAAGAGACCGCCCCAGGAGATCAACACAGCCTGGTTGCACATTGCAGAGGAGGGCACAAGCAGGGATGTGGTCAGGAGGACCTGGGTGCAGTGCCGCAAACGTTTCAATAATCTCAGTAGATCCCAAAACGTTAGTACAAAGCCACACTCAACCTCATTCTGCTGTGCCTTTCTTCACATCCCCATCACTCTGCCTTCCCTACCCTACTCCTGCACATCCTTACTCACACCAACTTACCTTGCACCTCCACCCATCCCTCTCTATCTATATTATCACATCCCCATCTCACTAGCCACCCCTCACATTCACCCTCATCCTAGTGCAATCATACCAACTAACAACACACAGGGTAGGCACTTGGGTGTTTTATACAATGTTCATGTAAAGTTTCTGTTAATGTGGTGTCAAACATTGAAACCTTTATTTTCAACACTTTGCATTCTTGGACAGATTTGTGTGCACCTTTGGAAGTGGCTTAGTGAGTTGCAGTGAATGGTGAGACATAACGGTACCCCCCCGAAATGGTGGTGAGTGTAAAAGGAATGGCTTGGGCATTGTAGGGATGCTTTATGGTGTTGGCGTGGGGTGGTGCCAACCTGGTGCATCATGTGGCAGCCAGGGTGTACAGTGTCAAGTGAAGTAAATCTGGCCATGCTGAGGCCATCCCTGGCCTTCTGGGCAGCAATATGGTCGGGTGCTGATGCCCTGTGTCCTGTGCAGCATCAGTTGATTGCGGAGAAGGTTGGTGTTGTTGCTGGTGCTGCTGGTGTGCCTGGTGCTGCTGGTGTTGGGGCTGATCATGGTCAGATTCTAAGGACCAAGGTGAGAGAGTATAAACGGTACCCATGCTAATGGAATAGTTGGCAGGTGAACTTGAGATGACAGAAGCAATCTGCCAATGGTGAGAGAGGTTGTTCCAATGAGGTGACCCTGGATAGCGAGTTTGCTCCAAACACTTGCAACCTGCATAAAGCTCAATCTGAGTTCCAAATGCAGTAAGCAACAACTTCTGAGCTTGGAAAGTGAGGTGGGAGCTTTTATAGCACAATTCAAGCTGTCAAGTAATCAGCTGATTCAATGTTCATTCATCTCCCGAATCAGCTTAACAGAAGTAATCCCCGAGCAGCGAGGACCCTGTGGGCGAGCACGTAAAATCAAAACGTGTGCTCAAATGTATTCTTAATGATCTCTAAACAAGGTCATAATTACCTGAATTGGGTCCCCCGTCACTGCGTGTCGGGTCTGCTCAGCATTGAGAGACCCGACATCGGGGAAAGGCGTGTGTCGGCGGGTTCACAGCGGGGTCTCAACCCGCTGGGGGAAAAAAACACTTTCTCACCCGACCCACCACCGATCGTGCCGGCTGAGCCCCCCGGAAAATCTCTGCCATGGTGTGAGAGGAAGGAATGGTGTGATGAGTCTTCATTTCAATGGAGTGAGGGCAGAGAAGAGGAACCAGAAACCTGTGAATTATTAAAAAGCAGCCAAAAAGTGGATGATTTCTAAAATTAATAGCTTCCAGAGTATATTGTACTCTTATTGAAAACAAATGTAGCAAGTAGGGAGGTGATGCTGCAGTTGTACAGGGCCTTGGTGAGGCCACACCTGGAGTATTGTGCGCAGTTTTGGTCTCCTAACTTAAGGAAGGACATTCTTGCTATTGAGGGAGTGCAGCGAAGGTTCACTAGATTGATTCCTGGGATGGCCGGACTGACATATCAAGAAAGATTGGGTCAACTGAACTTGTATCCTCTGGAGTTCAGAAGAATGAGGGGGGATCTTATAGAGACATTTAAAATCCTGACTGGTTTAGACAAATTAGATGCGGGCAGAATGTTCCCAATGGTAGGGAAAACTAGAACCAGGGGTCACAGTCTAAGGATTAAGGGGAAGCCATTTAAGACTGAGCTGAGGAGGAACTTCTTCACCCAGAGAGTGGTGAATCTATGGAATTCTCTTCCACAGAAGTTTGTTGAGGCCAGTTCGCTAAATATATTCAAAAGGGAGTTAGATATAACACTCACAACTAGGGGGATCAAGGGGTATGGCGAGAAAGCAGGAATGGGGTACTGAGGTAGCATGTTCAGCCATGAACGCATTGAATGGCGGTGCAGGCTCGAAGGACCGAATGGTCTACTCCTGTACCTATTTTCTATGTTTCTATGTTTTTTCTATAAGTATGCAGCACAGCACATTTGAACTCCAACACGCTGGCTCACGGAGCTAGAAGAAGCACCTGTAGTTCCTTGAAGAATTGACAGCGCAGCTAAAACTGGAAATTATGAGGCGATTAGGCACACCGCCATAGTGGCTGGTCAAAGAACAACAATGGTAGAGCCCTGGCATCAGGTTTCCAGCTACTGCCCCAAGCTGAGGAAGCTGCAAAATGTGGAGATACCTCAGGGGAGAAATAGCTCACCGAAGGAAACAATGAGGTGGGAGAGGACAAGAATTGCAAAAGTCAGTAATTTCAGAAGAGGAAGGGAAAAATTTGGAAGGCAAGTAAAAAATAGTAACAACATTCATGCATATATACCAAGTACTTTTGCAATAAATGAAGGTGCAAGACCATGCAGAAAAATAACCAGGTACATTTGTATGGCAGAAAAAAAGCCAAGACAGAAATAAACTTTAAAATACCAGAGAAGGTTCAGTCCCAAATGCACATTCAAGCAAAAGAAAGACCAGTCATCACTACCGACAGAGGTTGAAACTAGCAACATCAAACTTACCAGGTCAAACTTATCAGTCCAATATCCCAACTCAAGATCCAACTACAAATTAAACTTCAATCAAATTCCGTGCGAAAGATCAGATGAAAGGCGAGTAACTGAAAATTGACTAATCCAATTAAGTATAAATAAGGATTCCTGCTACCCTGACAGTTAAATTTTGATGCTGCTGATAAAGGATCAAGATAACAGCTTGAAATGTCGTAAAGTAATTATATCAACACTATCGTATGTGTACATGCTGTGGTCAGGAGGATCGTGGCAATTCACTCACACATTTTTTGGTGAGTTATGCTGCTCACGATGCACTTATGAGGTGTTCCTGGTACCTTTGTATAATGGGGACTCAAAGTAGTGCTTGTCAGTTGTCTAATGACCAACTAGTGACCTATTCTCCTTCGACAGGGGAAGTAAGAAGGGTCCCTTTGGAATCAAAGTGGCTCTCAGATGATGTGTCTGGTAATGGAAGATTGCAATTGAATCACCCTTTGTGGAAGACTTGGCAATCCATTACCTGAGACTAATCCAAATAAGTATTCCTGTTCTGTCTGGTCTAGAGTACTTCAGGCTGCCCAACACTACCAATACCTCCCCCTTCGCCCTTCAGCCCAGCTAAATAGGAGTCAGGAGGTCTCATGGAGTATTTGATTATCCCAGGCTACAAATAATCCTCTTTTTTGAAGGAGTTCATCAACACACCATTTACTGCATTTGCTTATAGTCTAAGATGGAGCGTGAAAAGGTCGTTCAGGCTTTTCGGTCCACTTAATGTATAACATATAAAATAGAGAGAACAAGGCCCAAATACAAATTTAATCCATCCCCTGACTATCCAGCATGTTATACGCTGGTTTAACACATTGGGGTAGATTTTCCAACTGATGCTATTCCTGAACAAGGACTTATTATGTTCATACTATATCCCTCCACATACAGTTTTAACAGAGGCGTCAGCCTGTTTTGGGGTTATTGCCTGCATTAAAAAAGTGCACAGAGAAATTTAGTGCGAGCATAGGAAAGTGCTTAGCGGACAGAAGAATGTCACACAAATGTATTACACATTTGTCCACTAATAGCACCAACAGTAATTTCTATCCTGGAGCAATTTCTCATCTTTTTCTGTTTAAGTTAACAGAGCTAGTCAGAAAATATACCACACAAGCATTAACACCTCAAGGCATTGCGATGATGTTATACACCGTGAGACCAAAGTTTGAATAGTTTAGCATTGTCCTCACACCCCAAGACCCATCGCATCTTATTCTTTTTACTATATAGAAATATAAGGTTAGAAATTACTGTTAGTGATCAAGTGATAATAGCAGATGAACATTTAAAACATTCCTCGGACAAACGTCTATCCGTTATTTGAATGGAGATGTTAATGTATTTATGATAAAATAGTGGGGAGAGGAATGTCATACAAATATGTTAACCAACTGTTCACTGTTACTGCCGACAATAAGTTCTAACCAATAATGATTTCTCTTTTTAGCGGGCTTAAAAGTGGATAAATCCCCAGGCCCAGACGAGATGTATCCCAGGCTGCTGTGTGAGGCAAGGGAGGAGATTGCAGGGGCTCTGACACAAATTTTCAGAACCTCTCTAGCCACAGGGGAGGTGCCAGAGGACTGGAGGACAGCTAACGTAGTACCATTATTCAAGAAGGGTAGTAGGGATAAACCAGGGAATTACAGGCCAGTGAGCCTAACATCAGTGGTAGGGAAATTATTGGAAAAAATTCTGAGGGACAGAATTAGTCTCCACTTGGAGAGGCAAGGATTAATCAAGGATAGTCAGCATGGCTTTGTCAGGGGTAGATCATGTCTGACCAATTTGATTGAATTTTTCGAGGGGGTGACTAGGTGTGTGGATGAGGGTAGTGCAGTTGATGTGGTCTACATGGACTTCAGTGAGGCTTTTGACAAAGTCCCGCATGGGAGACTGGTCAAGAAGGTAAGAGCCCAGGGGATCCAGGGCAATTTGGCACATTGGATCCAAAATTGGCTTAGTGGCACGAGGCAGAGGGTGATGGTCGAAGGTTGTTTTTGTGACTGGAAGCCTGTGTCCAGTGGTGTACCGCAGGGATCGGTGCTGGGTCCTTTGCTGTTTGTAGTGTACATTAATGATTTAGATATGAATGTAGGAGGTATGATCAGTAAGTTCGCAGATAACACGAAAATTGGTGGGGTGGTAAATAGCGAGGAGGGAAGCCTCAGGCTACAGGACGATATAGACGGGTTGATTAGATGGGCAGAACAGTGGCAAATGGAATTTAACCCTGAAAAGTGTGAGGTGATGCATTTTGGGAGGACTAACAAGGCAAGGGAATACACAATGAATGGTAGGACCCTAGGAAGGACAGAGGATCAGAGGGACCTTGGTGTGCATGTACATAGATCCCTGAAGGCAGCAGGACAGGTAGATAAGGTGGTTAAAAAGGCATATGGGATACTTGCCTTCATTAGCCGAGGCATAGAATATAAGAGCAGGGAGGTTATGATGGAGCTGTACAAAACGCTAGTTAGTCCACAGCTGAAATACTGTGTGCAGTTCTGGTTGCCACACTATAGGAAGGATGTGATTGCATTGGAGAGGGTGCAGAGGAGATTCACCAGGATGTTACCTGGGCTGGAGCGCTTCAGCTATGAAGAGATATTGGACAGGCTGGGGTTGTTTTCCTTAGAGCAGAGAAGGCAGAGGGGGGACCTGATTGAGGTGTACAAAATTATGAGGGGCATAGATAGGGTAGATAGAAAGGAACTTTTCCCCTTAGTAGAGGGGTCAATAACCAGGGGGCATAGTTTCAAGGTAAGGGGCAGGAGGTTTAGAGGGGATTTGAGGAAAACTTTTTCACCCAGAGGGTGGTTGGAATCTGGAACTCACTGCCTGAAAGGGTGGTAGAGGCAGGAACCCTCACAACATTCAAGAAGCATTTAGATGAGCACTTGAAACGCCATAGCATACAAGGCTATGGACCAAGTGCTGGAAAATGGGATTAGAATAGACAGGGCTTGATGGCCGGCGCGGACACGATGGGCCGAAGGGCCTCTTTCTGTGCTGTATAACTCTATGACTCTTCCTTTTCTGCTTTACTTAACTGTTATCCAGCTTTGTACCTTGTGATTAGATCAGATGAAATATCAGGATATGGTTCACTGGCTAGAAAGAGGACAAACACACCGACTATACATTATTATTCATTATGTACAAGTTCCCTTTACTTTTATCATCATACAATTTTAATACAACCAGGATCATTTTTGGGTAACACTTCAGGCATGGACATTTCATCAGAACCCTCTGTTCTTTTCATAGATGCTCCCGGGCCTGGTGAGTGTTTCCAGCATTTCCTGCTCTTGTTTCAGATTTCCTGCATCTGCAGGTCTTTTGGTTTTCATTTATATTCAGGTAAGTTGTCTACAGAAGTGAAGAAGCCATTGGTAAGAAAGAGCACTAGCCTCAAAATTATACAGTGGGATATTGGCGCTTGCACCCACAATGCATACGTCTGAATTCCTCTCCCTGTTACTTTTGCAGGGGCATTGACTCGTTTAAAGTAAATTGGTTAATGCCTCTGGTAAAATAGGGGAGAAAGAATTTTTTTAAATGCTTGGGATGTGGGCGACAAGTGCATTATTTATTGCCTTTCCCTAGTTGCCATGAGAGTGTTAAGTGTCAACCAGATAGTGTGGATCTGGAGTCCCACATAGGCCAGACCAAGTAAGGGTGGCAGGTCCCTCCCTGAAGGACATGAGGGATGAGCCAGCTGGGCTTTTATAACAATCCAGCAGTTTTCATGGTCATCTTTCTGGTGTCAGTCACAAATTATCAGATTTATTGAATTCAGTTTCACAACTTACCACGATGGAATTGCGAAACCACAAGCTCTGGGTTGCTAATTCAGTATCACAAGAACTAGGCTGCGTTCAGCATTCATACGGCATTGGCCAACTCCATAATTTCAAGGTCAAGGTGGTGTCAGGATGAAACATTGTAATAGCTGTCTGACCAGGTGATGATTATAGAGAATGAACATTATCACATTCTAAAGAACGCAAACGTTACGGCTTAGGGAATAGTCAGTGGTAAAGGAAGCATTACTCAAAGTATAAATCTTGCCGCAGCTAATTAGGAAAGCAGCGCTGGGATATAAATATAGATAAGTATCCAGTCTCAAAGAAAAAATGAAAGTACATCACAGTTAGTTCTCAAAATCAATGAGGCACCAAACCAGTGTCAAAGCTATTTTTTAAAAAGAGGAAAATTCATCAAAATAAGGATAAGAGATCAAAGAATGGGAACAGCGACAGATCCAAATTAGAAGAATTCACAGCATCCCTAAGAACAGCTAGTAACTTTGGTCTGAGATGTGCTGTACAAATCATTATCACCTCCTTACTTAGCTTGCAATTGCTGTAACTGTCAGTCTTCAGAAAACCTACAGAAAAGAGCTCTCCGCACTTTTTCTGGGGGCGAGTAAGCCATAGAACATCTACAATGACTTTTCAACATCAAGCCTACATCTCAGAAATGAAGATATCATGACTCAGGAATGCAAAGGGAGTGACACTCTGTTCCTAAAAAAGGCATATAGCAAAGCTTTTTTTTATCAGAGTAGTTATATGTAATTTTCATTACAGTGACATCAAACACATATGATATGAAGATGTATTTTAATGCAGTTTATTTCATTACATACCACGCATTTTTAAATAATTTCTAAAACTAAATTGTTGAGTATTTTTTTCCTGAAGATAATAGGGCCAATTTTCCTCTCTTTGATAGCTAGAAAGTTTCAGTTCGCATGTACAAAGTATAGGAAAAAGGGACAGAGACCCATTCCACTGTTTTTACATTTCCTGGAGATCCCCCGGGAGGGGAGGGAGAGAATGAAACAATTACATAAATGACTTGGGAGGGGCCTCCCCACCTCATCTTCCGAAAGGTACACCAGACAGACGCGCATTACAATGAGTGCCAGAAAAGGTAGGCCCTACATTTTGCACCTAGCCCCCTTCAGATCAGAGGAGCTAAGGGGGCAGACAGCAAGGCCATGGAAGACCCGAAAAGAGCCACCTATCAACTTTTGGGGTCTTTGGACTGCTGATTTTGGACAGTCACTTATAATTGGCAGAAGTAGAGTACAAATTCTAAGAGGTTATACTGATGGTGTATAAAGGATTAGTAGATCCTATTTGAGTAATTTGTATGGTTTTGGTCACATATCATAGAAAGTTACATAGAATTACATAGAGTCACATAGAATTTACAGCACAGAAACTGGCCATTTGGCCCAACTGGTCTATGCCAGTGTTTATGCTCCACACGAGCCTCCTCCCACCCTATTTCATCTCACCCTATCAGCATACCCTTCTACTCCTTTCTCCCTCATGTACTTATCTAGTTTCCCCTTTAATGTATCTATGCTATTTCCAAAGTATATTGCCCTTCAGAGGATGCAGAGGGAGCAACGGAGAGATAGTCCACGTATCAAGAATATAAGTTATCAAGAAAGTTTGAAGAAGTTGAAAGTTATTTCTTTGGAAAAGAAATTTAAAGGTGATCCAAATGTAGTTTTTCAGTTTTGAAGGGGGTTGATAAAGTTGATCTAAGTAATTTGTTGCTGTGATAAAATGTTCATACAACAAGGATACACGTTTAAAAATGGCAAGTTAAGAAAAAGGAGAGCAGGTGGATTTTTTTAATACAAAGATAATACACTTGGAAAATAAGTTACCAAGGAAGGCCAATGAGGCAGCTAGTATGAGTAGCTTCAAGGGACAATTAGACATATTTCTGGAGAGAGAAGCGATTGAATGATATAGTGAGAAAGAAAATAGATGGAGTTGGGATTAGTCAAAATGGGTTGGATTTTTGTTGGGCCCAATGGTCTTCTTCCTGTTATTAACAATTCTTATATTCTAATCAACTGCATATTACTATTGCTATGACAATAACATTACACACATTGTACTGTAAAAATTATATTGCACTGCTCTCAACTCTCATTAATGCAGAACTTAAGGGGGGGGACTGATGCTACAAATGCTACAAGTTTAAAAAAAAACTATCTTAGCTTCTGTAAGCTTATTCTTAATTAAAATTACCAATGAAAGCGATATTTTTAACCAACATGAGAATTGTAACAGCACATTATGAAAAAAACAAGGTTTATGGCTCCCAGCATAAATCGTGGCATGTCACATAACTTTGGAACACACAGTCTGGTCAAAAACACTTAGGCTAATAACTTTTTTTGAAAAATTGTAAATTTTGTGCTCATCAAGGTGAGGAGGTTAGCATTGGCAAATGGCACACTTTCCATTTTTGGCACCCACTCTCAGCATCAAGCATTCCCAGTTAGATGCAAAGTAAAGCTCCCTTTGTTTGCCTCAACGATGTGGCTCAGTCCCAACCTCAGAAGAATAACTTCGATTACACCAATGGAATCAGAGGCCGGAATTTTCCCCAAGTAGGTGGGTTGGGGGCTGGGGGGGGTCCGAGGCGGGCGGGAAACCCGATTTTACTGGCAGGGCCTAATTTGAATGTGAGGCCTCGGATTCCCGCCCGCTGCCAGCCAGCTTGAGAGGCTGGCTGCTGGTGGGTAGGTCTCAGTTAGGATCGCTGGTACGGGGCCCGGGATCGCGGGAGGGGAGTCGAGGATCGACAGTCCGGAGTCGAGGATCGCCAGTCCGGAGTCCAGGATCGCCGGTCCGGAACCTGGGATTGCTGGTTGGGGGGTCAAGGATCGCCAGTCCGGTGTCCAGGATTGCGGGAGGGGGTCGAGGATCGCCGGTCGGAGGGGGGTCGAGGATCGCCGGTCGGACGGGGGTCGAGGATCACCAGTCCGGAGTCCAGGATTGCGGGAAGGAGTCGAGGATCGCCGGTCGGAGGGGAGTCGAGGATCGCCGGTCGGAGGGGAGTCGAGGATCGCCGGTCAGAGGGGGGTCGAGGATCGCCGGTGGAGGGGGGTCGAGGATCGCCGGTCAGAGGGGGGTCGAGGATCGCCGGTGGAGGGGGGTCGAGGATCGCCGGTCAGAGGGGGGTCCAGGATCGCCAGTCCGGAGTCCAGGATTGCGGGAGGGGGTCGAGGATCGCCGGTCGGAGGGGTGTCGAGGATCGCCGGTCCGGAATCCAGGATCGCGGGAGGGGGGTCGAGGAGGGGCCGAGGATCGCGGCGGGGGAGGTTGAGGATTGACGAGAAGGGGGATCAGGGAATCGCAGGGTGGTCGGGGATCAGAGGTCTTGGGGTGGGGGGGTTAGTCAGGGATCGGGGGGTGCCTGAGGATTGGGGCCGGCCACCAGAGTGTTAGGTAGAGACCCTGGATCCAGGAGGTAGGTATAAATCCACTTGCCCCCTGGATGCAGTAGTTCCCGCCTTGGTTTAACTGCCGGGTTTCACGAATTGTGTGAAACCCGTCCACAGGCAGTTAAAAACAAAATGGAGGGGAAAATAGAGGCTTGCAGCCTCATTACAATATTTAAATTGGCGTACCGCCCCCTGGGAGTGGGTTGGCTGCCCCCCCCCCCACCTTCCTGACTCCAGGAAAACTGGAACTGGGCGGGTTGGAGGCTGGATCAGGTCGAGATTCACATTTTTAACAATTTAACTGCCCCCACGCTCCAAACCTACCCGTTCTTTTAGGGGAAAATTCTGGCCATAGAAGTTTACAGCACAGATGGCGGCCATTCGGCCCATCGTGTCTGTGCCGGAAAGCAGTGCCCAAACGGGGACTTGAACCCTGGCCCCTCAGATTAAAAGTCTGATGCTCTACCGACTGAGCTATCCAGCCAGTAAAATAATACATTTACTGATGGAAAATAGAAATGGCAAAAATGATAAACAATACAAGCTAGTTCAAAGTTCTAATCTATTTTCTGGTTCAAGTAATGGCTCATTTGAGTAAATTAAATTAAATTAAATCTTGCAGCACTACAGGATACAAGACAAAACTTGTGGTCTAATAAATGATTCTGATTTCCACTTCACTCCCACTTGTTCCTATCCCTGTGTTTTTATTTGTTCTTGGGATGGGCATAACACCATCAAGGCAGCATTTAAATGTAATTGCCCTAAGGGCATTAAGAATCAATTATGTAATGTGAGACTGAAGTTATTGGATAGGGGTAGCAAGCTCCCTTCTGTAAAGGACATGAAGGAAACAGTTGAGTTTTCCCGACAATCCAGCAGCTTGCATGGCTATTGTTTTCCTGGTAGTAGCCCACATATTTTCCAATTTATTGAATTCAATTTGCCGTGATGGGTTTTGAATTCCTAATCCCTGGGCTACTGGTCCATAACCACTACAATAACAACAAGCGGCATTTATATAGTGCCGTTAACATAGTAAAACATCTCAAGGCGCCAGGCTACCATACCCAGTCTACCCAATCTACTTCTCTCTGACGGGATTTCCGTTTGTCTCTTTTACCTTGTTCATCTTCATTGCTTTCTGTTTCCCTTCTCATGTTTGATCAGGTATCTACCATTACATTTCATCTAGAGCCATCTTTTGTTTCTTAACTTGTCCCATTACCATCTCCTTTTGCCTTGCACCATCATCCCTTTTGTCTCTTAATCTCTCCTGCCTGCCATCCTATCGCAAACCTTCCCTTTTGCTCTTTCCTCCCCTCCCCCCTTTCCCTACCCCTATACTTGCTTAAAAACCTGTTCCATCTTCAGCTTTTCTCAGTTCTGATGTAGGGTCATCGACCTGAAACGTTAACTCTGTTTCTCTCTCCACAGATGTTGCCTGACCGGCTTTGTATTTCCAGCATTTTCTGTTTTTATACCCAATCTACAGTACTTAGTCAGCATTTAAAACCCAAATGTAAAGTCACCTAACCATGACTTCTTGATTTACCTTGCCTTCTTTCCTACTTTTTCAACTTTGGTAGTATCTTGCTCTATTGCCCGTGGCCCTTTAGCACGCTTTGATTTTAAAAAGAAAAGCTTCAACAAACCTGATTCCCATCAAAGAAAAGAAAGAGAGAACAGAGAATGCCAGTTTATTAAAAAACCATTGCAAGTAATACGACTGCATCTCTGGAATTAAGGCTATAATCTAATTTTGGCATTCAGGTGACAAAGTTATGGACATCTAAAGATTCTCTATCCTGATTTGTGGCATTATTTGAGCCCCTTAATTAGATCATGGTCGTGTAATTCACTGACCCACATCTAATATCTTCTATATAATCAGTCCCTGCTGGCCAATGTTCTACTTCAATATGATGCAAAGTCACAATTATGAAAATTCATAAATATATAAAATCAAAACCACTTTGGTTGCTTTATAGCAAGGAGTTTCAAAACAAAGTCAATCTTCCAAAGAGCTAAGACAAAAAAGGCAAAATCTTCATCTAACTGCATAGCATCAGAGCTAGTTTTCTATCTGCCAATTTTCTCTCTTCCTCCTCTTCTGAAGATGTTCACTCATAGAAACATAGAAACATAGAATCTAGGAGCAGGAGTAGGCCATTCGGCCCGTCGAGCCTGCTCCGCCATTCAATACGATCATGGCTGATCATCCAAATCCAGTACCCTGTCCCTGCTTTAATCCCCACAGTACACATATCCCACCCTACCCCCGTAACCCCACGTATTTAATTCCCCCTAACATATCCCATCACCCCACATATTTAATCCCCCCTAACACTAAGGGTCAATTTATCATAGCCAAATCAACCTAACCCACACATTTTTGGACACTCCTGTTGTACTGAATCATAGAATTTTACAGCAAAGTAGGAGGCCATTCCTACCTTCATACCAATTCTGGCTCTCTGAGCTATCCACATCGTCCTATTCCCCTGTCCTTTCCCCATACACTTTTGTATTGTGCCGATGGTATAGCGATATATATACATATATAGAGAGAGCTATAGATATAAATTACATTCTAACAGACAGCGGTACCTCAGCCAAATGGTCATTCTTTATTGAGAGTGAATATCAGCAGGCTATTTGACTTTAAAATAAATTCTCAGGATGTGGGTGTCCATGGCAAGGCTGGAATTTATTGCCATCCCCAGTTGCACTGGGAAGATGGTGGTGGACCTTCTTGAACCTTTAGCGGTTTGATACAATTGAGTGGTTTGCTAGGCCACTTGATAAGGCAGTTAAGAGTCAATCACATTGGTGTGGGACTGGAGTCACATATAGCCCAGAATGGGTAAGGACTGCAGGTTTCCTTCTCCAAAAGACATTAGTGAACCAGTTGGGTTTTTACGACAATCTGACAGCTTCATAGTTACTTTTGCTTATACCAGCTTTTATTTTTAATTTCCAGATTTAAAAAAAAACAAATTCAAATTCTACAACTGCCTGGTGGGATTTGAACTCACGTTTGCTGGACTATTTGCCCAGTAGCATAACCACTATACTACCGTGTCAACTGTGGAGGGAGTCACAACCAATTCTGTTCTCATCCGGCATTGACAGGGATCAGGCGAAGGAGGTCTGGCTCATTTTCCCTTCATTAAATTCATGGCCACTAGGTCAACTTGTAGCAGCTCAAATGGTGCCCCAACTGAGATCAACTTACTCAGAATCAAGCCTATGTATGACCTTCTGGTCAGTATGAGTCAATTACACACAGCCTTCACCAACTGAGCCATCAAGAGAGATTTCAGTGAGGGTCTTAATATAAGTGAGTCTGCTTACGTAACTCAAAGAAAAAATACAATTTACCCAGTGAAATTCTATGTAATAGTAATAAACAACCTGATATTGCCCAATGCAGTAGCTCTGTGAGGTAGAGGTTGAAAATAAGAACACTGCTATTTCATGAGGGAGGGAAATGTTCAATCTTGATGCAAACCAAAAAGCCTAAAACTTACGTAACAATTTTTTTTTCCTAGATCATAATTTAAGAGGCAAATAATAATGATAATAGCAGGTTAGAAGATGACAAAATGAAGGTTACTGAACACTACTTCAAATTATAAACATTATGTAATTATAATGTGACTGACAAATAATAGATACAATACAAAGCAAATCATTGTACATAATTTACCTCAAAGATCACCTAAAGCATACCATTATTTCAAACAAATCAATACAGTAACATGACCTAGATAATTTATCTGTGATAAATTTAAATGAAGCTGATTTGAAATGTGTTTAGAGCTGCTATATTGTTGAGCGCAAAAATGACGACTTGCTGACCTTTTCTGGTGTGGTGCTGATCTTTGATGTGAAATCCTCTGATCTGGTTAATAAGAAATTTCACATTAACTCTGCTTTGTGCTCTATAAAGCAGTCATCGACCCATGTGAATTGAAAGCCTCTTCAGGCTGTGCAGCAAAAGAAAAAGGCCACGTGACTGTATTTTAAAAGACAATCATCAATGATTTCATCCTTGCCCCCATTCATTTAAAGAAACAGTATCAAATTTATTTAAAAAATGGCAAGATTTACATTTGTGTGCAGGGTTTTATTGTGATATCTAATATAGCTCAATTGTCATCCGATGTAACGCACCACAGTTTGGCCATTAGTAAGAAGGCAATATAATATTGGTTGCAGTACCATTTAACTCGTAGCTCACTGCAGACTATCAGAGACTGAACCAGAAAAAAGGGAGCTCAAATTCCTCATGCCAAGAACTTTATCAGAAAAATTAGATACATGTAAAAATAAAATGGAATAACAGGAGAAAGCCCTGTATGACCTTTTTGTCCATCTTGATTCCTTCCCTGATAATTGCTAATACTACAATAAAGAAGCTACGAAGCCGAGAGAAAATGTATGGAAAAAACAGCTCGTGCTTATTAAAACCTTGTTAAAGGTCAGTGATGGGAAGGAAGCAAATACAAAATTACACTGCTGAGGAGGTCCTTCGAAAAGTGGGTATTTAATGCCATTTCACAGCTGATGCTTACCAAACGTGGACATTCAGTCAATAGTCGCACAAGTATATTGTAAGTTGTTTTCTGTCCCACATCATTGGTGCAGGTGCGACCACGTAGCACATCTCATTCAAAGCATATCTGCTGCTCCTGAACCGCCTCTATCACTGCTTCTCTATCAGACCCACATAGCTGCATCTGTTGCCATAGACCCATTGCCTGGTGTAGACCTGCCTCAAGTTGTGCACTCCAATGGCCTCTGTGCCCCTGGGTTACCCTCCCCTCAGTTTTTTGTTCCACTAAGAGAAAGCTGACAGTGGCTGCTTACAATATACCCTAAAGGGGGGATTGTCCTCTGAGGAGAGATTGAGTAGACTAGGCCTATATTCTCTAGAGTTTAGAAGAATGAGAGGTGATCTCATTGAAACATACAAAATTCTTACAGGGCTTGACAGGATGGATGCAGGGAGGATGTTTCCCCTGGCTGGGGAGTCTAGAACCAGGGGTCACAGTCTCAGAATAAGGGGTCGGCCATTTAGGACTGAGATGAGGAGAAATTTCTTCACTCAGACGGTGATGAATCTTTGGAATTCTCTGCCCCAGAGGGCTGTGGAGGCTCAGTCATTGAGTATGTTCAAGACACAAGGGGCATAATGGACATGATCTTCACCGCGCGTCAACTACAAGAGAAATGCAGGGAACAGCACCAACCGCTGTACATGGCCTTCTTTGACCTCACAAAGGCCTTCGACACCATCAACCGTGAGGGATTATGGAGTGTCCTCCTCAAAATTTGGCTGCCCTCAAAAGTTTGTCACCATCCTCTGCCTGCTTCACGACGACACGCAAGCCATGATCCTGACCAACGGATCCACCACAGACCCAATTCACGTACGGACCGGGGTCAAGCAAGGCTGTGTCATCGCAACAACGCACTTCTCGATCTTCCTGGCTGCAATGCTCCATCTCACCCTCAGTAAGCTCCCCGCTGGAGTGGAGCTAATCTACAGATCAACCGGGAAACTTTTTCAACCTCCGTCGCCTCCAGTCCAGATCCAAGGTCGTCCCATTCTGTCATTGAATTACAGTATGCAGACGACGCTTGCGTCTGCGCACACTCTGAGGTCGAACTCCAAACCATCGTCAACACCTTCACCGAAGCGTACGAGAGCATGGGCCTTCCACTAAACATCCGTAAGACAAAGGTCCTCTACCAACCTGCCCCCGCCACACAGTACTGCTCCCCGATTATCAAAACCCATCACGAGGCCTTGGACAACGTGGACCACTTTCAATACCTCGGGAGCCTACTGTCAACAAGGGCAGACGTCAATGACGAAGTCCAACACCGCCTTCAGTGTGCCAGTGCAGCTTTCGGTCGCCTGAGGAAGAGAGTGTTGGAAGACCAGGACCTCAAACCCAGCACCAAGCTCACGATTTACAGAGCAGCAGTGATACCCACCCTCCTGTATGCCTCACAGACATGGACCATGTACAGCAGACACCTCAAAGCACTGGAGAGGTACCACCAACGCTGCCTCCACAAGATCCTGCAAATCCATTAGCAGGATAGGCGCACCAACGTCAGTGTTCTCGCTCAGGCCAACATCCCCAGCATCGAAGCTTTGACCACGCTCGATCATCTCCGATGGACGGGCCACATCGTCCGCATGCCCGATACGAGACTCCCAAAACAAGCGCTCGACTTGGAGCTCCGACACGGCAAGTGAGCCCCAGGTGTGCAGAGGAAACGCTTCAAGGACACCCTCAAAGCCTCCTTGAAAAAGTGTAACATCCCCACAGACACCTGGGAATCCCTGGCCCATGACAGCACAAAGTGAAGGAGAAGCATCCGGGAAGGCGCCGAGCACCTCGAGTCTCTTCGCCAGGAGCAAGCGGAAGCCAAGCGCAGGCAGCGGAAGGAGGGCACGTCAACCCAAGCAACCCACCCACCCGCCCCTTCAACCACCGTCTGCCCCACCTGTGACAGAGACTGTAGGTCCCACATTGGACTTATTTTTAGTGTGGAAGCAAGTCATCCTTGGTTCCGAGGGACTGCCTAAGAAGAAGATATTCAAGACGGAGGTCGATAGATTTTTGAATATTAAGGGAATCAAGAGATATGGGGATAGTGCAGGAAAGTGGAGATGAGGTAGAAGATTAGCTATGATCTTATTGAATGGCGGAGCAGGCTCGAGGGGCCAAATGGCCTACTCCTGCTCCTATTTCTTATGCTCTTAGGTTGTATTAGTATGCTGCTTCATGTGTAATTTTTTGGCTTGAGCGGACATCTCACCATGGAATTGGAGTGTGCATTTGGCGTCATGGTAACAGTCCTACCTCTGAGTCAGGTGGTGTAGGGTTCGAATCCCTCTCTAGGCAGTTGTAGCAAATAGAGAGCATAACTCTGGCTCTGATTCCTGTGTTGCTATCCAGCGGGATATTCACATCTGGTGGGCAATGCGCCGCGCAGTAATGGGAAAGGACCCGCGCAGGCCGCTCATCGGCTTTTCCATTGTAAGTACCAGGCCTGCGCTGAAATTTAAAGGGACCGCGCAGTAAGAGAAACAGGCCACGCAGAACAAAGCGCAGCTCACAGGGAACATTGCCGGTGGGTGTGGGTAACCACCACCCCCTCTCCGCTCCACCCCAATCATCCATAAAGAGCTCCCGCCAGCCGGTATAAAGGTGGTTATGGCCATAGGAGGAGCGTTCACGTCACGGCCTGTCAGACTATTAATCAGCCTGCGGATCCCTCCACATTGTACATTATTCTCAATAAGAATGTGAAGATATGAAAACAACCATGGAACTGGCTGAGAAGCAGCTGCAAGGCGTGGGGGACCTGGAGGTCTCGAGCTGCTCCCAACCGAAGACCAGCCACTGCAGGCAGGGGGATAGTGCGAACATACGCTGATTGCAATGAGCTCTGCAGTTGGACACTATGACTGGACTTATTTTAATAATCACAGAAATTCTATTTGCGTTACATATGTATCCTTTTTCAGAGTTGTATCTGTTCCATTACCTTTACTTCTGATTTATTTTCTGCATCATAAAAGACTGCACGGGACATTCGAAGGGAATTCATTTCAGTTTGTTCCAGTGCAACTGCTTGCTGCTTGTGTTTAGTGTGTCTTGCGGCTCAGTGTTTCCGTGTGCTCAGTGAACATCTGCACGTTGCTTCCTCTGGTGCCCTGCTATTACATGTTCCCCCGGTTGAGCAAGTGGTAATGGTGACTGGCTGTGTAGACAGCTGGCAAGCTGCAGGAGGTGCCGACCTGCGTTTGCCACAAACACCGATGGACACACAGCAGTGGTAGGGGTGCCGTTTGCTGGAATTGCAGTTGTTATTTGCTTTCACAAGCACCTACTACCACTGTGCAGGGCTAGGAAATCGCACAGCACTGCTGCTAACATGAGTGCCAATTGGCAGGTGATATGCCACTGTAATCATGCCACTACTGCAGAGAAACTTCTCAGAATGCCATGATCTTTCCCAACGTAGAACAGTGGGCTTGTATGAGGTTTCACAATCCCTCCCTCATAGTTGCCTGGACCTTTTCCCTTTTCTCAATACAGCCCTGCTGCTAAACCAGCCTTAGTTTCAAAAGCAGGTCCACGGAGGTCTGCATCCTCACAAAACTCATGCAGCATACTTACCATGGGTCCCTCCACCCTGCAAAAGTGGCCTCGCTATAACCACTTCCAAACAGCTGTCAGCCGTGGCTCAGTGGGTAGTGCTCTCACCTTTGATTAAGAAGGTTGTGGGTTCAAGTCCCACTCCAGAGACTTCAACACAAAATCTAGGCTGACGCTCCAGTGCTGTGCTGAGGGAGTGCTGCACTGTCGGAGGTGCCGTCTTTCAGATGAGATGTTAAACCAAAGCCCCGTCTGCTCTCTCAGGTGGATATAAAATATCCCACGGCACTATTTCGAAGAAGAGCAGGGGAGTTCGCCTGGCCAACACTGACCCCTCGACCAACATCGCTAAAACAGATTATCTGGTCATTATCTCATTGCTGTTTGCGGGAGCTTGCTGTGCGCAAATTAGCTGCTACGTTTCTCAACAGTGACTACACTTCAAAAGTACTTCATTGGCTGTAAAGCACCTTGGGCCATTCTGAGGTCATGAAAGGCGATATATAAATGCAAGTCTTTCTTTCTATCCACTGGTGCCCTATTATAAGATGCAGTTCTCTATGCTTAATCTTGTGATTCCCTCTCAGTCTAGGAATATAGGAAAATACAGGATCAGAAAAGACAATGAAGTCTATCTGGTTGGTTCCATAATCTAATACCTCTGAATTCTACATCCCCTAAATTATGTAGTATCACCACATTATACTTCCTGCAGTTTTTATAACTGTGCTGCTGCTTGCTGTGAAAGTCTGACTGTGGTTCTTCTATTTCTACTGCAAGTTAATTTTGATCTTGCTCTGTGAAAAGAGCACAAGCTATCGGAGTAAATCAGCACACATCCGTATCTGGGTATTGTCTTTATATGCTATACGTATGAGCTTGTGCACAATCACTGTGTGTAGACATGGTTACATGACAGACAGTACAAATTATAGCACATCAGAATAATATGGTACATACCACTAGGTCAACACTGCCCAGCAAACTCCAAAGACCCTGTCGCTTTCAAATTCTCTCTGTTGAACTGATCAATTATAGTGTTGTGAATACTGTCAGTGATTTATTCTGTGATGCTCTTGTTGCACTTTGTGCCCTCCTACTGTATGCCATTTTTAACTTGAAATGCAAGACCAGTGGAGATTGAGACAGGAGTATTCATTCCTACAATACTTTCTCTCCATTATAATGAAGTCTCATTTGTATGGCCCTGCTATTTTTAGTTTGAATACTTTGTAAGTGCTACATTTTTAATATTTATGTCAGTACAGCATTTGTTTATATGCAAACTTGTATGTTCAAAAACAAATTTATATAAATAGTACACATTTCTATTCAATGCATATGTTCCTGTGCTCTAATGTACAGTGTTTTCCAGCCTTTATTTTGGTGTTTCTCTTTAAGTCGTGCGCAAATTATTTTCTTCCTTCCTCCTAGGTCTTTTTAGTCCTGGATACTATGTTCACCATCTGGGTGATGTACTCCCACGCATGTCTCATTAGATGCTTATTTGAGGCTGTTCCTCGCCCACCAATGTGTCACTGCCATATTTTATGATAGCTTCCACAAGAGCTTCGAATGCTTTATATATGCTTTTTTCTGTTCAGCCATTTTATGCAACACTTGTGCTCTCTGCAGCTGTATTAAATTTTGAGAGAATTATTCAAGTGGCTTGTTAGTTGCTTGAGATGTGTTCAAAGAACATTATTGCAGGTACAGTCTGATTGGCTGATATCTTTTCATTGCCACTAACGAATCTATCTTTTTGGGAGTGCGTATCACAGATTTGTGTTTTGAAGGCTCTCAAAATTATTGTTGAAACAGGAACTTTGTGCCCAAGTATTCCATTTCACTACATCCACATAGTCAAGTACAATCAATTGTCAACATGATTGTTACAAGCGATACAATAACTTGGCTTTACAACAGCCCAGCATTAGCTGGGTACAACGTAATGTAACACAAGTCAGTTTGAGCATTACAATATCACAATTTTAGCTGGGTTTAATCATATGCTTCCTGTTTATGTCTTGAGTAACATCTTTGATCAGGTACAAATTTAACTGCTATTAAATCCCTTCATTGCCTCGTCCCTCCCTATCTCTGTAACCTTCTCCAGCAATACAACCCTCCGAGAACTTGGTGCTGCCCCAACACTAGTCTCTTATGCATTCCCACTCCCTTTGTCCCAGCAATGGCAGCCATGCCTTCAGCTATCTCTGTCCTACATGCAGAAATTCCCTCCCTAAATCTCTTTGCCTCCTCCTATAAGACCATCCTTAAAACCCAACTCTTTGACCAAGCATTTGGTCGGCCCTCCTAATGTCTCCTTCTTAGGCTCGGTGTTTGTTTTTGTCTGATTTATGATTCTGTGAAGCAACTGGGATGTTTTTCTACATTAAAGGTGCTGTATGAATGCAAGTTGTTGCTGTTGCGGTTAATATATGTTAAAACTAATCAGCCCTCCTCTGCGGTGAGCTGCTTTTTCAGTGAGGTAATCTGTAATCTTTCAGCAGCAGACTTCTTTACTCCTAACTTGCAGCCAACACCTTGCATATACTTATCCTGCTACACTATATTTTGTAGCCCTCTAACTTAATTGTTAGATTTTACCCCTGTTGCAATCCACCTTCTTCACACTTACAATTTTCACATTTCTCCAAAAATTCTAAAGATCTAAAGTAAAAACCTCCCCATTGAAGTAATTAACTTGTCACGATTAAAACATACTCCAAATGGTCTGACTAATCAATTACTCTTCATCAAGATTAGAATTTCAATTAAAACTTCCGCAATCATACATATAAATTTTAATTGTCCAATTTAGTCTGAGGACTTGGGTATCACAGTTCACTACCGAGAATAGGTGAAGAAAGGTTCCTTGACTTAAAGGTTTATGAGGACAGGTTGCTTAAACTTGGCTTGTATCCCCTTGACTTTAAAAGGTTATGGGGTGATCTAAAAATTATAAAGGTATTCAATAGGATAGATACAGAGAAACTATTTCTAGAACAAGGGGCATAATCTTAAAATTACGAGCTAGGCCATTCAGGAGTGAAATCAGGAAGCACTTTTTCATACAAAGGATAGTTGTAATCTGGAACTCTCTCCCCAAAGGCTATGGATTCTGGGTCAATTAAAATTTTCAAGACTGAAATCAATATATTTTTGTTAGGTAAGGGTTTCAAGGGATATGGAGCAAAGGCGGGTAAATGGAGTTAAGTACAGATCAGCCATGAACTAATTGAATGGCAGAACAGGCTCAAGGACATAAATGGCCTACTCCTGTTCCTAATGTCCTATGGCTGAATCCTATGCTCAATAGTCTTTCTTTCCACAGTCAACATATCAATGGTTAGGTTCCACTTAAACCAGACAAACACATGTCCAACTCATTTTATCTCTGCATGCTCTACACCTCTGTACATAATCAAAAATTAACAAGATAAATGCTATTATTGGATACTCCCGCTCTACATTAAAGTCCACCTGAGCACAGAGAGAGAAAAAAGAATGGGAGAACATTGAAAGTGAAAAAATCTAAAGGAAATGTAAGTACTGAATGGCGCCACATATACCATGATTTTGGAGAAAGCCAATATCTTATGAAAACAGTCAAATCACTAATCCTTTCACAGACCTGGTTAAATCCTTTTCTTATCAATTTCTCTTTTAGGATCAATGAATTAGGTGTACCACCAGCATGGTAGCATCCCAACAAACATAGAGTTACGTAACTCCATATTGTTCAGAGTACATGTTGGCAGTGGGTAACTTGCCTCCCAGAAGGAAATACACCCACAAAAATTATTATATGTGCTGCCAGTAAGCAAATTATTGACTACCTGTACATACTCAGAAAATTGTCCATTTAATTCAAAATCTCTGTTTTTTATTGATATTCCAGATCTTTTTTTAAACACCTGCATGTCTATTTTAATTTAATCACTTTGTCCTGGGAACAGTCAGTAAGTAATAATAAAGAACTGCTGCGCTGAAATATAATCAAAGCACTGCCTGTTGTGACGAGTCATGTAAACTAAGATGATCCTGGGTACATTTTGCAGTCTCTGCTGAGTTAGCTGATCTTAGCAGGAGCAGCAGTAGGAGAGGTACAACTTTCCCCAGGTAAGGTTCTGATGAAGTTCGTGAGGGTTCCTGCTGCTAACTGCTATCCAGTGACTCCTCCCAGAAAGTGCATGCCTGAACCTAGGGTAAGAGGATAGGATTGGACGTAGCTATGATGCCTCGCCATGTTAAAACAGCCTGGTAAGACTCACTATCTGGCCTTACATTTAAAAAATGGCTGCTTGGATAACGGAGAGTAGTCAGTGTCTACGAAACCATAGCCCAGTGTGTGAGTGAGCACATGGAACCAGACCTCAGTATGTGTCAGTGCCTTCAACAGCATGGAGCCATACCCCATGATCAGTCAGTGTCTTCAACAGCCAGTGCCCATGGAGCCATACCCCATGATCAATCAGTACCTTCAACAGCCAGTGCCCATGGAGCCATACCCCATGATCAGTCAGTGCCTTCAACAGCCAGTGCCCATGGAGCCATACCCCATGATCAGTCAGTGCCTTCAACAGCCAGTGCCCATGGAGCCATACCCCATGATCAATCAGTACCTTCACCAGCCAGTGCCCATGGAGCCATACCCCATGATCAGTCAGTGCCTTCAACAGCCAGTGCCCATGGAGCCATACCCCATGATCAATCAGTACCTTCAACAGCCAGTGCCCATGGAGCCATACCCCATGATCAATCAGTACCTTCAACAGCCAGTGCCCATGGAGCCATACCCCATGATCAATCAGTACCTTCACCAGCCAGTGCCCATGGAGCCATACCCCATGATCAGTCAGTGCCTTCAACAGCCAGTGTCCATGGAGCCATACCCCATGATCAGTCAGTGCCTTCAACAGCCAGTGCCCATGGAGCCATACCCCATGATCAGTCAGTGCCTTCAACAGCCAGTGCCCATGGAGCCATACCCCATGATCAATCAGTACCTTCAACAGCCAGTGCCCATGGAGCCATACCCCATGATCAATCAGTACCTTCAACAGCCAGTGCCCATGGAGCCATACCCCATGATCAATCAGTACCTTCACCAGCCAGTGCCCATGGAGCCATACCCCATGATCAGTCAGTGTCTTCAACAGCCAGTGCCCATGGAGCCATACCCCATGATCAGTCAGTGCCTTCAACAGCCAGTGCCCATGGAGCCATACCCCAGTGTGTGAATCAGTGGCTTCAACAGAGATGGGGAGAAGTTTGAAGGTGAAAAACTAAAAAGAAATTAAAGTACTAAATGCAGGCAAATCACAAATACCATAATGTTGAAGAAAGTCAATATCATATGATGTGAATACTCAAATCACTTCTCTGAATTACACCCCTTCTACCAGACCTGTCAAAATCTCATTCAATTTCAGCCCTTGTCACATTCTGGCACAGACCTTTTTAGATCTTGTGCAAAACCACTTGCCATATGTTTAATTTATTCAGTAGTGCAGGGTGTTGGCGGAAAATAACCGTCACTTAAAGCCTCTCATTATTAGACTAATTGTGAATGTTTCTAACCTGTTGCCTACTTCTCTATTCTTTTCACCCTATTTCCACTTTTTTTAGCTCATCTGATAATGAAGTAAATTTTCATCATTAACATGCCCAATGTGCAAAGCTCTGCTCCAGGTGAGCATTTACCCCAACATATTCTAACCTCCAGAAAACTACAAGTAATATAACGTTGCTGTCAGTTCACTTTCCGTAATGAATTATCCTTAGACGCAACAAAACTATCATCAAGAAGGGAAGGAAAAGTGGTTTTGAACAGGAACTATGTTCTCCACTCAGTGATCCATAGGCTGAAAGAAGATCTTGTGATAACTGAAAGGGCCGAAATAAGTCAGAATACAATGCTTTGACGGGAGTGAATGTGAAACCTTCAGACTTTTCAGAAGAAGTGGTAATAAAACAATCCAACAAAGGCATGGTAGCCTTGTTTTTATCGTACTGGACGAGCAACATAACCATCATGAGTTCAAATCCTGCCACGGCAAATCATGAAACTGCATTTGATAAAGCTGGGAGGTTGTGGGCTGTAATGAAGCTTGCTAGACTGATGTAAAAACCCAAATGGTTCACAGATGTCCTTTGGTGCCAATGTGATTGCCTCTTAATATCCTGCGGGATATCTGAGCAAACCACTTTTAAAATCTATTTCTACCAAAAAGAATCAGGGATGGGCAATATATACAGCCTCACCAATGTCGAACACATCCTAAGAACAAATTGAAAAAAATAACTTCACCATAGAAAGTAATTCCTCTTTAAAAGGTGTATATAATGTAAGATTCACTGGAGTAGATTTTCAACTTGCTGCTTTAGGGAAAATGGCCTGTAAATTGCTTGAGTTGTGTTGTCAAAATAGCATTTTAACTTAAAAATGGCCATACACTATGGGGTGAGTAGTCAAATTGAATGCTGGGAAATCAAAACTTGAAACTAAATAAAATCCTGAAGATGTTTATTCAAAAAGGCCCTTCCTTCACAGTGAGAAGACAGCTACCATTGAGGACTCAGCTCCGGGATAGCTTGTTAATGGGACATAAATATGCCATACCTTAGGTGGTCCTGTGTAAGACCTTTTGTAAAAGGAAGATTGAAAGTTAGGGGAATAAAAAGTAGAACTTGGTATACCTAGGTGTCAGTGCCTCATTAATTTTGACATATTCAAAGAAAGAAAGAAAGAAAGACTTGGGGCTGGATTTTCCGGGGGGTCAGTGGGCGCGATCGGTGGCGGGTCGGGTGGGAAAGTATTTTTGTTCCCCAGCAGCTCAGGACACCGCTGTGAACCCGCTGCCACGCGCCTTTCCCCAATGTCGGGTCTGTCAGCTGCTGCGTGTTCACAGTTGGGGACCCAATTCTGGTAATTAGTGGCTTGTTTAGAGCCACTTAAGAATGAATTTCAACTCACCTCCTGCATTTGTTGGCTCGCCCACAGGGTCCACGCTGGTCATGGACCATGTCTGTCAAGCTGAGGCGGGAGTTAAATTGCCATTGAATCAGCTGTTGAGTTGACAGCTTCAAATGTACAGTAAAAGCTCCGACCTTACAGATATATCTTCCCTAAGCCACAAATTCTTCCTCACTGCATTTCCACAACAGATTCACCATGCTGCAAGTCTTTACACAAGTCTCCATCCAGTCTGACCTCGTTACCTCTCTCACCATTGACAGATCACTTCTGTCATCTCTACTTCACCTGCCATCTATTCCATCAGTATGGGTGCCCTTTATACTCTCTCACCTTGGTCCTCAGAATCCCACCACGATGAGCCCAACACCAGCAGCACCAGGCACACCAGCACCAGCACCAGCAACAACACCAACCTTCTCCGCAATCAACTGATGCTGCACAGGACACAGGGCATCAGCACCCGACCATATTGCTGTCCGGGAGGCCAGGGATGGCCTCATCATGGCCAGATTTACTTCACTGACACTGTACACCCTGGTTGCCACATGATGCGCCAGGTTGGCACCACCCCACAGCAACACCATAAAGCATCCCTGCAATGCCCAAGCCATTCCTTTCACATTCATCACCATTGCAGGGAGTGCCGTTACGATCCCACCATTCACTGCAACTCACTAAGCCACTTCCAAAGGTGCACACAGATCTGTCCAACAACGCAAAGTGTTGAAAATAAAGATTTCAATGTTTGACACCACATTAACAGAAGCTTTGCATGAACATTGCATAAAACACCCAAGTACCTACCCTTGTGTGTTGTTAGTTGGTATGATTGCACTAGGATGAGTGTGAGTGTGAGGGATGGCTAGTGAGATGGGGATGTGATAATATAGATAGAGAGGGATGGGTGGAGGTCCAAAGTAAGTTGGTGTAAGTAAGGATGTGCAGGGGTAGGGTAGGGAAGGCAGAGTGATGCGGATGTGATGAGTGGCATTGCAGGATGAGGTTGAGTGTGGCTTTGTACTAACATTTCATGATCTACTGAGATCATTGAAACGTTTGCGGCACTGCACCCAGGTCCTCCTGACCACATCCCTGCTTGTGCTCTCCTGTGCAATGAGAAACCAGACTGTGTTGATCTCCTGGGGAGGTCTCTTCCGCCCATGGGAAGGGAAGAGGTCCTCCCTGCGTGCTGTGACTCCCTCCATAAGCATATGGAGGGAGTCATGGGAGAGCCTGGGTGCAGCCCTCTGCCTCTGTGCAGTGCTCGTCAGTGTTTGCAGCACCTAAATGCTGTCGAACACTGACAGCACAACTGTCAAAATAAAGTTGGCCATGGTCCCTTTAAGGAAACCGGCTGATGACGCGTCATCAAATGACATCATCAGACCCGCTTCCTCTAATTGGCCGGCAAACGCGCTGGCGGGCTTAACAAACCCAATCTAGGAAATTCATTTCAGAGGCCGGGATGGAGCCAGCAGCGGGGTCAGGACCCGCCACCAAAGTCGCCCGCCATGGACCCGCTGAGGTCTGCAAAATCGCGGCCTTGGATTTATAATAACGCCTTTCACGACCTCAGGACGTCCCATAGCGCTTTACAGCCAATGAAGTACTTTTGAAGTGTAGTCACTGTTGTAATGTAGGAAACGCTGCAGCCAATTTGTGCACAGCAAGATCCCACAAACAGCGATGCGATAATGACCAGATAATCTGATTTTTACTGTGATATTGGTTGGGGATAAATATTGGCCATGACACCGGGGTTAACTTCCCTGCTCTTCTTCGAAATAGTGTCATGGGATCTTTTACATCCACTCGAGAGGGCAGACAGCGCCTCGGTTTAACATCTCATCCGAAAAGACGACACCTCTGACAGCGGCGCACTCCCTCAGTATTGCACTGAAGTATCAGCCCAGATTTTGTGCTCAAGTTTCTCGAGTGGGTCTTGAACCCATGACCTTCTGACTCAGAGGCGAGAGTGCTACCAACTTCAATTCATGAACCTTTAGCCTAACTGTTGGAATGGCTGACACATGAAAGAGGTGAATGCTTCGAACAAATGTGTTACCCAGATAGATTAATTGTATGGAAAGGATTTGTCTTGGAATTTAGGATATATTAAGGGGTACTTGACACGCATCTTGGCAGATTCTCTTTATCTTCGTTAGATGTAGTTTCTCTTTGTAGTTAGAAAAGATTCTCTTTGTCTTCTTCTGTAGTAACTTTTACCTAACAGACAAGTACAAAATATTTCCAAGACAGAGCGAAGTAGTCAGAGTGTATCGCTGCACTAAAACAAAAGCAAAATACTGCGGATGCTGGAAACTTGAAATAAAAACACAAAATGCTGGCAATGTCATCGACATGAAACGTTAACTCTGTTTCTCTCTCTACTCGGGCCTGCCGAGTCTTTCCAGCATTTTCTGTTTTTGTATCGCTACACTGGCCAGTTGCGTGTGGAGATAAGTGTGTCACGTAAGTGTCTGAATCATATCCTTATTCGCTGGCCAGTCTGCAGCCTCTAGTATGAACATTGAGTTTAGTAACAAAATCTTGGGGATAGCCACCATTTTCTTTACAGCAGAGGTTGTTTTTGATGTGTGTGTGTGTGTGTGTTTGTGGGGTGGGTGGGAGGGTAGAGGATAAGTTGACTTGGGGACACGATAGGCCCTTTGTCAGAAAACAGCACTCGCTGGAATCTGAGCCCATTATGGGGAGCTGTTTTTTACCCACTCGGGATTGGAGGACCCAATGGGGGTCATTTTAATTTAACTCACTGGGTGGGAAACCTATGGGATTGGCTGGAAAGCTGGTTTTACACCCTGCCCAATATTACTCTCCATTGACTTCAATGGAAAGTAATATAAACCGGGGTGTAAAACCGGCATTGCACCCAATCGCGTCAGTTTCCTGACGGGTGGTTTTGGTTAAAATTGCTCCCAATGTGTTTTGTTTTAATTTTCTGTTTTAATTTCATATCTTCTGCATTTGCAGCATGCCTTTTTTGTTTCTTTCTCTATTTTTCCCTGCCTTATCATCTTTTTGTCTGTGTAGACCAATCCCGTGTCTTTTCATCCTCCATCATTTGCTTATTCTGTTGTCCTGTTTAGGTCTCTGCAACACCTCATTAACCTTTTATATCATCTATCAATCTTCTATTAAGCAGTTTGTAGGTCATCCAACCCAAATACTGCTTTCGAGTGATTACCATATCTGTTCATTTCCTATCACTTCCCTTTCTCCTTTTCTCTCTCTTTTTCCAGCCTTACTGAAATGCTTGGTTGCATTCCAGTCTTCAGTTCTGATTAAAGGTCACATACCTGAAAAGTCAATAACCTGTCTTCTCTCTTTACAGATTCTGAGTAACCTGCTGTGTCATTCCAGCATAGGTGTCAGCTGTGGCTCAGTGGGTAGCACTCTCTAGGTGGGAGGGGCTAGGAGTGAGCAGGTCTTACTGGTTGCCTGATTGCTGCAGGGAGTTGGAGTGAGCTTGTAAAAAGTTGGGGGTGGTTTTTTTTTTTCAGGTTTTAGGGCCTTTTTGGCCCATAAACAGCAGCCAGATGGCTGCTGAGGGGTCCGGAGTCCTCGGAGGACAGTGTTCCCAAGTTGAATTTGATCAGGGGAGAAACTGTGGTTGGAAGGGAAAGAAAAATGCCCAAAGATTTGGGCTGGGACCCCAGGAGGTTTGGAAAAGAAAACACGGTGGTGGTTCAGTGCGAGGATAAGGAGATACGAGCTTGGGATATTATCCAAGCGATACCTGAGGACTGTGGCGAGGGAAGCTGCTTTGCCTGCCAACCAAAACCGAATGTTGGGTTCGAGGTGACGGTCAGTGGCCGAGAGGAGGTGGAAAGACTTTTACTCAGTTTGAAGGTTGGCGATAAGTTCTTGGAGGTATCTCTGCTATATTCGGAAGAGGTGGTGGTCTTATTCTTAAACTTGCCAGTTTATATTGAGGACGATGTGCTAGTCAAAAAGTTGGAGTCGTGGGACATTAAAATTTGCTCAGCAATAAAGAGGCGATACTATCTGGGAACACTGGTAGCAGATGGAACCTGTTACGTAAAGATGCGGTTCCCAGAGGGGGTGAAGTCATTACCGTGCAGCATGAAATTCGAGACAATGGAAGGAGTGCAGTACTTCCAAGTACTGCATGATAACCAAGTGAAGGTTTGTTATTATTGTCTTGTACACGACCATCTTGTAAGAAACTGTCCGGACTTGTACTGTTATAATTGCGGCAAGTCTGAACACATCGCTCGGAGCTGCAAGGCGGAGAGCTGTGGGGTGTGTCACAAAGGCCCCACCCGCTGTGAGTGTGAGGCAGAAGGAAGCCCTATGAGTGACTAGGAGATGGGAGAAGGAGCAGGAGGTGTGAGTGGAACGGCCAGAGGAGCGGAGCAGTTGGAGGACACAGCTGGTAAATTGAAGGAGAAAAGAGCGCAGGAAGAGGCAGAAAATTGCGGAGCAGAGAACAGGATGGAGATGGTGGAAAACACACCAAGTACAGTGGAAAAGAACAAAGACAGCAGAGAGCAGCATAGGTCGAGGGCAGAGTCGAACCATAATATGGTTCAGCTCTCCCTAAAGAATCTGGGGTCCCCGGTGGGAGAGGAGGCGGGAGCGGGGTGCATGGTAAACGTAAGTACTCCAAAGAAAGATGGGGAATCTGACATCTCGGTGAGCAGGAGGGGGCAAGACAAGGAGAGGGTGCAAGAGGCAGGAGCCTTAAAGGGGCCGCAGGACGGGAGCGGCGAGACAAAGACGCCAGAAGGGAGCAATATAGGTGCGCCATTGTCCCAGGGAGAGAAGGATCAGGGAGCAAAGGTCAGCGGTGGAGATGAGGTCGAAGGGAGCGGCACTGTTGGAGAAACCGCGATAGCAGGAAGACTCTCTATGGGAGATGATGTATCTGACGGAGCAGGATTATGTATCTGACGGGGAGCAGGCACAGAAGGTTACAGAAGAGCTCGAGAGTGAGGAATTAGAGGGGGACAGAGACATGGAAGTGCGGGGTGGGGTGGCATCATGTGGAAAAGGAAAGGTTAGTGAGGGGCAGCAGGAGGGAGAAAGGGCAGCTCCTTGGCCCAAACTTAATGCAAGGAAGAGGCTGAAACAGCAGGGAACGTTCAAACAGGAGGTGACAAAGGGTTGGACGCTGCAGGAAAAAGCAACAGCTGGCCGAAAAGTTGGGAAGGAGCATGAGAGGAGGGAAGGGCCAGAGATTAAATGATGGGGAGATTATCAGGCATACTTCCCTTCTTCGGAGCCATGATTACATTGGTCTCGATTTAATGTAAACGGACTGAGGGGTGAGAAGAAATTGCAGCAGTTGTTGCAGGGTTTTAAAGGCATGGACTTGTTGTGTCTGCAAGAAACCTTTTGGGATGAGGATATCCTAGAAAGAGTTCGGAAGGTTTGGAAGGAAGAGGTGTTTGCAAGTTGTGCAAACAATAACCGTAGAGGGGTGGCTGTTTTGGTGAATCCGTCCATAAAAGAGAACGTTGCCTTGGTGGACAAGGACACTAAGGGGAGATTTTTATGGCTAAGGGTAAAAATGAAGGAATTTAATTGCGATCTCTTTAATATCTATGCACCGAACGACCATTGCAAGCGTCGCGAGTTTTTTTCGGGGGTTATTCACTGAAGTGGCAGAGGTGGAAAACCCTTGTATAGTGGGGGATTTTAATGTATTTCTATCTCGGATGGACATTTCAGCCCAGATGACCTTTAAGGATGATAACTCCAGAGGGAAGATTGTAAAAATGATGGCAAATTTAAATTTGAGAGACTTATGGAGGGACTGGAACCCCATAAAAAGGGAATCCTCCAGAACAGGTTGGGTGGGCGATGTTTTAAAAACCGAGCCGAATAGATTTTGTGTTAATGCGGGAAGGGTTAAGTTCTGAGGTGATGGAGATTTATTATAAAAAAGTTTTGTTTAGTGACCACTCGGCTTTGGTTCTTAGAATTAGGAACAGCAGAGTTAAGATCGGTTCAGGGGTGTGGATTTTAAACAATCAATACCTGAAAGAAATTGCTTGTAAAGAAGGGATTTTAAATATAATAAAGAATGCTCAGAAGGAACCTTTGTTCTTGAAAGAAAGAAAGAAGAGTTTGGTGGGACAATTTCAAATGAGGTAAAAGCTTTTTTCGGTACGTTACGGGAAAAAGAGAGCAACAGCTAACTGGCGTCGAGAAGAGAATATAAACAAAAGGTTTACGGATGTCTGTAAAGCAGTTGACTGAGGGGATAAGGGAGCTGAGACTAAGTTCCGGGTGTTAAAGGAAGAGTGGGAATTATTGCAAGCTGAAAAATGCAAGGGGGCCATTCTCCATTCAAAGGCTAAAGATGCATTGGAGGGCGAAAGATGCACTAGATATTTTCTAGAGCAAGAGAAGCTGCGACAGAGATTATCATTAATTGGAGAGTTGAAGGTTGAGGAGAAGATCATTAATGAAAGTGGGGAGATTGTAGAGGCGGCTAGTAGCTTTTATCAAGAGTTATATACAAAAGAAGACATTTCCAATTTGGTGATGGAGATTGTTAGTGCTTTTATTGAAGAGGGTTTAAAGGAAGATGAGAGAAGCATGTGTGACAAAGAAGTAGGATTAGCGGAAATAAAAGTAGCAATAAGTGGAATGAAGGGTGGGGGGAAAGCCTAGAGATGGACTAAGTGCAGAATTTTATAAAGAATTTTTTGAGCTTTTAAGTCCATTGCTCTTAGAAGTTTTTAAGGAAATTAAAATTGAGGGAAGCCTGGCCCCATCTATGAGGAGAGGTGTCATAAGCTAAGCTTATAAAAATAAAGGGGACAGAGGGGATCTGAAGAATTGGAGGCCCATCACATTATTAAATGTGATTATAAGATCTTGGTGAGGGTTATGGCAAATCGTATGAAGGAGGTGTTGCTGCAGATAGTTTTACCCTCTCAGTCCTATGGAGTCATAGGCCGGGACATCGCAGACTCTGTGGTCTCAATCCGAGATGCGATAGAGCTCATGGAAGAGAGTGGGAGGGAGTCTTATGTATTAAAGATAGATCAAGAGAAAGCCTTTGATAGGGTGTCTCATGAGTTTTTATAGAAGGTTTTGGAAGCATTTGGTTTCGGGGAAATTTCATTGAGTGGATAAGGATTTTTTTATTCAAACATATTTTGCAGTGTTAAATGTAATGGTTTTTTATCCAAGTATTTTCCGATACAGAGGTCAGTGAGACAGGGTTGTCCCCTGTCCCCATTGTTGTACACATTGGTAGCAGAACCATTAGGTTACATGATGCGAAAGAAACATGGTGTAGCTGGGATTGCGGTGCCCAGTTCCGGGCTGGTGTCGGTGATACACCAATATGCAGATGACACAACCTTAACATTGAGAAATGGGGAGTCAGTGAGGAAAGCTATGGACTGTAGTGGAGGAGTATTGTAGAGCTTCAGGAGCCTTGGTGAATTATAGTAAGTCCCAATGCCTGGTTGCAGGAAGGGGTAGGGGGGAATGGTTGGAGGAAAGTCCCTTTAAGGTGGTGGAGGTTTTGGAAGTTCTGGGGGTGCATATGGGGTGCAAGAAAGACAGGGATGAAGTGGATCAATTAAATTGGGAACCGAAGGTTATGCAAATTAAAAAGATTTTGGGAAGATGGGAAAGAAGGTGGTTGAAAGTGCAAGGAAGAGCGACAGTGGTGTCCGCTCTCCTGCTAACTAAGCTATGGTACTTATTGTCGGTGGAGGATATTCCTGAGTGGGCGGAAAAGTCCATCCGAGAGGCTTGTGTGAGGTTTTTATGGGAAGGGAAACCAGCCTTGGTGACTTACAATACCATCATTGGACTGGAGAAATCAGGAAGGACTCAATTTCCCAGATATTGATTTGAAGAAAAAATCCTTTAGAATCAAATGGGTGAAGAGATTTCTTCAGAAGTCAAATAAAAGTTTTTGGAAGAGTTGTTTTGAGCATTTTTTTTAAATGAAGTGGGATAGGAGGGCAGGGATATTGTATATGGAATACAATAATATGTTTTTGAACTCGATTAAACCTCTCCCTAGGTTTTATAAGGGGGTTGTAGAGACTTGGGCTCAATTTTTAAAAGTGTGCAGTTTATGCCCAAGGGGGCTGAGGAATTTTAAGAACAGCCCTTATTTTTGAACAGGTGGGTCAACATCGAAGGAGAGGTTTTATTTAATCAAGCTTATAAAAGCTGGTATTAAATGTGTGAAAGATATATTATACGAGGTAATTCCAGGTTGGTTGCCGGAAGCGATAGTGAGGGACATGGTGTGGGAGGAGGATCAGGAGGTAGAGGAAAAAGCAATAGGGATCATGTATGAGAAGATTGTGAGGGCAATGCCACAGGATTGGATGGAAGAAATAAATGCGGAAATCTCCAAAGGAAGTAAAATGCGTCCCGCTTTTCCAAGCTTTCTGCTGGAGAAAGGGGGAGAGTTGGTCCAATTTGACAATTGTAATACTTGAGATTTCTGAGGTATTTAGAGAATGGAGATTCAAGACACCTGCTGGTCAGGAGTTTTGGCAGAGTGTATACCCACAGCTGGACTTCAACAGGATTTGGAAGGGAGTGTGGGTGAATTTTAAATGTCCAGAGTGGATTGAACTGGATTTCAAATTGGCTCATAACCGGATTTTTACCATGACGGTCTTGTGCAAGATTGGACGAGTGGAGGAGGCAACTTGCCCAGTGTGTGGGACACGGGATGAGACTCTGTCCCATTTACTGGTGTTATGTCCGCAGTTAAATAATTTTAAGTACTATGTTCGACAGTTGTGTGAAGTTTTTTTGCTGGGTGGGGACCGAAGAGCGAGAATAGGAATCCCGTGGGACTCAATTTTGAGATGGGGATTGCAGGAGAGTCTGCCCGAGTCTAGCGGAGCGGCAATTAATTTAATGTTCAGTTTGGCTAGATTCGTGATTGTGAAAAGAAGGAATGCTCTGGTTTTTTAAGGGGAGGAGAATCAATCTAAAAGAGTATTTTAAATATAAGCTAAAAGATCATTATAAGGCTCTGTGGATGTTTCATTCAGAAAGGAATTTAAAGATAGTATTTTACAATCGATTAATATATGTTACGGGAGACAAATTAAACTTCAGGTTTTGATAAAATGTGGTGGAGGAATGGCTGTGCAGAGCGGCGGAATTGATTTGTATGATACAATGAAATGATCACGATGTTGTAAATGTTCTTAATGTTCAATAAAGTATATTTTAAAAAAAAAGTGGGTTGCACGCTTGCCTCTGAGTCAGAAGGCTGTGGGTTCAAGTCCCACTCTAGAGACTTGAGCACAAAAATCAAGGCTGACACTCCTGGGCAGTGCTGAGGGAGTGCAGCACTGTCGGACGTGCCGTCTTTCAGATGAGACATTAAACCGAGGCCCCATCTGCTCTAGCAGGTGGACGTAAAAGATCCTATGGCACGATTTCAAAGAAGAGTAGGGGAGTTATCACCTGTGTCCTGGCCAATATTTATCCCTCAACCAACATCACACAAAAAAAAACAGATTATTTGGTCATTATCACATTGCTGTTTGTGGGACCTTGCTGTGTGCAAATTGGCTGCCGTGTTTCTTACATTACAACAGTGACTACACTCAAAGTATTTCATTGGTTGTAAAGCGCTTTGGGATGTCCTGAGATCGTGAAAGGCGCGATATAAAGTCTTTTTCTCTCTTCATATTTTGTTTTTATTCCTATGTCTGTGTAATTTACAAATTTGATATTGTGCTCCCTTTCAGATGACAATCTATTTTGACATTTCTTTATTCAATTAAACTAAATTGAATAAAGTCCAGAAGTGACAATGAATGGCAGAGATTCTAACTAAAAAGCAACAGAGGGTTACCTGGATTCCAATACACAATGTAGGTACGGTGCCATCAAATGATCCTCCTTACAAAATCAGAATAGGTGCAGTAAGCACAATTGTTTGTGTGTTTTACTTTGCACAACAACAGATTGCACTGCCACTGAGAACTAACACGGCAGATGTGTCCTGAATTTGACCCTGTGACAGCCATACTTGGTGCAATTATGTCCAGCTGCTCCTGCTATCTTGCAACCTTATACAAAATATGAACATTTACTGAATCTATTGAACCTCTAGTGTGGGCAGTATATTCATAGATCCAGTGTGTTGGTAGATCACTAAAGAGAAGGACATCCTGAACTTCACCTACAAGATTACGTAGCTTAAAAAAAAAAATCATTCTCCTAGAACTGCCAAAAATAACCCAAGTAATTACAGCTTCTTGAATACAGAGTTCCAAGCAATTACTGGTTGTTCTTTAACAAAATCTACTTGCACTATCAAGATGACATTGGAGTAAAAGGCTTGGGGGGGAGAAATTCGGTTGGGCCCCATTTGGGGGCGGTAACCGAATTAGTGCCAACCATTTAGCACCTGGTGCGGGAGGACTGCCCTGGCCGCTAAATTGGGCTTACCGCCCCGGCAAGGGAGCAGAGCGCTATCTCGGGCGCTCCACTTCCCCTCTGGGCAGTGTCTGCGATGCAAAGCGCGGTGCGCTGGAGCTAAGGCGTCGCGTCGCTCGGCGATGACACAATTGCTGGCGGCGCACCGCCGTGGGGCGCTACCGGCAACCGCCACCACTAACCCCCTGCTGAATTTCGCGGGAGGCATTAGCGGTGCCGCCCCCGGGTGCTAGGAGGTTAGCGCCCCCGGGGGCGCTAACGAGAGGCGCAAGCCAACCCATATATTTTCCCCTTGGAGTCCAATCTCTTTACCAGTACATGGGCTTGAGATTCGATCTTCCTGAATAGAAGCCAGAATTCTGTCTCCCAATGATATTTGCACCATGATCTTTCAAAGCCTGCGACTGCACTGGTTTAATATTCAGTTAAGAGCTGAACAGTTCCTAACAACTCTCGTTCAAAGACATTTGAGTTAACCAGAGTGAAAGCGATAATCCAGTAACTGCGTCCTTTTAGCCACTTTATTATGAGAATTAGTACCCATTCATTTTGAAAAAAGATCTTTAACCTCTTGTTAATCACCATTGAAGAAACAATTATGTGGAATAAATTACCAGGGAAAGCCATTAAAGCGGAGATACATGCTAGTCTTGAAAACGAGTAAAAGTTGAGCAGTAGCTTCAAAAAAGCTAACACCTCAAAAAGAGCCCTGAATATTGGCATATGACATGTGTAAACAAGTAATTCAAGCAAAAGTGCAAGGGGCACGGACTTGTATCTGAAGCTTGTTTAGCCGGATAAAAAAAATCAAATACTTGAAGATGGAGGTATAAAAATCGTAAGCTTTTTATTCTAAAGGGGTGGGGTATTGGGTATTCTCCATAGAACATTTTGATTTTTACACTTAACTTGGTATATTTCCCAGTATTTTATATCTAATTCTGTCTTTCAAACCAAAAATAACTTCTTCTTAACGGGAAATGTTAAAAGAAGCGAAGAAAAACCTAGAAAAAAGCATGTAAACACGTAAAATATAACAGAGGATAATAAACATTTTAAAAGATTCCTCCAAGTATTCACAAGGGAAGACATGATCAACATACCCTCCTCAAATGCAATTAGCTCAGGCAAAATTAATGATTTTAATATAACTAAGATGGAGCTCCTAGAATGCTTCAATAAAAAATCCACAGGAATCGGCAGTTTTCCCAGAGTGCTGAAGAAGATTAGAGAGAAGATTTGTGGAGCATTGATAATCATTCTGAGGGAGACATTGGACACTGGGAAGATACCATATTCAAAGTGTGTCAATTCAGAGGCAGCCAACTTCAGTCCCATGTAAGATAATGGAATCAACTATCAGTTATGAAATTGAAACCCTGTGCAATAATAATTTAATTAACAGAAGAAGGGAAGGAACCTGCTTCGTCAACTTCCTTGAGCCAGTGATGTTGAAAGTGGACTGCAAGCCCGGAAATGTTTTTTTTTACCAAAATTGCCAGAAGACACTTGACAAAGTTCCTCAGGGAAAGGCTTTTTGCTAAGCTCAGCTGTGAGGATTCAGGGTAAATCTTGGGTATGGGTAAGAATTTGGCTGAAAGGTTGAAAACAGGATAGATACTTGGTAACAGAGTAAAGTCAGTGTGAAGAGCATTAATGTGTGGGGTGCTCCAGGGAACGGTGTTGGGACCATTACTGTTTTGAATTTATACAAATGCCAGATTTGTGTCCATTTGTCCTGCAGTTCCCTATTTGAATCCTTCCAATCAGGTTTCCATCCCACCCTTAGCACCAAACAGCCCTAATCAGTTATGAACGACATTCTCTGTGACCTGAGACCATGGTGCATTATATCCCTTTTTGTCATTCTCAACCTTTCTGCAGTCTTCAACATGGTTGACTACACCATCCACCTCCAGTGCCTTTCCTCTGTTGTCCAGCTTGGTGGGACTGCCCTCCCTTGGTTCCACTCTTACATATCCGATTATATCCAGAGTATTTCTAACAGTGTCTCTTCCCAGCACTGCAGCGTGAACTCGGGAGTCCCCTTCCTCCTCTTCATCTACATGCTGCCCCTTGGTGACATCGTCAGTCAGACATGGGATCAGCTTCCACGTATATGCTGATGGAACCCAGCTCTACCTCTCCACCACCTCTATTGCCCCTTCACTGTCTCTGTACTGACAAAACATTTGTGTGACATCCAGTCTTGGATTGACCATAATTTCCATTACCCTTGTGGCCACTGTCTCAGACTGAAACAGACTATCTACAGTTTTGAAATCCCATTCAACCCAGAGCTGAGCTTCTGACACGGAAATCTTCATCCATGTCTTTGTCACCTCCAGACTAAATGACTCCCATCTTGCATCCTCCATAAGCTTCAGCTCGTCCAAAAATCTGCTGCCCCTATCCTATTTTCATCATTGGTAGATGATTAAAAGTGAGGCATAAGGAGCCAATTTGCTGATGACACAAATGTTTGGTAAACAGGAAGGAGAACTGTAAAAGACTTCAGAAGAAGATGGGCAGGTTAGTGGAATGGGCAGACAAATGATGGCTGCAATTTAGTGTGGAGAAGTGAGATAATACATTTTGGGAAGAAAAGAAGGAAAGGGAGCCTACATTCAATAGAAGCTGTTGGGTATAAATGGACAGAGACCTTGTGGTCCAAAAACATAATATCCTGAAAATGTGAGTGCAAGTAGACAAAGTCACAAAAGAGAGGGGCTAGGAGAAATTTCTTTAGACAGAGGGTCAATGGACCACTAAATGCTTTTCCAAAGATAATGGCTGAGGCAGAGAGCATTGCATCTTTTAAGCGAAAACTGGATAAATATTTGAAGCAGAGGAAGGTACAGACTACACTAAGGGAGCAGGCCAATGCGATTGTATTTTACATTTCAATAAGGCTGGCAGCCTCCGATTTAACCTGCTTTGTAGGTTTAGCAGTGGCTGGCCGGGTTTCCCAGGCCTCAGGAAACCCAGCAGCTGAAGGGAAACGAGGATAGCTTTGGGGAGAAGGTAAGTGCCTTTACAGCACTACTTGTGGGCCAGAAGGAGCAGGAGAGTTTCCCCCCACCCCGGCCCCCCAAGCTTCCCTCACCATACAGCTTAAAGGGAACATCGATCGAACCCCCGCTGCCCCCCGGGGTCGTGGATTGGATTACCTGCTCCTGCGGCCTGCTCCAGAGTTCTCCCCGCCTGACTGGAAGCCATGCTGTCAATCAGGCTGGCTTGCGGGCGGGGAACCTGTCATGGACAAAAGACACATGCTGTGGAGTAACTCCACAGGATGCAGGGAAACCCAGATTTCCGGGTTTCCTGTCTGAAACTCCACCCCACCACCTGCACCCCCCTCCACCCCTGCCGACATAACCCGCCTCGGCTAATATCCAGCCCAATGTTGGTCTTTACCAATTCCTAATTTGTTCCTAAATTAATCAACGCTGGTGTTATAGTTTGCATTATTTTCAATGTTGGTTCTCAGTTTACATATGGAGCCTCATTATATATGCATACAGGAATTTTTAAACGGAAATATAAAAATAAGGATGGAATATATGACTTTAAAATAGTTACTGAATTATGTCTGCAGGCTCTGGTCCAATTATCCCCCACCCTCTAACCCTGCTTCACCTCAAGGCTGCATTTGGTCTTGACTTCTGAAGACTATATTTGGCATTGACTTCCTGTGTGCAACACCAAGGAAGATCGACTCATTGTCAGCTGTGGCTCAGTGGGTAGCACACTCGCCTCTGAGTCAGAAGGTTGTGGGTTCAAGCCCCGCTCCAGAGACTTGAGCACATAAAGCTAGGCTGACACTCCAGTGCAGTGCTGAGGGAGGTGCCGTCTTTCGGATGAGATGTTAAACCGAGGCCCCGTCTGCTCTCTGAGGTGGACGTAAAAGATCCCATGGCACTATTTCGAAGAAGATTAGGGGAGTTATCGCCAATGTCCTGGCCAATATTTCTCCCTCAACCAACATAACAAAAAAACAGATCATCTGGTCATTTTCACATTGCTGTTTGTGGGAGCTATCCAAACTGTCAGCAAATTGGCTGCCGTGTTTCCTACATTACAACAGTGACTACACTTCAAAAGTACTTCATTGGCTGTAAAGCACTTTGAGACATCTGTTGGTCATGAAAGGCGCTATATAAATGCAAGTCTTTTCTAATTCACATTGAAGAATAAAAAATATTGGATTCAATCCAGCTGACAACACCCAAGCAGAAAACATGATTTGACCTAGGGCAATTAAACATATTCATCACGTACATGCTACGATCATACTTGGCAGCTGCGTTTCATAGTCCTGCGCGCATTACAGGGAGAAGAGTAGGTTTGGACTGCGTCACCTGAAATGAATCAAGTGCCAAACTGTCAGCAAACACCACTTACTCAGAACCTTCCCTTCAGCTCCCCACCAGAGTTTCCACCTACATGGTTACTTTGTTGTCTAGCAACGCTGACTTGAAATTTATATCACGATGCGCACCTGCTGTGAACTACTTGCAACATTTCCCATTCCGTAGCTTCTGCTTTTTGTCTCCGACTCCTCGTCATGCCCCATCAAATGAATCTAATTATAAGTACCTGCCTTTGCTGAATCCCACCAGAGCTGTGTTAATTATACAGTAGCAGTCCATAAAAAGCTGCGCTGCAGGACAAGTTTAATCTCTTTATTATTTGTTCTCAGGAGGTGGGCGATACTGGGAAGGCTGCAAATACTACCCCTCAGGAGATGGTGGTGGGTGTTATCCTCGAACCGCTGTAGTCCTTGTGGTGATGCTGCTCCCAAAATCGCCACCGTCACTTCAGTCTCTTTCCGTATGTACAAGACCCACGCATCACAGCAGAGCACTGTAACTGAGCCATCGGCTTGAATTTTAATCGGGTGGAGGGTTGGGAGTGGGGTGTGGGGGGGGCTCGCAGGTGGTCGGGAAACCCGGGAAAACACAAATTTAACGTCAGGGCCTGATTTGCATGGGAAGCCTCTGTTTCCCACCCGCAGCCAGCCAGATTTAGAGGCTGGCTGGCTGCGGGCGAATAGGCCTGCAGCACTAGGCCGCAGAGGGGAGGGAGGGTTGGCTGGAAGAGCAGGGGGGCGGTTGGGAACGATCGGCGGGCGGGCAGGAAGAGCAGGGGGGGCTGCCGGGGGTGATCATTGGAGGGCTGGAGGATTGCCTGGGGGCCGGGGTGATCATCAGAGGGCTGGAGGAGCAGGGTGGGGGGGCCAGGGGGGTGATATTCAGAGGGCCAGGAGCGGCACCAGGAGCATAGAATCATAGAATGATTACAGCACAGAAGGAGGCCATTCGGCCCGTCCCGGCTCTCTGCAAGAGCACTTCAAATAGTCCCACTCCCCCTGCCCTTTCCCTGTAGCCCTGCAATTTTTTTTCCTTCAGGTACTTATCCAATTCCCTTTTGAAAGCCCAATTGAAGTTGCCTCCACCAGCCAGTGCATTCCAGATCCTAACCACTCGCTGCGTAAAAAAGTTTTTCCTCATGTCGCCTTTGGTTCTTCTGCCAATCACCTTAAATCTGTGCCCTCTGGTTCTCGATCCTTCCACCAATGGGAGCAGTTTCTCTCTATCTACTCTGTCTAGACCCCTCATGATTTTGAACATCTCTATCAAATCCTCAGCACGGGATCAGGGGCCAGCAGCAACATGATTGGGGAGCCGGAGGAGCATGGGAGGGGTAAGGCCTCATGGGGGGGGGAGGGGGGGTCTCCGATCACGGGGGGGGTGGATTAGGCAGGGACGTAAGTGTAAAGGTACTTACCTCCTGGATCCAGCAGTCCTTGCCTTCCATTAGCTGTCGGGTTTCACGAGGCCTGCAAAACCCGACCAGCTGCAGTTAAATTTATAGTGGAGGTTAAATCTGAGGCATGCCAGCCTCATTATAATATTGAAATGGACAGACGGCCTGCCTCCTGGCAGCGGATTGGCTGCCCACCCCCGTCCCGCCTCTGTTAAAACTGGAAGTGGGTGGGTTGGAGGCGGGATCTGGGTGGGATTCAGATTGCTAACCCTTTAAATTCCCACACGAACCCAACCCACCCGTGTTTTGGAGTTAAAATCCCCCCCCGCCGAGCATCTTGTGGTGATGGCACTGGATAACAAAATTCTGTGTCAATTACCGTCCGCAATCACAGACAAGTGGTCACCAGGTTCACAACGTTAACTTCTATGAGAAATACAGACGGTTGGCATATTTGATACTGCACATCTCTAATCCTCAAACTAGACAGGTCCAGGGAAGATTCTGGAGCCCAAAGCCAACCATTTAAAAAAAGAAATGATGTTACAGCTCACACGGTAACCCAAAAGTAACATTGCAGTAATAAAGCTACTTAAACATCAGCAGTAGCTGTATTACTGTAAAATTTATCAGAAACAAATGGTAAAAGCAATTGAAAAATGTTTCTTCATCTTGCCTTCTCCTTCGGGGTAATTTTAAGCTAACGCGCCTCACAGGGAGTGGCAGGTTCGAGTCGGATGTTCGTTTTACATCCAGTCCCCAATTTTACTCTCCATTGAACTCATTTGTTATTGTTGCGATATGACATTTTATAAAAAATATTGTCCACTGCTCTGCCCATAGAAATTGGTGTTAAGAGGGGCAGAAAACTTGGTGATAGCACGTCAGCTCTAGTTTGTAGCTTTATCCCACATTTTCTTATCGAGAAACAAAATTTATTGTCATTAATGTCTAATATTATGTTATTGACGACTGCTCACTTATCCCAATTAGAGCTCTGTCCGCTGCCACACCTCAATGTGCACTAGTCTGCTGGAGCATAGAAAGATGCGCTCATGTGGAGCTCTTGCTTCAGAGCAATCTCCATTCTTGAGCATAATGAGTCAAAGCCAGATATCACAACAGTTTCCTCCATTGTCACCCAAGGCTTCCATAGCTGCGGTACAAGTATCCATGTCTGACACTTGCTGAGGCTACTACATCACCTTCCACAACTTCTGGCATTTGCTTTTGGCGATTGCCTTACCCATGTCATGCAGGCTGCTTGATGGGTGCGGCCCAAACTCTTTCAGAACATTGAGACCTTGTTGCACAATGGCTCTGCATGGACTCAAATGAAAGCGATTTGTGGATGCAGTGCTTGAGCATTGCCAAAGTGCCTGGCATGAAGTTGCTGACAGGGTGAAAGCTATGTCAGTAATAGTCTTCATGAGGTCAAGACGTTGTAGGTGGTTAACTAGCCAACTTGGCTCATCAAGGGAAGCCAGAAGGGTAGATCTGTCACTGTGGACTGAGATTCTTCCCACTTTGCTCAGGATAACCCTGCATGCCAGTGTCCTAATGGTAGCCCAGGCTTGACAAGCAGTGGGAAGCTTACCTTTGCTCTATTCTGGTAAGCTTTGTCATTTTAGATGGTTAACCTCCTCAGTTGAGGATCACTCAATTTTGGCTCTTGCCAACTTGAGCCTAAACTCTCTGAACTTGGGTAAGTCCCAGTGGGGACAATGTGTACACACAAACTCTTCTGTGGGGATTGTTCAGTTGCCTAGTTTGAAGACTTAAATATCATGATAGGGTTCCATGCACATCAGGCATCCAACTGACCAAAACAAATATTAAAAGAGAAATTTCAACCCCTGGAAGTGCTACAATGCAAAGTTTTATTTTTTTTGTCATTTAGTGTTAGTTTTAATCAAATATGAAAAGTTTGTAGTAGGAGGCACAATTAATGATTGCAGGACTTTCACTGATCCACCCCCTCAATGCATAAACCCAGTAATGTACCTTGTGATGCATTTCACCATGTGACTCTTGAAAAGCTAATTCTTTTGGGTTTGGGTCAGTTAGCAGAAAACTGCTTTGTTCTTGAAGATTATAATTTTGAGTACGAAGTAATTTTATTGCTGAAAGTTTCTCGAATATTGTATCATGACATTTTGCCCTAAAGGTCAATTTAATTAAAATGAAAATATTGTGCAAAATGATTTCTCTTACTAGCACAAATTTTCTTCATTTTGTAAATGAACTAGAGGCTGCTGCACATCAAAAGACAAGAGTTTCTGCTTTGGGCACAATCGACGAACCATGCACAAATTGCGCTAGTTTTGAGAATTTTTTTTCCCCCTCAAGTTTCCACTCATTTGCATATTGCTGAACATGCAATCTGCCATGAACCCGCGCAATTGAGCAATGTTTTATAACGTAATTTTTTTAAATAAGATTTTTGCATTTCAAAAATATTCCTTGATATATTTAAGAGTGGTAACCTGGTGCAGCTTTATTAACACAGCTGAAAATGGGTTTATCACAAAAAATAAGCAGTGTCTAGTCCACCACCTGTGAGTAACCTGATTTTAATAATTGAAAATTACTTAAATAAACTATACAAAACCATTTGCTAGTTACATCGGTGTACAGTAGTCATTTTCTTCGTAAATTAAAGTAATATTTAAAAGCTTTTAAAATGTGTCTATTTGTGTCCCTAAAACAGCTTAATTTTAAGAGATTCCTTGAAGGCCCGCAAATGGGTGCAATTAGCGGAAATTCGCAATGGTGATTAATTCAATCTGGGGCCATGGCCAGTTTTCTGGGCAGGGCCGACTTCCAGTGTGATTTTTTTTAAACTAGCGCAAAAGATGGCGGAAACTCGATTTACACTGAACGGAATTTGCGCTTAAAATTTCGCAAACGCTTGAGCTGGTTTGGCCGATTTCAGGTGAATTGCGCTGAAATAAACCAGCACAACCGAGTGGAAACTCCTGCCCACTAACTGTGGGGGGAAAAGAAGACTATTCCAGTTCTTTTTGATCTCACTCTCATGGCTGGTCAGAGTGCTACCATGGATTGACAGTCACATCTCCATTTGGTCTCAAACAAAGGTCACATATTCATCAACGTGAAATGCCTTCAAGCCTCCCTCAGAAAAATCCATGCTAAGGGCTTTTAGTTTGTCTGGCTCACTGATTAAAGTGCTTGCATATGTAACATACTCTATATATTGACACAATTCAGTTATCATTGGGTACCCTTCCTGATTTCTATCTGGCTTTTGGAGGTGCACTTGAGCACCATTGCCAGCAAAGCAAGAATACCTGGTCATGATAAACCATCAGCGTGTGCTATATGTGGTCGCTCTATCTTGGGGGCAGTAATGTAAAATAGTAATTTTATTATATGATACCTTTTCTTTTGACTAACTTGTTCAACTAAACCTGGGTCTCTTTCCGAATAGCATCCGAATTTCTAGGCCCTTATACAACAAAATTGAGTGAATGAGGTAAACATTAACATTTTGGGGCCCGTCTTCCACGTAGCATAAAAGACCTGGTATAAAAGATGTGGTGGTATTACCCTGCTGAAGTGGAAGAAGGAATTAGCTGTGAGGGAGATGGTGACGCATACTATCAGAGCTGAAGTTAGTGCCCCCTTAATCAGAGTACAGTGTGAAGGGTTAAGTTGTACAGCTCTTAATTTTAGAGGGTGAAGAATATGCTGATGCTCACGGCAGAAAAGGAAGATTGACAGTCTGTTACCTTGCCCGCCCTTGTCAGGTCATTGAACTTCTTGTGGCACTGGTCTGCAGTGCTGGGAGAGAGATTTGGCATTCTATGCCAAGCACTTTTCTACTTATTTGTTGCTCCCTCAGCCTGCTGCTGCAAATTTCAGCACAACTTGGCTTTGTAAAGACTGCATTTTAATTTCCAAGCACTCCCAGTACAGCATTCCCATTTTAAATGGGATTTGTGCTCGAGAACTGCAAATGGATGCTTAAATGAGCTGACTCAGCACACTCTGGCAGTTTCACCTCTGTGGAATGTCTGTGACTACTGGTCACCAATATGGCGTTGGACGTAGTTGTAGGTGCCCTTGGCGCGGGAGACAGCACCAGGCAATTGGTGCTTTTTGCTCCTGATCTGTGCCCAATAAAGGGACGCAGTTGGATCCAACTTCTCCCCCGCAATCTGTTAATATTTTGTCCACTGGATAAGTGTAGTGGAGGATGTCCACTATAAATATATAACCGTATTATTTGACAGTTATTAACTTGCATGTTCACATTTTGTAGAATAAATTGGCTTGATATTTCAAACTTATGGTCTGATTTGATTCTCTAACACTTTTCAAGACAGAAGTGAGGCATAGGATAGGTTCGGTAGCTAAAAGCAATTACCAGATAGGGTTTGCTTCTTGTTTCATGTGTACGTTACTGAAGACTTACCTAGATCTGAAGGCAAGGACAGATACTTTTGAAGGTAAGGGGGGGCGGGGGTAGGACTCACCCACGAGAGTGCGCTAAGATATGAGAGCCCAAACAATCCAGAGTAAGAAGACCCCAAAACATAACAAGTACCACAGGCAGGGTTATTAACAATTTCTTGATGTGCACGACTGTGTCAAAGCCTGCCAATTTATCTCCGAGCCAACCAAAGCCGAGAGACGTCAAGCAAAATTTTACATGGGGAAACCTACAAATCGTATCTTTATGTAAACCTAATCACGTTACAGTAATTAGCTTTGAGAAGACGGAATGGAATTAAGAACAGAAGTCTGACTGAAGGACAGACCTGTGATCTCTTCAAGCTTCAATCAAGCTCTTGTCCTTAATTATACTCTGCTACTCCCACACGTCCAGTTCTGTTCAGATAAACCTAGGAATTGCGAGACGGAAAAAGATCAAGGTACATCTGGTTCACCTTCTACCATCCTGGTAGTCACAAAAACAATTGTGAAACTGTAGTAAAGCCTATTTTCTCAAGCACAACAACAATTGGATTTATGTAGCACTTGTAGTGTAGAAAACTGTCCCAAGGCACTAATCAGACAATAGTTTCCAGGATCAGGATCCCTGCACTAGATCTTTCAGTTTCCTCTAAACACGTCTGCAAAGCACGACTCTCACTGTTTGCTTTTTTGAATCCTCCATATCTTCAGAAATAAGATCTATGAAGAATATTAAAGGGGTACTCGTTGTTTAGCAGCAAGACCATTTACAGTATTTGTGTACAGCTACTCAACAGGATGATTCTAGAAACTGCAACATACATTGTTCAGTTTTGTTGAAAACTACTTTTAAGGTCCACTAGGTTCTGCTTCAGATGTGCATTGGCTCTACTGCATTGTGTAAAATTTTATTGGTCACTTTTAGTATCTGGCATGCTCCGCAGGGACCTTTCTGCAAGTGGTATAAAATTGTCTATGGTCCTTCAGTTCATTTTAAGAGACCAAGGTGACAGATTTTAATTCTCTAAATATTTACTGTTATTTCTGCAATCACTATTTAAAAAAAAAAATAGAAATATTGAGGTAATTCTAAAAGAGAATGCGCAGCTTCTCATAGATGACTGTGTCGCACACTTTAATCTTTACGCTGGGGTAAATTCAGTGATTCTGCACTCCCAGTGGAAGAAACACTCAAATGGAGCAGGGGTCCGAGATAGGGGTACAACATTGTCGCACCAATTCTCTAACCAACGCTTCTGTCAAGCACAGCTCATTGTTGGGAATGCAGAAATGCTGGTCTTCAAATTAAATTATACCTACCTTAAGGATGGAAAAATGTGTTTAAAAATCTTTAATCCCATTAAGATGTTGCTGCACATTACATGACTGCAACCTCCTAATCTTTAAAATCCAGAATGGTTTGATAAAACACACCAATGTCGCTTTAAATCATAGTTCGTTGGACCAATTTACCATTAAGTTTAAATCCCCTTTAAGGCCACTTGGCAATCTGTGTTGCAGTTTACTGAGACGCACCATTTATGGCAGCCTCTTGGCATTAGTATCAACCTGAAACATCAATATTACTAAACACTAGTCCATCTTGCTTAAACATCTATCTAAATGCAAATGAATGGCTACAGAATTTTCAAGTAATAATTAAGATGCTGAATACAGAAAACAGACATTAGCTTTTTCAGTTATGAGCCTGTGGTATAATTAGAAGGGTTACATCAGCCTGATCTGTGTGTGTAAGTGCCAACCTTTTAAGAGCAAATGTAACAGTTAACCAAGTTTTTCATTACTTCCACTCAGAAAAGCCTCTCCCAAGTGGCATATCTAAGAAGTCTGCAAAGTAGAAAATTCTTGGATGGGTAGCAATGCATTGCGAGGAAGCAATCCAATCAAGGGGTTTGGACAGAATTGTAAACCACAAGGATGAGGCTTGAGTAATTTGTTAGTGATCTGAACCAGAAGACTGAAACACTGCACTACCTGGCTGTCCATTTATATTGCTATATAATATGGCTTTTTTCAAAATCATACTGCAGCTATCTTGTCAGCATTGCTGTTCATTTGAAACGCGGGGGAATAAATTGGATAGCCCCTGAAAACGGGCACGGGAATCCCCCATGTGCATTCAATGTAATGCAGGCAGCACGCCAACGAATCACGAAAGTTAACATGCAGGTACAGCAAGCAATTAGGAAAGCAAATGGTATGTTGGCCTTTATTACAAGAGGATTTGAGTATAAGAGTAAAAACGTCTTACTGCAATTATATAGGGCCCTGGTGAGACCACACCTGGAGTATTGTGTACAGTTTTGGTCTCCTTACCTAAGGAAGGATATACTTGCCATAGAGGGAGTGCAACAAAGGTTCAGCAGACTATTTCCTGGGATGGGGGGATTGTTTTAGGAGGAGAGATTGAGTAGACTAGGTCTATATTCTCTAGTTTAGAAGAATGAGAGGTGATCTCATGCAAAATTCTTACAGGGCTTGACAGGGTAGAAGCAGGGAGGATGTTTCCCTAATAAAAACAGAAAATGCTTGGAAATACTCAGCAGGTCAGGCAGCATCTGTGGAGAGAGAAACAGAGTTGACGTTTCAGGTCGATGACCCTTCGTCAGAACTGGAAAAAGCTGGAGATGGAACAGGTTTTTAAGCAAGTGCAGGGACAGGGAAAGGTGGGAGGGGAGGAAAGAACAAAAGGGAAGGTCTGTGATAGGATGGAAGGCAGGAAAGATTAAGGGAGATTAAGAGATGGTGCAAGGCAAAAGGAGATGGTAATGGGACAAGTTAAGAAACAAAAGATGGCTCTAGATGAAGTGTAAATGGCACTGGCAGAATGAAAGACAGCTGCCATGTGGGAGAGAGAAAAAAAATAAATAAATAAAATAAATGGAAAAAAAAGGATAGGGGCAGAGGTTATGGTCTGAAATTGTTGAACTCTATGTTGAGTCCAGAAGGCTGCAAAGTGCCTAATCGAAAGAAGAGGTGCTGTTCCTCGAGCTTACATTGAGCTTCATTGGAACAATGCAAGAGGCCGAGGACGGTGAGGTCTGAGTGGGAGTGGAGCGGAGAATTAAAGTGACAGGCGACTGGAAGCTCGGGGTCACGCTTACGGACTGAACGGAGGTGTTCCGCAAAGCGGTCACCCAATCTGCGTTTGGTCTCCCCAATGTGGAGGAGACCGCATCATGAGCAGCGAATACAGTATACTAAATTTCAAGAAGTACAAGTAAATCGCTGTTTCACCTGGAAGGAGTGTTTGGGGCCTTGGACAGTGGAAAGGGTGGAGGTAAAAGGGCATATGTTGCATCTCCTGCGCTTGCACGGGAAGGTGCCAGGCGAAGGGGAAGGGGTGTTGGGGGTGATAGAGGAGTGGACCAGGGTGTCGCTGAGGGAGCGGTCCCTTCGGAATGCTGAGAGGTGAGGGGAAGATGTGTTTGGTGGTGGGATAATGCTGGAGGTGGCCGAAATGGCGGAGGATGATCCGTTGAATGTGGAGGCTGGTGGGGTGAAAGGTGAGGACAAGGGGAACCCTATCGAGGTTCCAGGAGGGAGGGGAAGGGGTGAGAGCAGAAGTGCAGGAAATAGAACGGACATGGTCAAGGGCTGTGTCAACCACAGTAGAGGGGAATCCTCGGTTGAGGAAAAAGGAAGACATGTCAGAAGCACTGGTGTGGAAGGTGGCATCGTCAGAGCAGATGTGGTGGAGATGGAGAAACTCGGAGAATGGAATAGAGTCCTTACAGGAAGCGGGGTGGGAGAAAGTGTAGTCCAGGTAGCTGTGGGAGTCAGTGGGCTTGTAGTGAATGTTTGTCAATAGCCTATCCCCAGAGATGGAGACAGAGAAGTCGAGGAAGGAAAGGGAAGAGTCGGAGATGGACCATGTGAAGGTGAGGGAAGGGTGGAATTGGAAGCAAAGTGAATTAAATTTTCTAGTTCAGGGCGAGAGCAGGAAACAGCACCGATACAGTCATCAATGTACCGGAAAAACAGGTGAGGGAGGGGACCTGAGTAGGACTGGAACAAAGAATGTTCCACATAGCCCATGAAAAGACAGGCATAGCTGGGACCCATGCGGGTTCCCATAGCAACACCTTTAATTTGGAGGAAGTGAGTGGAGTCAGAGGAGAAGATGTTCAATGTGAGAACAAGTTCAGCCAGGCAGAGGAGGGTGGTGGTGGATGGGGACTGGTTGGGCCTCTGTTCAAGGAAGAAGCGGAGCGCCCTCAGGCCATCCTGGTGGAGGATGGAGGTGTAGCGGGATTGGACGTCCATAGTGAAAAGGAGATGATTGGGGCCAGGAAACTGGAAACTGTTAAAGTGACGGAGGGCGTCGGAAGAGTTGCGGATGTAGGTGGGAAGACACTGGACAAGGGGAGAAAAAATAGAGTCGAGATAGGAAGAGATAGTTCTGTGGGGCAAGAACAGGCTGAAACGATGGGTCTGCCAGGGCAGTCCTGCTTGTGGATCTTGGGAAGGAGGTAGAAGCAGGCTGTGCGGGGTTGGGGAATTATGAGGTTGGCGGCCGTGGAGGGAAGATCTCCAGAGGAGATGAGGTCAGTGACGGTCTTGGAAACGGTGGCTTGATGTTCAGTAGTGGGGTTATGGTCCAGGCGGAGATAGGAGGAGGTGTCGGAGAGTTGGCGTTCAGCCTCCGCTAGGTAGAGGTCAGTTCGCCAAACAACAACAGCACCACCCTTGTCGGCAGGTTTAATGACAATGTTGGGATTGGATCTGAGAGAATGGAGTGCTGCAAGTTCAGAGGGAGGTAGGTTGGAGTGGGTGAGGGGAACAGAGAAATTGAGACGGCCGATGTCACGCTGGCAGTTTGCAATGAAAAGATCTAGAGAGGTTAAGAGGCCAGAGGGAGGGGTCCAGGTAGAACAAGAGTTCTGAAAATGGGAGAAAGGGTCAGCTGTGCGGGGGGAAGACTCCTGGCCAAAGAAGTGGGCATGGAGACGTAGGCGGCGGAAAAAGAGCTCAGCATCGTGCCGAGCTCGAAATTCATTGAGATGGGGGCGTAAGGGGATGAAGCTCAGGTCTTTGCTAAGGACTGATCGTTCGGGGTCAGAGAGGGAAAGGATGTTTCCCCTGGCTGGGGAGACTAGAACCAGGGGTCTCAGAATAAGGGGTCGGTTATTTAGGACTGAGCTGAGGAGCAATTTCTTCACTCAGAGGGTGGTGAATCTTTGGAATTCTCTACCCCAGAGAGCTGTGGAGGCTCAGTCGTTGAGTATATTCAAGACAGAGAACGATAGATTTTTGGATATTAAGGGAATCAAGGGATATGGGGATAGTGCAGGAAAGTGGAGATGAGGTAGAAGATCAGCCATGATCTCATTGAATGGCGGAGCAGGCTCGAGGGGTCAAATAGCCGACTCCTGCTCCTATTTCTTTTCTTAGCACTGCTGCAAGCCTCACACCCACATCTCACAGTTTGTACACACTGCCAGCTATTAAATCATGAAAACCATGTCACCAAATATATTGCACGACACTCATTGTCACACTTCCCTCTCTCTTGCAGGAGAAGGTGGCGCACAACCGGTGGCAGGAGGAACTAACAGGAGGGGGAGAGGTGTGCCTGTTCTAACCCCTATGGAGGAGATGGTGCTGGCCTTTACGGGAAGGGCCATGTCATCAGTGGATAGCCCGCATCACCCAGTAGCCAATCTTTGGTTTGGCATGATGGCTGAGATACAGCTGGCATATTGGACTGGCGCAGAATGAAAGCATCATGACTGCTGCCAGTATACCGGGCATTGACCTGCATGATGCGCTGCCTATGGTCACACACCAGCTGCACGTTGAGGGAGTGGAATCCCTTTCGGTTCTGGTACATGTCAGAGTTGACACGAGGCGCATGCAAAGCAATGTGCACACACTCAATGGCACCCTACACCATGGGGAAGCCTGCAATCCTAGCAAACCCTCGTGCTCGCTCCGCCTGCTTCTTTCTGGCAAGAGGGAATGAAAGAAAGTTATTACTCTTTGAATAGAGAGCCTCAGTGACCTCCCTTATGCAACAGTGCACTACAAACTGCGACATGCTGCTAATATCTCCAGCACCAGCCTGCAAGGAGCCAGACGCATAAAAGTTCATCGCCACGGTCACCTTCATAGCCACTGGCAATGTGGTCCTTGCCCTGCTCTGAGGTTGGAGTTGTGGCTGCAGCAGTTGGCAAATTTCAGTGACAACTTCTTTAGTGAAGCGCAGATGTCTCAAACATTGGTCGTCGCTGAAGTTCAGGTCGGAGAATTGCTCCCTGAACACCCTGGGCAGATATGGCCTCCTGCTGAGAGCCCTTCTCCCTCTCCTCCTCCTCCCTCTTCTAGCAGCTTGTCCTGCTCTGCGTGGCCTCTGTCATTCTCCCAGTCATTCTCGATTCCAAGAGGAAGGCCGTAATAGTGCACCCATGTCTGGGAGCAACTGGTTTGTGCAGAAGCCTTGAAGTCAGCAAAAAGTACTTCAGCACCTGCCACACCCACTCCTTGTACACTTTTGAAACTTTAAATAACTATGGAAAACAGCAAAAAGCTTATAGAATTGTAGCAACAGCCAGAAGAAATCATCCAGCAACTAACCTGTAAGCAGTTGATGATCCCTTTAAATAGTGCTGGTGGGGGGTTCCTTCATGCTGCTTAACACGTGTTCTGCTGTGTGTGGTTAAGAAAGGGCGTCGGCTGGAGCGTGGCGCTCATAAGTAGCAGCACTGGCGACAACTCAGCATTGCACGCTGATTGACATCATGATCTGCCTGCTCTGCATACTTCTGGCGAACATTAAGTGTGTGTGTGCTAACCCCTTTACCAAGATGGCGTCTGGCGCACTTCGCATCAGAAGTGTGCGCACGTGCCGCTGACACCATTTTGAAACCCTAAGGGCAGTCGTAGCGCCCAAAAAACGGGCAATACCGAGCCCAATTCCACCCCCCCCAACACTCTTGATCAACAACTTGCATTTATATAGTGCCTTTAAAGTAGCAAAATGTCCCAAGCCGCTTAACAAGAGCGTTATTAATAAAAAAAATGTCGATACTAAGCCACAGTAGGAGCTATTATGACAGATGACCAAAAGCTTGGTCAAAGACGTAGGTTTTTAGGAGCATCTTAAAGTAGGAAAGTGAGGCAGAGAGATGGAAAGGTTTAGGGAGGGAATTCCAGAGCTCAGTGCCAAGGCAGCTGAAAGCACGGCCGCCAATGGTTGAGCGATTAAAATCGGGGATGCTCAAGCTGCCGGAATTGGAGGAGCGCAGAGATCTCGAAGGCTTATACGGCTGGAGGAGGTTACAGAGCTAGGGAGGGGCGAGGTCATGGGGGGATTTGAAAACAAGGATGACCGATGTTAAAATTGAGGCGTTGTTAGAGCGGGAGCCAGTGCAAGCACAGGGCAAGATATGGGCAGCGGAGTTTTGGATGAACACTCGTTTATGGAGGATGGAAGATGAGAGGTCGGCCAGGAGAGCATTGGAATAGTCAAGTCTAGAGGTAACAAAGGCATGGATGAGGGTTTCAGCAATACAATAAAATGATGCAGCGCATCGCCAAATATTAGATTCATATATGTATTCATTTGGGTTTTTTTTTCAGTGAGACAAGAGCAACTCAAAGGAGATGTAAAGAATTAAATTTTAGTGCAATTCCCTGCTCAAAGGTAAAATTGAATGCTGTGAGATTCACAGCCTGTGAGACTCTTCATCACACAACAGCACGATTCTCTCAGTTCAGGATCTCAATCAAACCCTCAATTAGATCATTATCTTATAATTCATCAGGAGCTATGCTGTGCCCTCTGCACTATAAGGTGTAACTTGTATAACTCCCAAGCTCACAGATAATGCCCAAAGGCAACCCCTTTCTACATTGAGACTGAAAATATACTTCTACCTACAGTACTTGGAAATGCAATGTTTTCTTTCTGCTATGAGTCTGGTGTAATGACACTTAAATCAGCGGTACTCACTCTATTCTGCTTGTGTACATTAAAAATTCTGTTAATGTTCACTGTGTCTGTCTGTGGCTAATCTTCTATTCTGTTTCAAGTATAACCTCTAGAAAGTCTTCACGAAAATCACTTTGAAAACCATGCTCAAATACTCCTAATGTCAAAAAATGGACAGAAACAAAATTCCACAACCCAAAACTACACATAAATTCTGGATAAACAACACTAATCATGCTCTGTATTTATGCTACTCTCAGCTCAGATATCACCAGTGTTACGTGTATCTCAAAAAGTAACAATGCCGTAATTGTACCAGCACAGGCACGGTGGGCCAAATGGCCTCCTTCTGTGCTGCATCATTCTATGATGCTAATGGATAAGAACTGCAAACAACTTTGGCAGGTATTTGTAATCCAGTCATATCGGAAGAGCAGGACTGAGATTCAACACTCTCACATTGAAACAACAACTTATATTTATATAGCGCCTTTAACGTCATGAGATAGATTAAATTGGAAATAGAAATATGACCATCGGGCAACCTATTGTTCTGATGTTGGGGTTTAGTCAGATTGGCAGGGCAACGTGGGCAGAGTTCTTTGTGCGTCTGGTCCTTACTGCATTGTCACAGGATTGGATGAGCAGAGATTTCCTCCAATTAAATATTGTGAAGACCAAAACAATTATCTTCGCCCCCCCCCCCGCCACAAACTCCATTCTATTCCCCTGCCTGGCCAGTGTCTGAGGCTGAACCAGACAACCTCGGTGTCCTATTTGACCCTGACCTATCCTCTTCATCACCAAGATTGCCTACTTCCACTACTGTATTTTCATCCGTCTCCGCCCCTGCCTCAGCCCATCTGCTGCTGAAACCCTCATCCATGCTCTTATTACCTCCAGACTCGATTATTTCAATACACTCCTGCCACTCGCCCCCCATCTTCCACCCTCAGTAAACTTCAGATCATCCAAAACTCTGCTGCCCGTATCCTAACTCGCACCAAGTACCGATCACCCATCGCCAATGTTCCCTTTAATTTTTTTTGGGGGGGAGGGGGGCACGACTCCTTTAAGGGGCTGCGCGGGCCATTCCAAATACCGTGCATGCATGGTTTTTTCCATCTAAAAGCCGGTGAGCTGGTGAGCCGGCTGTGCAGCATGGCCACACAGCTTAAAGGGAACATTGCCCATCACCCCTGGGCTCACTGACCCACATTAGCTCCCGGTCCCCCCCCCCGCCCCCCCAGAACTACAACCCTCCGAGAACGCTGCAATTCTGGTCTTGTGTGCATTCCCGCTTTCCGTCCTTCGTTCCACTAGTGGCGGCCGTGCCTTCAGCTATCTTGGCCCTAAGCTCTGGAATTCCCTCCCTACACCTCTCGACCTCTCTATCTGTCTCCTGTTTTAAGACGCTCCTTAAAGCCGACCTCTTTGACCAAACTTTTGGTCACCTGTCCTAATATCTCCTTCTGTGGCCCGTTATCAAATTCTGTCTTAACGCTGCTGTGAAGCGCCTTGAGAAATTTTGGTACGTTAACTGTGCTTTATAAATGCAAATTGTTGTTGTGTTTATACCTTGTACCATCCTTGCTTGGCTATGGAGACCTTCCTTTTTAAAATCAAGGAAAATAGTTATTAGTAGTTTTTGGCCCTGATCATTTGATTACATAACTTTAGAGAGGATTAGCAAAACATAGGCCCAAAAATTCGGCCGAATACGGGAGAGTACCCGCTGCGTACTCACCCGTATTCGGTCCCAAAGTGCCGGTTTCCTGCATGCACTGCGCATGCGCGGGAAACCGGCACTTCCGATATTGCGAAGGGGGCGGTTCCTAAGTGAACCGCGTGCGCGCTACAGGCTGCGCGCACGCAGCACACTTAGGTTTTTTTTCAGGTTGCAACGCGAGGGTAAGTATGGAAGATTTTACACATGAAAAAAGGAGGCGTAAGACCCCTTTTGAACAAGGTAAGTAGTTAATTAAGTATAATTTTTAATTTTTTTCAACAGGTTTATCTTTTTTAGAGACTTTAAAGAAAGGTAAGTTTATTTTTATAACTTTTTTTAAAAAAAATTATTTTTTCAAAAATTTAAATTTTTGTTTAAAGTGGTTAATTTATTTAACTATAGTTATTTTATTAATGTGATGGTTTTTTTTTTAATTTATTTGAGGTTTAGCTGTTCTTTTGGGGTCTCTTTCAATTCACAGATTTGACAGGTCCCTGTCAAATCTATGAATGAAAGATGGTGGGCTGCCATTGGCTCTCCATGGCCCACGTGATCCCAGAAGTCGCATCGCATTAACTGCGCCCCTGGGACACGCACACACTGCACGCCGGCACTAGGGAGAGGCCCAGGACCCGAAGTTCCTGTGGGCCCAAAACACAACGGCCGGCGCGGAGTGTGATATCGCGGGGGATCCTTACCCCCGCGGCAAGCCTCCGAGTCAAATTTCTGGGCCATAGTTTCCTATGGCAATTTGCTACAGGACTGTTAGCAGTGCAAAATATTTCTCCAAATTCAATACTCTGGTTCATGGACTAAAGGATTAGTAATATGGTGATTGAAAGGAAACATAACATTGAGGATTGTTTCAAAGTAGAAGGGTTGGGTGACATGGACTACCTTCAGATTTCAGTATTCCTGCACAATCCTCATGCCACAATGATCTTCCACAGAAAATAATAAGCGAGACAGACTGTGTCGGCTATAAATAATATGGATAGCACAATGACCGTCCGGGAGAATATAATCGGCTGTTATAATACAGAATTGACAATATTGTTGAAAGCTACCAAGGCCATTTAACGCGAGCGGGATTACAAACTCTCAACGGTCTGTTATCAAGTGAGCATAGAATCTCAAGCACTTTTATTTCCCAGAATAATTTGCACTGTATCTGTGATAATTAAATTCATTTTAACGTGTAAATAATAATGTTGCTTTTCAATCCTACAGTTTTTCAGTTTTCCAGTAGGTGTCAAATAACAAGTTCCAATAATAACATTCTTAGCACACTCATTTTATCACTCATTTTTTTTTTAAGAGCAACGGAGAATAATACTTAAATGTAACAAATTAGAAAGGTAATTTGTTACATAGATTTGCGTCTGGCCTTTAGCTCAGTAACGGATACAGTAGTGCAGTAGTTATGTTACTGGACGAGTAATCCAGAGGCCTGGACTAATAACCATGAGAACGCAAATTCAAATCCCACCACGACAATTTGAGAATTTGAATTTGGATTAAAAAAAATCTGGAACAAAAAGCTGGTATTAGTAAATGTGGCCATGAAGTTGTCAGATACAGCAAAGGCTATGGGCTCCGACAACATCCCAGCTGCCGTACCTCTAGCCAAACTGTTCCAGTACAGCTATAACCCGACAATGTGGAAAACTGCCCAGGTCTGTCCTGTCCAGAAAAAGCAGGGCAAATCTGTCCAATTACCGCCCCATCAGTCTACTCTCAATCATCAGCCTACTCTGAATCATCAGCAAAGTGATGTGGCGCGAATGTTACTTGCCACTTATCAGCCCAAGCCTGAATGTCATCCAGGTCTTGTTGCATTCGGGCATGGACTGCTTCATTATCTGAGGAGTTGCGAATGGAATTGAACACTGTGCAGACATCAGCGAACATCCCCACTTCTGTCCTTATGATGGAAGGAAGGCCATTGATGAAGCAGCTAAAGATGGTTGGGCCTAGGACACTGCCCTGAGAAACTCCTGCAGTGATGTCCTGGGGCTGAGATGATTGACCTCCAACAACTACAACCATCTTCCTTTGTGCTAGGTATGACTCCAGCCAGTGGAGAGTTTTCCCCCTGATTCCCACTGAGTTCAATTTTACTAGAGCTCTTTGATGCCACACTCGGTCAAATGCTGCCTTGATGTCAAGGGCAGTCACTCTCACCTCACCTCTGGAATTCAGCTCCTTTGTCCATTTTTGGGTCAAGACTGTAATGAGGTCTTGAACCGAGTGGTCCTGGCAGAACCCAAACTGAGCATCGATGAGCAGGTAATTGGTGAGTAAGTGCCGTTGATAGCACTGTTGATGACACCTTCCATCACTTTGCTGATGATTGAGAGTAGGCTAATGGGGCGGTAATTGGCTGGATTGGATTTGTCCTGCTTTTTGTGGACAGGACATATCTGGACAGTTTTCCAAATTGTCGGGTAGATGCCAGTGTTATAGCTGTACTGGAACAGCTTGGCTAGAGGTGCGGCTAGTTTTGGAGCACAAGTCTTCAGCACGACAGCTGGGATGTTGTCAGGGCCCATAGCCTTTGCTGTATCCAGTGCACTCAGCCGTTTCTTGATATCACGTGGAGTGAATCGAATTGGCTGAAGACTGGCTTCTGTGATGCTGGGGCACTCAAGAGGAGGCCGATATAGATCATCCACTTGGCACTTCTGGCTCAAGATGGTTGCAAACGCTTCAGCCTTGTCTTTTGCACTCACGTGCTAGGCTCCGTCATCATTGAGGATGGGTATATTCATGGAGCCTCCTCCCGTTAGTTGTTTAGTTGTCCACCACCATTCACGACTGGATGTGGCATGACTGCAGAGCTTTGATCTGATCCATTGATTGTGGGATTGCCTAGCTCTGTCTATAGCATGCTGCTTCTGCTGTTTAGCATGCATGCAGTCCTGTGTTGCAGCTTCCCCAGGTTGGCACCTCATTTGTAGGTATGCCTGGTGCTGCTCCTGGCATGCTCTTCTGCACTCCTCATTGAACCAGTGTTGGTCCCCTGGCTTGATGGTAATGGTAGAGTGAGGGATATGCCGGGCCATGAGGTTACAGATTGTGGTGGAATACAATTCTGCTGCTGCTGATGGCCCACAGCACCTCACGGATGCCCAGTTTTGAACTTCTAGATCTGTTCTGAATCTGTCCCATTTAGCACGGTGGTAGTGCCACACAACACAATGGAGGGTGTCCTCAGTCTGAAGACAGGATTTCATCTCCACAATGACTATGTGGTGGTCACTTCTACCAATGCTGTCATGGACAGATACATCTGCGACAGGTAGATTAGTGAGGATGAGGTCAAGTAGGTTTTTCCCTCGTGTTGGTTCTCTCACCACCTGCCACAGGCCCAGTCTGGCAGCTATGTCCTTCAGGACTCAGCCAGCTTGGCCAGTAGTGGTGCTACCAAGCCACTCTTGGTGATGGACATTGAAGTCCCCCACCCAGAGTACATTCTGTGCCCTTGCTTCCCTCAGTGCTTCTTCCAAGTGGTGTTCAACATGGCGGAGTACTGATTCATCAGCTGAGGGAGGGTGATAGGTGGTAATCAGTAGGAGGTTTCCTTGCCCATGTTTGACCTGAAGCCATGGAGTCCGGAGTCAACGTTGAGGACTCCCATGGCCACTCCCTCCTGACTGGATACCACAGTGCCGCCACCCCTGGTGGGTCTGTCCTGCCGGTTGGACAGGACATACCCAGGGATGGTGATGGAGGAATCTGGGACATTGGCTGAAAGGTATGATTCTGTGAGTATGACTATGTCAGGCTGTTGCTTGACTAGTCTGTGGGACAACTCTCCCAATTTTGGCACAAGTCTCCAGATGTTAGTGAGGAGGACTTTGCCAGTTCGACTGGGCTGGGTGTGCCGTTGTCATATCCGAAGCCGGTGCCGAGGTCGATGCCGGGTGGTCCATCCGGTTTCATTCTTATTATTGTTTTTCGTAACGGTTGTGTACAACTGGGTGGCTTGCTAGGTCATTTCAGAGGGCAGTTAAGAGTCAACCACATTGCTGTAGGTCTGGTGTCACATATAGGCCAGACCAGGTAAGGATGGCAGATTTCCTACCCTAAAGGACATTAATGAACCACATGGGTTTTTATGACAATCCGATAGTTTCATGGTCACCATTACTGATGCTAGCTTTCTTTATTCCAGATTTATTTAATTAACTTAATTTAAATTCCACAGCTGCCATGGTGGGATTTGAACTCACGTCTCTGGATTATTCGTCCAGGCCTCTGGATTACTAGTCCAGTAACATAACCACTATGCTGCCGTTCGCTGATGACTGCGCAGTGTTCAGTGCCATTTGCAACACCTCAGATAATGAAGCAGCCCATGCCCGCATGCAGCAAGACCTGGACAACATTCAGGCTTGGGCTGACAAGTGGCAAGTAACATTCACGCCACACAAGTGCTAAGGCAATGACTATCTCCAACAAGCGAGAGTCTAACCATTGCCCCTTGACATTCAACAGCATTACCATTCCCACCATCAACATCCTGGGGTCACCATTGACCAGAAACTTAACTGGAAGTATATCGCCGTTCCTTCATTGTTGCTGGGTCAAAATCCTGGAACTCCCTCCATAACAGCACTGTGGGAGTACCTTCACCACACAAACTGGACACATAAATACTGTGGCAACAAGAGCAGGTCAGAGGCTGGGTATTCTGCGGTGAGTGTCTCACCTCCTGACTCCCCAAAGCCTTTCCACCATGTACAAGGCAGAAGTCAGGAGTGTGATGGAATACTCGCCACTTGCCTGGATGAGCGCAGCTCCAACAACACTCAAGAAGCTTGACACCATCCAGGACAAAGCAGCCCGCTTGATTGGCACCCCATCCACCACCTTAAACATTCACTCCCTCCACCACAGGCGTACCGTGGCTGCAGTGCGTACCATCTACAAAATGCACTGCAGCAACTCGCCAAGACTTCTTCGGCAGCACCTCCCAAACCCCCGACCTCTACCACCTAGGCAACAGATGCATGGGAACACCATCACCTGCAAGTTCCCCTCGAAGTTACACACCATCCTGACTTGGAAGTATATCGCCGGTCCTTCATGGTCGCTGGGTCAAAATCCTGGTGCTCCCTCCATAACAGCACTGTGGGAGTACCATCACCACATGGACTGCAGCAGTTCAAGAAGGCGGCTCACCACCACTGTCTCAAGGGCAATTAGGGATGGGCAATAAATGCTGGCTTTGCCAGCAACGCCCACATCCCAGGAATGAATTTAAAAAAAAATTCTCATAAAAACTCATCTGGTTCACTAACGTCCTTCAGGGAAGGAAACCTGTTGTCTTTACCCGGTCTGGCCTATATGTGACTCACCAGCGAGGTTGACTCTACCCTCTGAAGTATCATAGCAAGTCACTCAGTGTATCCAGGGCAACTCAGGATGGGCAATAAATACCGGTCTTGCCAGCCATGCCCACATCCCAAGAATTATTTTTTTTTAAATGAATTAACAAATTAATGAATTGTCATGGGGCCCGATAGACCTGGCTGCACTGCAGGAGCATTCCTTGTCACAAGAGTCCATTTATTTACATTCTCTTCCTTCAATTTTGTGTATTATGAGCCCTCGTGGCACAAACCAATGTTTGAACTAAAGAAGACCTAATGCTTGATCCATGGCAATCCTACACTGAACAGTTGACTGGGAGGTGCATAATAGCTGAATGGGTTGACTCAACTTCTAACTCTCTTCCTGCCCCCTTTTCCAAACTTATGGTGCAGAAATTGGTAGACAAGAAGCTACCTTCTACTGCTCCATGAAAGTGCATCACTGCAATATTATGATGCAGCACCTGATCACTCCCACATACAATTTTTGTTTAATAGAAGGCTTGATAATAGTAAGTAAAAAGAGGCTATTTTAACTCTCTTGGCCAGGTAAAAATTGGTCGGTAGTGGATTTAAAATCGAGGTGGTCGACTCACTGGCCTGTTTCTGTCCCGCTGGAACTCATGTCCAGGTCTTTGCCCGAATCAAGCACCAGCCTTGTTAATTTATACAAATCAGAGTTCTCTGATGTACTTCAAACCCCGATACAATTTAGAGGGCCAAATGGGCAGAACATGCGTCATGCATGCTCCGCTCAGTAAAACCTGATGTGCAAGAAGAAGCGGCCCCAAAGGGGCAAGTATAAAATTATCTGTGAGGCCATAAGGAGCAGAAATGTTCCTCCAGGCTCCACAAGAATAATGTGCGCCACTGCTGCCCCAGGCTCCCACCCTCCATCCCACCCCATCATCCATGATCATCCCCCCCCGCCCCCTGAGACCTAATTGTCCGCTGACCGGGTCAGCATCTGGGCCACCTGATATTGTGCCGACCTTGTAGAGTTCTTTAAAATTATGAACTGGTTCGATGGAGTAGACGTAGAGATGTTTCCACTTGAGAGGGTGTCCAATACTCGGGGCTATAAATATAAGATCATCACTAGTAAATCAAATAAGGAATTCAGGAGAAACTTCTTTACTCAGAAAATGGTGAGAATGTGGAACTAATTGAGGTGACTAGCATAGATGCATTCAAGGGGAAACTAGATAAGTACATGAGGGAGAAAGCGGTAGAAGGATATGTTAATAGGTTGAGATGAAGTAGGGTGGGAGGAGGCTCGTGTGGAACATAAATACTGACATTGACCTGATGGGCCGAATGGCCTGTTTCTGTGCTGTAAATTCTATGTAAATTTCTTTACAGAGTGCAGAGTTAGTTGTTTGAGTTTGAAATGCTTTGTTACAGGGAATAATTGAGGTATAGACCAGTGCATCAAATGGATATACCCAGAGAGTGGTTAGAATGTGGAACTTGCTACCCTATGGATTAGTTGAGGCAAATAACATAGATGCATTTAAGGGCAAGCTAGATAAGTACACGAGGGAGAAATGGAAGGATGTGGTGATAGGCTTAGATGAAGTAGGGAGGGAGGAGGCTTGTGTGGAGCATAAACACCGACATAGACCTGTTGGGCCGAATGGACAGTTTCTATGCTGTAAATACTTTGCAATTGTATTCCATGAGTTTGAGAATAGCATACAATCTACAGCAACCAAAAATGCTGTATCCTACAGCAGGGATGCCCATATTGTGAAAATCGACATGATTAACATATAAGTAAATCTATATAAAACCATCACAAGAGCACAGAGTACAGTGTGCAATTTTGGGCTCCACATTTTAGGAAGGATGTTGAGGCAAGAGAGACAGTAAAGCACAGTTTCAATAAGATGCTGCCTGGTATGAGGGAATACAAATATGAAGAAAGACTCAAAATAATGGGGCTCTCACCTGACATCTACCAGCACCTTCCAACAGAGGTCACTCGAATGCATTCAGGAGTTGGAACCCTGGCTAATTCTCCCCACCCTTTAGCCCAGTGGTGTTCTAGATAATCACTATCAATTCAACCGAGAGCAGAGCATTGGGACGAGACTCCAGCTATTTCTTTGATTAATCTACTTGGAGCAGCAGCTGTAGCGGTGGATTTTGACGTTGCGCAATAGTGTTAAACGGGTGATAGAGAAATCAGCAGCCCATTTTTACATCACTCCCGGTTTTTATTTCCATTGAAGTCAGAAAATATAATGAATAATTAACTGTGGAAATTAAAAAGTCAGCATTCCTGGATACACCACAAGTGCAGCCCTGAGAGCACCTGCTGAACCTGTGCTTGTTTCTAACATTCAGATAAGTCCTTCCTGCAGAGACAATTCAATAAACATCCCAACAAAATTGCAAAATCATTACCAGCATCATTTAAAAAAGTAGAAATCAAATAAAACTTTATAACCTAGAGGTAATAATAAACAAGTGTCATCAATGGGATGCAGTTTATGCCTTTTACAATTGGCTCTGCCAATTTTAAGTCAGTTTCAGAAATTCGTTATCAAGGTATCTGCTAATCACTGCATTGATGGTGGGAACAGAAGAAGGAACTATGAATTTAACACAGTAAATACAAAGAACTTTAAAACTACAAGAGCAACAGTCAATAACAGGTTTTGGCAAGAGTACATCACAACGCATAGCCAACCTGAACACAGACAGTATAACTGAATCGGACCAGAGCTAGATATTGGGCTGGATTTTCTCAATGGAGACAAGTTGGAGGCGGGACCGCTGCTTGTCGTGTCAATGTCCCACCTCCATCATCGTCTGACCAACCAGAGGGATTTTCCCCTGATTGACCTTGTTAAGCCCGCCCTGCGGGCTCAGCAGGTCAATTAGGGAGGAAGTCACTGACAGAGCACGTCAACATCTGACGTGCTATCTGTCAAGACTTCTTGAAAGAAGAAATGTCAGCGTTTGACAGCTCTGTGAATCTGTCAAACACTGACATTCTCTGTAGTTTGATGAGACCTTGTGTTCAGGACTCATCAAACCTTTCAACTTTGTCGATTTCAGATGGCTGTTGGTTTGGAGGATCCAACAGCCAGTCTGTGAAATCGACAAGGAGGATGTCGGGTCTCCCGATCCAGGGTGGATGAAGGCTGTAGGAAGAAAACAAGGTAAGTGAACATTTTTGAACACTTATCACTCACCTTACATACTTACCACTCCACACTTGCACCCATCACTCACCTCTACGTCTTACTTCCAGGTGCGTCCGACCCCCGCAGACCTCCTCACGTCTCCTCCAACCCGGCGGGGTTCTCCGAGGTCGGGAAGCCTTCACCTGTGAAGGTAAAATGGCACTAATCCTTTTTTCTGCCTGTTAACTACCTGTTAACAGGCAGTTAAAAGGATTTAATGCCTTTCCCGCCTCCAGGAGACGGGACCCAAAGCAGCACATCTTCCCGCCTCCTGGCAAAAGGGCACGGAGGCAGGATGGGGGCGGGTTTGCCATCCACCCCCACTTTCTGCTACTTTACCGGCAGTCCCGCCTCCATGCCCGCCTCCTCGGAGCTTGGAAAATCCAGCCCATTATGTTTGAGGCCTTAACACTCTTAAAGATGGAAAATAAAGTCAGATTCCTCTTGTTTTATTGCATTTAAAATGTGGCTGCATCTTTGATTGAGACGCTGCTGCATCCCATTAGACACTAACGGTGATTGCCGAGTTGAGTAGGGTGAACTGAGTAATTTGAGGAGGTGAAGTCAACAGGTTGGAGATATGGTCAGCAAAAGGGGGAGGGATGGTAATTGTATTGTTAACAAAGCTGTTGAAAGTGGCAGAGACATTCTATTGGTTTGATACATGATATATAGCTTATGGTAAAGATTAAGTGATACTTTGTTGTAGTTAGAAGTAAGCGACTGTCTCTCATCTATGTATACTGGAGGTAGTTTCATAAATCAGCAGGTAAGGTAAGAATGGTAATGACTGCCTCTCGTTGCTCCCAACATCTCTTCTTGCTTTGCAGTTATTTACCTCTTAAATAACTTTGCAGCTGTTTAGGATCAGCTGAAGTAATCTGGAATAAATGTCGTTTCCTGATCTCTCTCGTGACCTATGCTGAACAGTGCATATGGATTTTGGGTGAGTACAGAAGAACTGCACCTTTCAGGGTCAAATAGCATACCAACAGTTCATACATGAAGAATGGCCACTAGGTTGAGGTACCATAGGGCTGCGGGCACCTCGTGGAACCATTCCCCAACATGCCGTGCCTTTAGCAGAAGGAAAGAGAAAAATTAGAAAGAATAAAATGGATGCGAGGAAAAATAATCAGGAAAAAAAGATGCTCAAGTATAATGTGTAGAGTGGTCAAGAAAGCAGTGGCCTCTCTGTTTCATTATACGGAGATGCCGGCGTTGGACTGGGGTGGACAAAAATGAGAAGTCGCACAACACCAGGTTATAGTCCAACAGATTTATTTAAAATTACAAGCTTTCGAAGCTATCGATCGCCCCTTCTTCAGGTAAAGTTACTGAGACAGTAACTTTACCTGAAGAAGGGGCGATCGATAGCTCCGAAAGCTTGTAATTTTAAATAAATCTGTTGGACTATAACCTGGTGTTGTGCGACTTCTCATTTTTGTTTCATTATATGCATTGGATTTGAGTGTGAATCAAATATTTACTGGCAGGACTTCAGAGTTCATTAGCCCTGACACGTTAGCATTTCAAATGGGTGTAATCTAGACTTTCATTTTTCGCAGTGTATTAGGCAAGGCAAAGTCAATTAAGGTTCAATTCATTCTCCTGAATGTGATAGACTTCAGTCAATTTGATCTCAACTTTATGGCTTCATCTACCTACACTCACACTTTCAGAGAATTATGTATTTGAATCCCTCGGGTAGATAAAGCCATCAACTGAGTCAAGCTGCTGAACTCAGGCCCCTTCACCCATTAACAGAAAGGATGACAGAGGCTGCACTGAGCGAGCAATAGAGGTTGATGAGCCTTGACATTTGCAGTCCTGTGGCATCTGAGCTTCTTGGTCTAAATATTATGTATAAGTAATGGAAGCCACAACTGATGCTGATAAAATCGACTGGAAAACGATCAGTACACATGCCAACTGAGCAACCGCTTCAGTTAAAACTCCTCGAAACACATTTAGGGCTCAAAATTTCCATCAAGATTAATTCTCTTTGCTTGAGAGTGACTTGCAGTCATACAAAATAATAACACCCATAAAGATGCAATACTATAAAAGAGAACAGTTTGTCATAAAAAAAATAGCACCAGTTGGAATGAGAAAAGTGACCCGATAGATTTGTGAGCAAATGTACTACCCCATGTGGCACTGAGCCAGTCAGACCAGAAGTGTCTCAAGTTTGATTGCTGATCTGTGCTGACGGAGCTGATCTCAGCAGGCAGCAGCTAGGGCTGGAACTGGCCACAGCATTTCAGGCTAGGAAAGGGAAGAAATCAGCTCAAGTTCCTGCTGGAAAGTGCATATGATTGAAGATAGGATCAGGTTTGGCTTTGTTGCCCCTCGTGATGATTAGCCACCTGACATTGACTGCCTAGACTCACACGGGAAGAATGGCTACTTGGATGAGATACCAGAGGACTGCGGGCATATGGATACCAGTCCCAACACATCAATCAGTGTCTGAAGACAAGGAGGGGGAGCAAATGACAAAAATAAAAAGGAAATTCTGGATAAATAAAAATATGAATGAATTTAATAGATCTGTTAAGAAAATCTCACCAACACTGAATCAAAAAGACTCTTTTTGCAATATGAGTGAATTTCCTCGTTAAACTTCCAACTGGACATAACGCATTGTTCTTTGAGGCCATTTTTAGTTAGTAGACTGAATTTTACATTTTTAAAAACTTACGTGTCTGTTTCATCCCATGCGATGCACGACTGATTTGTAGTGCCCTGTTAAAGAAAATGAACACTTGTTAAAATACAGTTGATTCCACCCAAGATGCATATTAAAATTTAAACAATAAATCTCGCGCATGCCTAAATTCCTGCTAATCCTTTGTGAGTTACTAATTCAATCCCTTCTCAATGCAGATTCGATGTATCACTAGGGTAAATTTTGTAAGGCTCTGGGTGCAAATGCCTTGCTCAACAGGAATACAAATGGGAGAATTGGAGGCAGAGGTCAGTCAGCCATGATCAGATATTCCCATCATTCACGTTAATCACCAAGAAATTAGGAGCTCCCAGATCAGGTGCACTGACCTCAGCACCTAACTGTCTGGTTAGATCTCCTGCCATCAAAGACACTCTCAAAACTCTGAAGGATCTGAAAGACCTAGGGATGCAAATACATAATTCCCTGAAAGTGAGACTGTAGGTGGATAAAGTCATAAACCATTTCTGGACACGGTTTTTGAGTGGCTTGCTCGACCATTTCAGAGGCCAGTTAAGAGTCAACCACGTTGGTGTGGGCCTGGAGTCCCGTGTAGGCCAGGCCAGGTAAGGATGGCAGGTTTCCTTTCCCTGAAGGACATCATAGAATCACATCAGTGAACCAGTTGGGCTTTTACGACAATCCGAAAGCTTCCAGGTCACTTTTATTGATACCTGCTTTTTATTCCAGATTTATTCAGTCGTTTTTTTTTAAACTGAATTAAAATTCACAAACTGCAATGTTGTGATTCCAGGCCCCAGGATTACTACTCCAGTAACATAACTACTACGCTACCGTACCCGTCTGCCTTTACAGAAACACTCCCTACATGTTTTAATGTCGATAACAATACGACCCCTAGCTCCCGGGGGTAACAAAACAGAAAAAAATAGTAACAAGGCACTGAAAAAATGGAAATTAAGAAAAAACATCAGTCAAAAAGCTTTCCCCTTTAAAAGCTCCTTCATGCATGACATTACCGTTAATACTCACTCCAGATAGATAAGCGGAATTCACAACACGATCACACGCTAAACTAATGGGGGCATTGCACTGGGGATATTTACATGATTTAGAGTACAGTTAATATTTAAACGAAGCACTCGCATATTAAATGGTTGTCCAGAAGATTTCACCGTGCTGTAGTAATCTAGTTAAAGGGATCGCCATGTGACTTCTCAGTTCTCACATGTACATTCCACCCCAGTGAGATAGAGAAATTGAATTGGTTATTTTTTTTTTGAAAGTGCAGGAAGCAACACTGCACTCCCGGAATTAATGAAAGACGTTCCGTTTTACTGCACTGGCTATTGCTGTTTCCACGGTTTCCTTGGCAAGACCGAAATAACTTGTAACCATTTGTGCACAGAACACACAGGCAGGTCTGCTCAAGTTCCTCATTATTAACCAAGGGCTGTTTTTCAAGCATTATTTCACTGATGAAATAATATTTTAATTTTCACATCGGCACAGTTATTTTCAGTTAGGAATAAAATGTGCACTTAAGGGCGACAGTTCCAAATGAACCTAATTCAAAGTGTTGTGACTGAAAGCATTTTCTGTTGCACTGTACATATTTGAATACATTAACTTACATTATATAGATGAGAAAATTCAATTTCCAAAGGGCTGGATAAAGATTTTGGAGAAGGCTTCACAATAACCGAGATTATCTTGGAATTCAGCACTGTGGCGTTCCTGAAATTGAATCAAAAGACAAGCAATATGTTAATGATTTAAAATACACTGTGCAGTACTAATTGTTTTAAGTCAAAGCATAAAATAACTGGGTCTTACTACTGTGGCTGTGTTATTGACAGCTTCTGTGTCAGTTGCTGACTTAAATTAATTACGTTGGTGTTGCTGGTTACCCATCATGAGCAGGGCAGAGAATCTTACTGTAACATTGTGGCTTTGACTGACTGTGTGCTACAATACAGTTAGGTTATTTTCTTAATGAAATGAAGACTCAACCAGTCATAGTAGGACAACTGGTTGATAAAGCTGCGAATGCTGAACAGCAACCGAGCCATGTTATTTTCATGATGCGGAGATGCCGGTGTTGGACTGGGGTGGACAAAAATGAGAAGTCGCACAACACCAGGTTATAGTCCAACTGTTGGACTATAACCTGGTGTTGTGCGACTTCTCATGTTATTTTCAGTCACTAAGGTAACACTTCAAACCAGAAGTATATGTAGTTAAAATTTTAATAGAGGGATTTCACTACCACTGTCCGGGCTGGGATTAATCCCACCTCTATAATAAACATAGATATACAAACGAGTTCCAACACAGAAACAGTCCGTGTCGGCGTTTGCCCTCCATTTACTCATTCTGTTCCTCTATCCCTTCAAACCCTTTTCCTTCAACCACCTATCCAATCTAATCTTGAATGTTGACATAGTTTCTGCCTTAACCACTCATTGTAGGACTGAATGCCACAGCCTCCCAATTCTGTAGGTTTCTCCAGCCCTCAGTTCTAAATCTCTTAAATTTAATCTACCTATGGTCCCTTGTTCCCTTTTACTAGAATCATAGAATGGTTACAGCACAGAAGGAGGCCATCATTCAGCCCATCAAGCCTGTGCCAGTTCTCTGCAAGAGCACTTCAGCTAGTCCCACTACTGGAGACAGTCTGCTTCTTCCTACCTTGTCCCATCTTTTCAGAATTATAACCACTTCTATTTCATCACCCTGTAATCTGCATTGTTCTGATGAACAAGACCCAATTTTTCAAGTTGTTCTTCATATTTGTAATTCCTTGTATCAGACAGTATCCTAGTGAATCTGCATTGTACCTTCTTCACGCACTTCCCTGAGATGAATGCTGAGAGGAGCCAACACACGAGAGCACAATCCTATGTGGGAGATCGCAATCTCATGTGCGAGAGATCCCCAGAGAAGAGTCCGAACGGCTCCTCTCCTCCAAAGAGGGAGGGAGATACTCAACACAGTCAGGGAATGTGGTCCAATGCAAATCATTGTTAGTGGTGCTCTGCAAAGATACTGTAGATCTCACAAGATGCAAGTTCAGAGTTACTGAGGGATCAGTTTCATTGTTCAAGGAGAAAATGACTGGAATCATTGAATGTTACAGCACAGAAACAGGCCATTTGGCCCACCAAGGCTCTGCCACTGGTTTTCTCCACGTGAGCCACCTAGTCTAAACACACTCTCCTGTTTGTCCTCCACACTCTTAACATTTCTATTTTTCAAATACATATATAATTCTCTTTTAAAATAATTTATTCAATAATGGTTCATGGCAGAGATTTCAACATTCGAACCTTTCTCTGTGTAAGATTATTTTCCATCTTCCACTTTAATTCCTTTTGTGATGATATTAAAATCTTAATATAGAAATCATTCTGTCATCATGCCATGAAATGCTAAGGATGGCACTCAAAGATTCCCACTGATTCCTAATTAACATTCCCAATTACTATGGCAACCGTCTGATTTTCATTTCAGTTGGCTTTGGGAGTTAACGCTTTCTAAATCGAACCTAATCAGTATACCAATACCATAATATATATTTTTGTGCCTTCTTGTTATACATATAGGGTGACCATATTTTTTAAACCGATGCCAAGGACTCACAGGGTGAGAGCACAGCAAAGTACAGGACGGAAAGTGTAGGTTGCGCAGCGTAGCAAGGCAAAAAATGTTTGTTATTTGGATGCAAACTGAATCTGTAAAAAGCAGCTCTGAGCCGGCTCCCGGGACATCCACACAGCCCGGCTCCAGCCACCGTTCATTAGTCCGATTACCAGCGGAACCCCGTTAATCGGACATTTTGGCTCTGGGGCCGATTTCTCATCAACCGAATTTCACAGGACTATCCGGGGGATTTGGTTGGGGGGTGGGGGTGGGGGTGGCGTCGAAGGGAAGGGGCGGCGGAGCATATTGCGGCCACAGCACGCGATCTCTGCACAAATCAAAGTCCTTCAGTGAGTCCACCCCTTTTACTGGTGGAAAACAGGAGATTGACAGTCCTGCCCCGCTGCACAGACACGCCCACTTTATTGACCGACCGGGTCACGTGTTTCCTGATTTGAACCTGAGTGTATTAGGGAATGAGTCTCCTGAACCAGGGACTCTTCCGGGGACATTTTTTGCCCGGGGACTCAGTCCCTCATCCGGGGACTGTCCCCGGAAAACGGGGATCTATGGTCACCCTCAAATCTAGAATAGCTTGTAAGTATTTATTTGCCGCAAATAATGTCCTATCATTAGTTTGGCAAGACCATGCACAAGAAATCCATTATTCCTATTCAATTCTTCCTGAAAGCTTATTTATTTTCCACCCAATCCACTGTGTTTCTACATCTCTCCCCTGGCTGTTTGTGGATAAATGCAGTGCAGTATCACATCATCATTATATCATCGGCAAGGCATCATCAATCAAAAGCAGCAATCCACAATTTGCAACCAAGGGCAACCTTTCTGCAAATCAGTATTTCTGAAATTGAGTAAAGATGACTAACTGCTGGAAGCTATCGGCAGCTGCTGCAGGGAATTGTGGGAAGACCTGTAGGCTTTTCAAATGTTAACAATTTCAGTGCTGACCGAGGTGGCTGTATCATCGTTCTCTCTCATTATTTGTTAGCTTATTTTGTAAACTACATACAATAGATGAAGTGATTTAAATACAAAGTCGATCCAAGTAAACTGTTTGCCATGACAGAAGTTAAACAGTAAGAAATAGAGAGTAAGAGGGAAGTCAGATGGAACTGGTTTTTATTGCAAGAGTAATTGTGGAATTAACTGCCAGTCAAGATCATTGAATCAGACATTATAAATGGACCCAACAGGCAATTATGCACTTCTGGAGAGTGAAGAGATTGAGGAGCAATTGTTGCACTTTGGGTGCCTTGTTGGATGGATGGTACTGTAGATAGAACGATAACACTGCTACCTCAATTTTCCAATCTGTGCTTGCATCTTGTGAGGCTCTGAGGAAACGTAGCCTCACTAAACTTACTCTATGTCGAGAAGTTGGATGGATGGGGTTGATCTACCAAATGGGGTACGTGTCAGGCATAATGGCTTTTTCCTCTTCCTCAAATCTCTTATGGCGTTATGAAGCTCAATGATGTGCTGTTGAACATGGAATGCATCAGCAAGGGAGGGAGGAATCATATAACCCACAATCACTGCAGTTGTGATTGAGTTGTGTAGGTTCCCCCTCAAGTAATTCAGCAACTTACGAATGAGTAGTCTGTTTAAACTATTAAGGGGGAAAAATTGGGTATCGGCCATTTTGGAGCGCTAATATCGGCCGGGCGCAAAGTTTAGCGCCCGGTGCTAATTATCGCCTCCGACTGCAAAATTCGCCTCTATCGCCCCTGGAGGTGATTTGAGTGCTAAATCAGGCACTACACACCTCTCTTAAGGTGCTAACCTCGGGGAGCGAGGCGCTACCTCAGAACGCTACCGAAGCTCAGGCGATGTGAGTTACCATGGAAGCCAGACAGACTGGCGCCATCCAGTTCTTAAAGGGGAGGGGTCATCTTGCTGGCCAGCCACTCCCTGCTCATTGCAGCCTTGAATCTCGGCCTGGAAAGACCTCTAAAACAATTATGTTGGAAGCACTAATGGATAGGCCCAGGGAAAGAGCTCAGCGCTTAGTAACCTCAAAAGTAGTGCTGAGGGCCAAAACTCCTAAGGACAGTGTTAAATCTCTCCAGACGTCTCTCTCCCTCTCATCCTGCGTGTACCAAAAATTTTGCCGACAAGAAAAGGCAGGAAGCACCCGCCTTTAAATAGCACTCCCCAGCCCCTTCCCGACTTGAAAACGTTCCCCTCTACCTGTCATTCCTAGCGGCAGGCGCTCAATATCCAGTCTGGGGCGCTACCAGGGCGTTGAACACTTGACTGACATCACGATCTGTGGGCACAGGAGTGCTTAGCGCCACCGCAAAACGACGTCAATTTCACGAGCGGCATTAAAATCGCTGCACTCGGGCGCGAAGTTCCTAGCGCCCCATTAGCGCCCCCTGGAGGCGCTAACGGGAGGTGCTAACCAGCCAAATTTTTTTAGTGCTGTACAAAGTGTAGAAGTTGAAGAAAATGTGGATGTTTTATTTATAACCATATCGAAACTGTATTTTAGTTATAAGGGCTATACGTTATAATGTCCCATTCTTTTATAAAGACATTTTCACCTGTCTTTTGAAGAGATTGTCCATTTTGAGAACCTATTCACAGGGATTAAAGTGGCGCGACAGAAATATTTCTGTAGCAATGGCCTACCTGGTCACCTCAAGGGTTTCATCATATAGTATCCCCTAATTTCCTGTGCATGACTTTGTGTCATACAGTCAATAATGGTGCACTCAACAGCCCTGACAGATCTCAGTCGTCAGTGGCACGCTTCGTGGCCTATTTAACCGTTACAGCATGTATTATTATTGAAAATAATGTAGCCATCATACATAACAGCTGGTCTGGTGCAAACTACCAAAAGTAAAATAATCTTGCTCTCAGAGTGTATGATATCAGTATTCTTGAATTGTCCCATTGTCCTTTAATGCACTCCAGTCCAGTAACTCCCTATATAAATCCTTCCAACCTGCCGTTTGATCAATAAATGTATGCTTGGACTCGAGCTGAACAACCATTTCACTGCAACAACGAAAGCTCTGCATACAAATGATTCAACAGGAATTACTAGATTAATGAAAAACCTACAACTAGGTGACCTTCTAGGATGGATTAGTTCAGGATCTGATATTCAGTGTATAAAGAAAATACCCGACGGCTACAGATCCAAAGTGAGCACTTTAAATCAATTGTTTTATTTCACTAATTGTCCATTTGTCGCCATAAAATCCATAGCATCTAAGTTGTTTTCCTCGCTGAAGGTAGAATACTGCAGTAAGGTTGCTTCTCCATGGCGACGGCCACGTAATAGAGCAGGTACAATGTTCATGCATCTCAGTTAAATAACAGCAGCAATGACAGCCAGGATTCCTTTTCTACTGTTACTGCTTTGCTGAATATACGCATTATAGCAACCATACAAGTGACAGTCTTTGAAAGGTCACTTCAGGGGTAACGACTCTGAACAGGAACTTAAAGGAACAAAGCGGAATTTATCCCTAAATTTCTCCATGTAATTTGTTTTATTTAAAAATAATTGTTGTCCTAATGGTTCAATAAATGATTGCATGGTATGGTGTGGTACTGACTGGGAAGCTCTCAGATCCCATTCCCAATCTGTGCTGAGTTGCCTGATCTCAGTTGCTGCTACCACTGGCCTCAGCATTCATGAGCAAGAAAAAGGGATTAAAAAGTCAGCCATGGCGCCCGCTCAGGATCACCACCCCGGTGACCCCAGCAGGAAAGTGCTCACGGGTGAAGGCCGGATGAGGGGAAGATCAGGCACAGCTGCGATGAATAGGCTCCCATAAGAAGAAAGGCGACTCTGACACGGTACTGGAGTCCAGAAGATTCCTGTGGTGTCGTATCTCAGGAAGAGTCAGTGCCCTCAGGAAAAGAGGTGAATAGAGGGATGGGGAATGTACAATCTGAAATAAATACTCTCTGCAGCAGGAGTTTCCTCGGGGTTCTCCCGATTGACTACCACAACTTCTGTAGATCCCTGGATACACTGCGTAAATAGGATTTGCGTCATAGCGGCCAATTGGAAGAATCCCGGAGGAAATTCTCAGGGCTGGATTTTTCCAACTTCGGCAGGTCCGGGGCGGGCTCGGTCCGTGGCGTGTGGGGACCTCACATCTGTCTCAATCCCGGCCTCCAACAAGATTTTATGTTGATTGGGCTTGTTAAGCCTGCCCTGCGAGGTTTCCGGCCAATTAATAGGAAGCGGGTTTCCTTCAAGGGACCATGTCCACAATCATTTTGACAGTTGTGCCGTCAGTGTTCTGCAGCATTGAGGTGATGCAGACACTGACAAGCACTGCACAAAGGTGCAGGGTTGCACCCAGGCTCTCCCATGACTCCCTCCATATGCTTATGGAGGAAGTCACAGCACGCAGGGAGGTTCGCTTCCCTTCCAATGGGTGGAAGAGACCTCCCCAGGAGACCAACGCAGCCTGGTTGCACATTGCACAGGAGGGCACAAGCAGGGATGTCTTCAGGAGGACCAGGCTGCAGTGGCGCAAACCTTTCAATGATCTCAGTAGATCACGAAACGTTACTGCAAAGCCACACTCAACCTCATCCTGCTGTACCACTCATCACATTCCCATCACTCTGCCTTCCCTACCCTACTCCTGCACATCCTTACTCATACCAACTTACCTTGTACCTCCACCCATCCCTCTCTATCTACATTATCACTTCCTCATCTCACTAGCCACCTCTCACACTCACCCTCATCCTTGTCCAATCATACAAGACACAAGGGTAGGCAGTTGGGTGCTATTGCCAATGTTCATGGAAAGTTTCTGTTAATGTATTGTCAAACATTAAAATCTTTATTTTCAACACTTTGGGGGAAAAATTCAGCTGCTTGCGCCTCCCGTTAGCGCCTTAAGAGGGCGCTAATGAGGCGTAAAGCAGCTAACGCCCGGGCGCAGCGCCGCCCACGCCTCCCGAAAAATTTAGTGGGAGGTTAGCGGCGGCGGCAGCCGGTAGCGCCCTGTGGCGCTGCGCCGCCGGCGATGACGTCATCGCCGTACGCAGCACCCCGCTCGCGCCCCGGCCGTGATCTTCAGTCGCGCCCCCTGATTTACCGCCAGACGCTATGTCCGACGGGTTCAGGGAGGCGTACGTGCGGCCGGGGCGGCGATATTTAAAGCGGAGGTGGCAGGCGGCCATTTTTGTTGCTGGCCGCCTGCCAGCACCTGCCCCCGGCCCCCGTGAAGCCCCCCCACCGTGAAGTGCCGGCTGCGCTCCAAGAGCCCGGCACTTCTCTTGAGTGCCGGGCTCTTTTGCCGGCACTCCCGATCCCTGGGGGCCCAGCTGGGCCCCGGTTCGCGCTGCGCAGGGTCCCTCCCCTTTAAGAAGGGGAGGAAGGCCTGCAATACCGCGGCGCGACGTGCCACAGCGCGTGGCGCTGCGGCACGTAGCGCCAGGATATTCACTCGCAGCGCCCCAAGAGGGATGCGGGCTGCTTCCAGTTGCGCCCCGCTTCCCTCTTGGGGCGCAACCACTGAAGTTCCGGCGCGGGGCCGCTAATTTTTTCGGGGCGCTAAAAGTCGCGCCCCGGCGAGGTTAGCGCCCCAAATGGGGCGCGACTCAATTTTTACCCCTTTGCCTTCTTGGATAGATATGTGCGCACCATTGGAAGTGGCTTAGTGAGTTGCAGTGAATGGTGAGACATAACGGTACCCCATCCCCCACAGCCCAATGGTAATGAGTGTGAAAGGAATGGCTTGGGCATTGTAGGGATGCTTTATGGTGTTGGTGTGGGGTGGTGCCAATACGGCGCATCATGTGGCAGCCAGGGTGTACAGCGTCAACTGAAGTAAATCTGGCCATGGTGTGGCCATCCCTGGCCTCCTGGGCAGCAATGTGGTCGGGTGTTGATGCCCTGTGTCCTGTGCAGCATCAGATGATTGCGGAGAAGGTTGGTGCTGTTGTTGGTGCTGCTGGTGTGCCTAGTGATGCTGGTGATGTTGGTGTTGGGGCTGATCATGGTGGGATTCTGAGGGCCAAGGTGAGATTTTTTCAAGGACACCGATGCTGCTGGAATAGATGGCAGCTGAACCTGAGATGACAGAAGTGATCTGTCAGTGGTAAGAGAGGTTGCTCCAAGAAGGTGACACTGGATAGAGAGTTTGCTCCAAACACTTCAAACCTCCATAAAGCTGAAAAGTGTATTCCAAATCCTGAAGGCTCCAGCCTCTAAGATTGGAAATTGAACAGCTGTGAAATGATAGCTTTTATACCACTTTTGCAGCAGTCAACTATTCACAGCAATACAGAGTCATTGAGAACCCGACACACTTACCTGACATGATCCCCGGGCACCGGGAACCTCGTAAAAAACATGGAAAAATCGTTAGGACCTGGTAAAATGCTGCTTAAATACCTTTAAGCAGCTTCTTAAGTATCTCAATTGCCTGAACCACCGCTTAGTGCCGGGTCTGCAAACCGCAGGCAGAGCCGGCACTTGGGAAACTGACACGGAGGCGGATTCAGAGCGGACTTCCGCCCCGCTGTCAATCACTGCCATTTTGACAGCAGACCCGCCTCCGAACCCACCCTCTGAGCGCCGGCAAAATTCAGCCCTCAGTGTCTGTTGCCCTTTGTTATTCTTTACAGGTAATTATTGCTATAATTCAAAGAGAGTATTTTGGACATAATATTTACACACAAAATTATATAATGATTTTTACTTTTATGAAACTTTTTTTAAACTTCAGTCTCAAGTGATTTTTTTTCTGACAGAGGTGAAGCATACCAGAAACAGGGTAAACAAAATAAGATCCTCTGATAGGATCTCCTGATCATTCCAAAAACAGGGAACATTAATCAATGGTGAGCAATATTTGCAGTCTGAGGGGACTCCCTTGTAGTCACCCAAATATGTATAGAATGAGCAAATGATAGAATTCCACAAAAGAAAATTTTCAATATGAAAACTACTCATCACAACTTCAAGAAAAAAACATACAGGGTAAATAAGGGCCAAATACTTAACATTCGCAACACTTAACCCCAAGAGTTTCCATCCCCTACATTAGAACTTTTTGACTCTCTTGAGCATTACTATAGAAGCTGTTAGTTTTATCTATTTAAAATAAGCTCAGCCATGAACTGAATCAAACTTACCTTTGAAGATCCAGAAATGCCCCCAGGTTTCTATAGAGGACAGTTCCTATCACATAAACCGAAGAATCATCTGGCTCTGCAAATACAAGTACAGATTTATCATTCACTTATGTAGTAGAATCATTGGAAAGTGTAGACAAGTTCTTAACGAAGAGCTTATAAAGCGATTATAAAGTGATTAAACATACATTTATGGGTAAGTTATAAAGCAGACTGGTTAATATTGCTGCAGCATCTCCCCCTCATCTGTGACCCTCAACAGACAGTCACCTAATCAGCACTTCTTGATTCACCTCATCTTCTCTGACAATTTTCAGCTTTAGTCATGCCTTTTAATTATGATTTTGGATAGTTTAATGAAGCTTGGAGACTGTTTCCCAGGCAACCACCCCCCCCCCCCCCCACCCCACTCACCCACCACCTCCCCATAACTGTCAAGTGGCTAGTCCAAGCAAAGTGTCTTAATAATTGCAAAATGTTTGACTGGAATTAAACGCTTGAATTGGGAGAAATGGAACCATCTATGTCTCGTTCCATACTCCTTTTTTTTGCATCACTGTCCACAGCATATGATGTCAATTTTATCTGTATTTGTTGCATTAGAAAATGTAAAAGCCCTCATTGGAGGGCAGTAGAATTGAACAATTGCATAGGTGGTTAAAACCAAGATGTCAGCCCGGCTCAGTAATAGCACTCTCGCCTCTGAGTCAGTAGGTTGGGGGTTCAAATCCCACTCCAGAGACTTGAGCACAAATGTAGGTTGATACTTCAGTGCAGTATTGACTAAGCGCTGCACTGTCAGAGGTGCCACCTTTTGGGTGAGACGTTAAAACAAGGTCCCGTCTGCCCTCAGGTGGATGTAAAAGATTCCATGACACTATTCGAAGAAGAGCAGGTGAGTTCTCCCGGTTACCTGGCCAATATTTATCCCTGAACCAACAGCATTAAATCAGATTATCTGGCAATTGATGCTAGAGCAATTGTTAATTTTAAATCAGAGATTGATAGATTTTTGTTAACCAAAGGTATTAAGGGATGTAGGGCAAAGGCGGGCACATGGAGTTAGGTCACAGATCAGCCATCATCTCATTGAATGGCAGAACAGGCTCGAGGGGCTAAATGGCCTACTCCTGTTCCTATGTTCCAATGTTCCTATGCTGTTTGTGGGACCTTGCTGTGTGCAACTTGGCTGCCTCATTTCCTACATTACAACAGTGTTTATAGTTCAAAAGTACTTCATTGGCTGTAAAGCACTTTGGGATTTCCTGTTGTCGTGAAAAGCACTATATAAATTCAAGTTCTTTCTTTAATTCAAGACCCAGAATTATAGGAACTGAGATCCTTTGGTAGTATCTATAAATCAGTCCTGCCAACAATTTTCTGAATGGGTCTCACAGGATAGATAAGCATAAAGCAGGCCAAGTGATCCACCCCACTTTGTTACAACACCCAACTGTTTATGAAATGATTACAGGGTTTTTGCCTCCTCCACTCAGAAGTCAATTTTTTTTTATTCGTTCACGAGATATGGCAAGACTGGCATTTAGTGCCCCTCTCTAATTGCCCTTGAGAAGGTGGTGGTGAGCCACCTTCTTGAACCAGTGTTGAAGGTACTCCCACAGTGCTGACTTTGTTGTAGCAGCTTGCGAGGTCATTTCAGAGGCCAGTTAAGAGTCAACCACATTGCTGTGGGTCTAGAATCACAGTATCGGCCATTAGTGAACTACAGTACTTGGGTTTTTAACAACAATCCAGTAGTTTCATGGTCACCATTACTGATACTATTTATTTATTTATTTATTTAACTGAATTTAAATTCCCCAGCTGGTGAGATTTGAACTCATGTCTCTGCATCATTAGTGGATTACTAGTCCAGTAACATAACCACTATGCTATCGTACCCCATTCCACATGCTGGTCACAATTTCCTGACATTGGTCCTAAGTTTACTTTTTACTAGGTTGAACTCGTGCCCTCTTTTCCTACTGTCATAGTTGAGTTTGAAATAGTCCTCTGGATTTATATTTCCTGTGCCGTTTACTATCTTAGATGCTTCTGTGAAGATCCCTCTCAGCCACATTCTTCCAAGCTGAATAGCCTAAGTATTTCCAATCTTTCCTCATAACTCAGTCCTCTGCAAATGCGTTACGGCACCATCTCCAGGATTTGAATATCCCTTGTGTCTAAGTGCCCCAAACAGTACTCAAGGTGCTGCCTGACCAGACCACTTCACAGTATTAGCACAACACCCTCTGACTTGCACTACTGTTAATATTCTATTGCTTTATTGATTGCTGCTCTACAGTGTTTATGGTCAGTAGTTTAAATTATCGCCCTCCCTTCCCTGCACCTAAAATTCAGTGGAGAAATGAAAAACTAATATAAATAATTAGGAAAAGGGAAATTAGTATACCAACCAGCCTTTTATGTCCAGGGTTCAAATCTAACCCAAACTGATGGGATGAAAGTCTATTCATTATAATAGCTGTAAGGATTCTATAATACAAAAGCAAAATACTGTGGATGCTGGAAATCTGAAATAAAAACAGAAAATGCTGGAAATACTCAGCAGGTCAGGCAGCATCTGTGGAGAGAGAAAAAGAGTCAGCGTTTCAAGTCGATGCCCTTTCGTCAGAACTGAGGCATCTGTGGAGAGAGAAACAGAGCTAACCTTTCAGGTCGATGACCTTTCGTCAGAACTAGGAAACCCAGAATTCTATAATATATGTATTCGGGAAATGTTAAGCTAGTTTCCGTATAATATTAGCTTGCAGCACAAAACTTTGCCTTAAAACCTGGCCTTACAATCTCACAAAGATGAATATATTGAGGAATGGAATGGCTCACTGATGCAGTGAAGACTACTCTTCCAAGATTAGGGCTAAGTAGAGGAGGTGTTGCTCGACAGATGGCTGACCTAATAACGCTTGATACTGCCACTCGAGCTTCAATTTTAACCTAACCGCCCAGCTTCGGGACAGACGCCTGTTTTACACCACGCCCAGATTTACACTCCATTGACTTCAATGGCGAGTATCATCAGGCAGGGTGTAAAATGGGTTTGCTGACCTGAATTTGCCCTATTCCCACCAGGTGGCTTCGGTTAAAATTGGGGCTTGAGTGCCTAAAAAGGAAGAGTTCCATTCCCTAGTGCTAACTTCCCTCACACTTAAGCACAAAGAAGTCAAGCCCCACCCAAAAATTAATTAAAATTAAAATGACAAAAAAAAATGCAATTTTCACAGAAACCTCACTGCAAAGGGATCTAGACCCTAACAGAAACAGAACTATTGAAGGTCAGGGTACATGTGTAGATTTTAAATGTCTCTTCACAAAAGGGCCATGTTGGCTGTCATTGGAAATGTTGGAGATGTCTCTCCAATTTCTGCTTCAAGTAACATTCAACTCAGGTCGGCATCAGACAAGAGCCTTTCAAGCAAATTTGATAAAAGAAACTGATACAGCTGCAGAAGGCTTTTGTCCCCAGATCATAAGATGTGAAATACATAAGAAAAGGCAGCCAGGTCTTTATAACAGGAGACATGACAAGCTCATATGTCACTGCACAAAGCCCCATTACTGCAGGCGACAGGGTAAAAGGAAGCAGGACGATTTACGAAAGGGTGCCTGATAAAAATGACAGCTTTCAATCATGGTCGACTTTTGAAAAATAGTATTGTGCAATACCTAACCAACAAAGGAAATGCTGGAATACACAGCATGTTTGCCAGTTTACATTTGTTTTGCATGCACTTGAATTAAAAACTAGCACAAGAACCCTCTCCCAGTGCACAGAATACATCAGCTACAGATATTCCATTGTAATAATATGGTGCTGTGTCTTAAGATTGGAGAAATAAAAGGTTAACATTTCAGATCCTTCAACAGAAGCTCACTCTGCTTGCTCCTGGTAAGTCAGGCTTCACACAAGTGCCTGATTTGATCTTCACTGAACTGGCTGTTTTTTCCCCCCAGATTCAGCTATTTTAAATATGTTGTGTGAGTGTAGGGTTGGAATTGGTGCTCCCTCCAAATTGAGGCCAGGAAATTGTGTGCTGCTCAGGTCTTCAAAGGCCTATAGCAGAGTAAACTCAGGGTGAAATTGAGGACTGTTGGCTACATTGAGGCACTAAACTGTAAAAGTCCTGGTGCCCTTCTCATGACTTTAAAAAAAAAAATCAGGTTGAAATTCATGCCATCCTAACTGTGAGTACTATGAATCTTAATCTAGAATCAAACAACTCCAACGACTCAACTCGATTTCAAACTCTACTGAGCAGTCCATTCCACAGGGAAGCACCAGAGACTGATCAATGCATTACATGGAGAACCACCGTGAAATTGTATTATACTGTTGGCAGTAGTGTTCCTTTTGGGGATAGTATTTTTCTGTTGTTTTCTGTTGTTCTGAAGTGTCTACCTGTGTCCCATATAATGTTGTAAGTTCTGTACAGGAGATCCACAAGGGACAAATCATAGCAACATTACAGGTCTTAAAAAGCAGAACAGCTTTTTGCGACAGGCTTATTTACTGCCAAAGCATGTGTGTAGAGATTTCAGCCTTGGGAATCTCGGCAGTGTACACGGCAACTCCTGCGTTGATGGGGCTGGGGTTGTCGATGGAAGGCAACAGGTCAGATTGAACTGTTCAAGTATGGGAATGGTTAAGTATCCTGGAGTTTCCCCTTGATTATGTCTGAAGATTAAGGAGTAATTATGCCATAAATCAAATTAGTGGGGTAGAGACCATACTATGGTAGATTGACAATGGTCTGTGGAAGGAGCTGGTTTGCTGAACCAAATATATTTTTTTTATTCCATTCTTTTTATGTTTACATTGAAGAACATGAGAGGACATGGAAACATGCAGCCCACCAAGCCTGTTCCTTCCAGGTTTCTATGTATTATGATGCACAATTATATGGAACAGGCTGGATGGACCAGTATCTTTCCTGTCTGTCATTTTTCGTATATTTTTATGTACAATCAACTATCATGGGCTGCACCCAATCCGTTTCATCTCCCAAGGAAAGATTCAATACATTTTTTCGCTGTATCCTTCCAAAAACTCCAGAATATCGAATTAATTTTACAACCCATATTCATCATTGGCATTGATTGACAATGACATCTCCATAGCCCAGGAATCGTCATGTCCCATGTAGGATCTTTATTGTACTTCTCCTGATAACCCATATTTATAGAATCATTGAAACTTACAGCACAGAAGGAGGCCATTCGGCCCATCGTGCCCGTGCTGCCTCTTTGAAAGAGCAGTCGTGCTTAGTCCCAAATCCCCGCTTTTTGTCCGTAACCCTGTAACTTGTTCATCCTCAAGTACCTGTCCAACTTTGTTTTAAAATTATTTATGGAATCAACTTCCACCACCTTTTCAGGTAGAGCATTCCAGATCCCGACAATGCTTGGAGTGAAAAAATTTCTCCTCATCTTCCCTCTAGATTTTTTTCAATGATATTGAATCTATGATTTATTTTTATTTATCATAGAATCATAGAATGGTTACAGCACAGAAGGAGGTCATTTGGCCTGTCGAGCCCGTGCCGGCTCTCTGCAAGAGCATTTCAGCTAGTCCCACTCCCCCGCCCTTTCCCCGTAGCCATTCAATTTTTTTTTCTTCAGGTACTTATCCAATTCCCTTTTGAAAGCCACGATTGAATCTGCCTCCACCACCCTTTCAGGCAGTGCATTCCAGATCAGAAACACTCGCTGCGTAAAAAAGTTTTCCTCATATCACCTTTGATTGTTCTACCAATCACCTTAAATCTGTGTCTTCTGGTTCTCAACCCTTCCGCCAATGGGAACAGTTTCTCTCTATCTACTCTGTCTAGACACCTCATGATTTTAAACAGCTCTATCAAATCTCCTCTCAACCTTCTCTGCTCTAAGAAGAACATCCCCAGCTTCTCTAGTCTATCCAGGTAACTGAAGTCCCTCATCCTTGGAACTATTCTTGTAAATCTTTTCTGCAACCTCTCTAAGGCCTTCACATCCTTCCTAAAGTGCGGGGCCCAGAACTGGACACAATACTCCAGTTGAGGTCAGACCAGTGTTTTATAAAGGTTCACCGTAATTCCTTGCTTTTGTACTCTATGCTTCTATTTATGAAGCCCAGGATCCTGTATGCTTTTTTAACCGCGTTCTCAACCTGCCCTGCCACCTTCAATGATTTGTGCACATATAGCCCCAGGTCTCTCTGTTCATGCACCCCCTTTAGAATTGCACCCTTTAGTTTTTATTGCCTCTCCTCGTTCTTCCTACCAAAATGTATCACTTTGCAATTTTCGGTGTTAAATTTCATCTGCCACGTGTCCGCCCATTCCACCAGCCTGTCTATGTCCTCTTGAAGTCTATCACTATCCTCCTCACTGTTCACTATACTTCCAAGTTTTGTGTCAGCTGCAAATTTTGAAATTGTGCCCTGTACACCCAAGTCCAAGTCATTAATATATATCAAGAAAAGCAGTGGTCCTAGTACTGACCCCTGGGGAACACCACTGTATACCTTCCTCCAGTCCGAAAAACTACCATTCTCCACTACTCTCTGTTTCCTGTCACTTAGCCAATTTCATATCCGTGCTGCCACTGTCCCTTTTATTCCATGGGCTTCAATTTTGCTGGCAAGCCTATTATGTGGCACTTTATCAAACGCCTTTTGGAAGTCCATGTACACCACATCAACCGCATTGCCCTCATCAACCCTCTCTGTTACCTCATCAAAAAACTCAATCAAGTTAGTTAAACACGATTTGCCTTTAACAAATCCGTGCTGGCTTTCCTTAATTAATCCACACTTTTCCAAGTGACTGTTAATTTTGTCGCGGATTATCATTTCTAAAAGCTTCCCCACTACCGAGGTTAAACTGACTGGCCTGTAGTTGCTGGGTTTATCCTTGCACCCTTTTTTGAACAAGGGTATAACATTTGCAATTCTCCAGTCCTCTGGCACCAGCTCCGTATCCAAGGAGGATTGGAAAATTATAGCCAGTACCTCCGCAATTTCCACCCTTGCCTCCCTCAGCATCCTAGGATGCATCCCATCCGGTCCTGGTGACTTTTAAGTCCAGCCAGCCTTTCTAGTACCTCAGCCATGCCCTCTGCCTCCATGCGTAGGTCTCCTTTGTGGTCCCTAATCGGCCCTATCCCTCCTCTTACTACCCGTTTATTATTTATATGCCTATTGAAGACTTTTGAATTACCCTTTTATGTTAGCTGCCAGTCTATTCTCATACTCTCTCTTTGCCCATCTTATTTCATTTTTCCTTCCCCTCTTAACTTTCTATATTCAACCTGGTTCTCACTTGTATTCTCAACCTGACATCTGTCATACGCCCCTTTTTCTGCTTTATCTTACTCTCTATCTCTTTCATCATCCAGGGAGCTCTGGCTTTGGTTGCCCTACCTTTCCGCCTCGTGGGAATGTACCTCGACTGTACCCGAACCATCTCCTCTTTAAAGGCAGTCCATTGTTCGATTACAGTTTTGACTGCCAGTCTTGGATTTTAATTTATATTTATATTTATTTATATTTACCAGCTCTTTTTTTTAAAAAAGAGCTGCAACATTAACTACTGTAGACAGGAACTGTTTATATATATCCACTACTTCATGGGAAATAAAATGCAGAATTTCCCTGCCTGCTTTGAAATTTATACTGGCCCCATGCCCAGGTCTCATTCTGAAATTTCCCAGGCTCCACTGTCAAATAGTACCAGTCATCACCAGGCTTTAATAATTCGACACTTACTTTTGGAGGGCCTCTTCATTTCCATCGCCTGTGAAGCAGGTTGGAGTGTGCACAGCGCAGGCTATAAACAATTCCAACCTAAAAAAAGGTAATCGGGGTCCTACTTACATCATAGGAACTCGATTTCCATATTCCCTATTAAAAGGGGCCCATCACTTGAGACAGACGGACATTTCGGGCTGGATTTTGTCTTGGGGTCGGGTTGGGGTCGTGTAATCCGCATTTCGTGTTTCCCCCCCGACTCCAGATTAATGTGGGTGCCTGATGCAATTTTCACTTAATTGGGCAATTGAGTTGGAGCATGTGGGAACCCATGAACTAATTAGTGTTTTCAGTCTGAAAGTCACCTCTGATGATGTCATCATTACTGACTGCCTAGTCTCAGAGACTGTTGGTGAGAGAGGACTTGCCTGGCTTTTGATGTGAGTGGACCTGGATGGGTGGGGGGGGTGGAGAGGGAGAGAGAGGGAGAGAGAGAGAGAGAGAGAGAGATCCTCCCATGCAGTCTCTGAAGACATTCAATGCAGCAGCATCAGAGGCAATGTTCAGACCTAATACTACTACTACCACCTTCATCACATCTCTGTCGTAGTAGTGGACTTGCAGCCGATAGTCATCTATCCACTTGTGCTCCCGCCAGGTTTCACTGGAGTGTTTCACACCAGGCGTGCTTCACGTCAAAAGAGGGTTAAACTAGCTACAGCGTTTCAAAATGGCATTACAGAGCCAATTTAGAGCTTGTTAAACATAGAATGTAGGAGCAGGAGTAGGCCATTCGGCCCGTCGAGCCTGCTCCACCATTCAATACGATCATGGCTGATCATCCAAGTCCAGTACCCTGTCCCTGCTTTAATCCCCACAGTACACATATCCCACCCTACCCCCGTAACCCCACATATTTAATTCCCCCTAACATATCCCATCCTATCCCCATAACCCCACATATTTAATCCCCCCCTAACACTAAGGGTCAATTTATTATAGCCAAATCAACCTAACCCGCACATTTTTGGACATTGTTAAGGGCTTTAATGGCCTCTCCCGCCTCTTGGAGGCGGGACGGAATCGGGAACCCCGCGACTGATTATGTCAAAATTGCGTGGAGGCGGGATGGAGTCGGGATAGGGTCGGAAACCCCGACCCCGCAAATTTAACCCCCCACACGCCTCCCAACCCGACTCCATGGGTCATTCAAAATCCAGCCCTTAGACTCCAGGCAGCAGGGCCCTTTCAAAATGGAGCCAGATGCATCACCGGTGTTAACAAGGCTGTCAGGCTACTGACCCCATTTTGAGGCCATTACCGGCCCCTTAACTCCAGGCGAAGGCAGTGTGGGCAACATCATGGCAGATTTACTGGTAAACCTAGAATAATACATGCATTTATATAATACCTTATATTGTTGAAATGTCTCAATTTATTTAATGCAGTGAATTGCCTTTGAAGTGCAGTAGCTGTTGTTGTGTAGGCAAGTAAAATAATTCAGCCCAGTAAATTATGTGTGGCTCTGCAAATGTGAAGCAATTGCCTTTCAATAAAGTTCTGATCAGCCCAAGATGTCAGTTGTTTTATTTTCAATATATTGGCCAAACTTTCCACTGCAATGACTGAAGCTCGAATAATAAAAAGGAAATGAGCACGACACCATCTTACCTGTTGATCCTGTTGAAAAGATGCTTTTTGGAACAGTAACTTTATCTTCAGAATTCCTCGCCCAGTCAACCATTCCTCTCCATCCTTTCATTGGGAAGTTGATGTCTGTAGCCCCGTTGGCTGGGCGTTTATAAATACATATCACTGAAAAAAAAACCAAAGATTAAGGTTTTCAGTAGACTGAACCTCGTACATTGGTGAAAGATGGCCGATATGTTGTCAGAGATGCTGGTAAATTCTGACCATTCACTATCACAGCAGTAAAGTGAGCAAGTCTAACACCATCTCAAACTCTTTACGGGAAACAAGAAATAAAATGTCAATGTTCCTCTGAACTTCTCTCTCCTGTTCCTTCGAACCTCCAACATGATCTTTCTCCGCTCTGAATTTTCACCGTGATGAAATCATGAGTCAAACGATCTCCAGTGTCAACTCATTCTTTTGTCATTTTTTTGTGGAACACCTCACCTGCCTCAGCCTTTCCTTCTTCTGACAATCTACAGGCTTTTGGAACATAAGTTTGGCATCACCCTTCTTGGATTTGCCTCATTTTCTTTTCTACTTTTAGTGTCCTGCACTATGGACCTTGGCCTTTCAGTTAGGTTTCTCAATTTAAACAGTGTTACACGGAGAAGCTTGTGTTGGCTTCTAGCAATTTAGAAGATTAAAAGATTCTTAGTTCGGGACTGTTCATTATTGCCATAGCTAGGACTAAAGGAGTAGGGAAGTGAGAAGAAAATTGCTACGGAGAGATAGATGGATGAATGGTACTTTGGAAAGTTTTTGTAAGAATTGTTGATGGACAGTTGAAATTTCTTTCTCAATGCATCTCTTTTCTTATTCTCACCCATTTTCTTCCCTCTTTGCCTGACTTTTTCTGGGGTATCATTCCACAAATGCTAACATCTCTCCATGAAGGACATCACGGCCAAGTTAGAGCCTATTGTCAATCAATGTCTACAAACAAATTCTTCAGCAAGGGTTATTTGAATCATTATGAATCAGGTATGGGTATCATGGCTGATTTTGCTTTCCCTAATTTAGGGGTGCTGAGGCAAACTGTAGAGCTCCAGTTGGTGCCCTCAGCATAAAAGAAAAAATTAATCTGAGGCCTACTAATCTAGTCTGTGCAGCTCAATATTACACCAGGTAATGCCTTTACTCACTGGACTATTAAAGGGAGTTTGTGAGCTATAAAGTTTCAAGGAGAAATGTGAGGGTGGGGCTGGGTTAAATTTGAATTTTTTAACTTTACAACGAGTTCATTATAACTGTTTCTAAGATTAGCACTGTGAAGCCAATTTTGATGTGACTCCTTTCATCAGGCAGGAGGCGACAAAGCGAGCCAGCTACCCGCCCAATGAAAGCAGTCGGAAGCACCAAATAATTTTTTATTCATTCTCAGGATGTGGACATCACTGGCAAGGTGTGCCCAACCCTCCTTGCCCTGAGAAGGTGGTGGTGGGCCTTCGCCTTGAACCGTTGCAGTCCGTGTGGTGAAGGTGCTGCCACAGTGCTGTTATGTTGGCAGGTCAGGCCTCATGACAATATTTGTGGTAAGCTGGCCATACGTTCGGAGCAGCTCACTGATCGGGGAGGCGGGGTGGGATATCCAACAGAGCTGAGGCAGTTCAATTAAGTTGTTTGTGGTGGGGGTGGTGGTGGGGGGGAAGAGATCAGTCACAGGAGAAAGCCATGGAGGGTCTGGCATCAGGCTTGTTGATTAATGCTTCTCCTGGCTCCACAACATCTCTGAATAATACCTACTTTCCCATTTGCGATCGGTCAGCCCGGCACTCCTCTTGAGTGCCGGGCTCTTTTGTCGGCACCCCGCTCCCCGGTGGTCCAGCAAGGCCCCGGTGCGCACTGCGCTAGGCCCCTCCCCTTTAATTGGAGAGGGAGGCCTGTAGTACCGCAGTGCTACATGCCGACACGCGTGGCGCTGTTGCACGTAGCGCCGCAATATTCAATAGGAGCGCCCCAAGAGGGAGAGGGAGCGCTTCCAGTAGTGCCCCACTTCCTGCTTGGGGCGCTACCATTCAATTTCGGGTGTGGGGGTGCTAACTTTTTCAGGGCGCTAGAAGTAGCGCCCCGGCGAAGTTAGCGCCCCAAAGGGGGCGCGACCCAATTTTTCCCCCTATATCTCTTTCATTGCTGCACTCAATCCTTTGGTATCATAGCTCTTCAACCAAATGACTGAGAATCTCCCAAGGTGACCCACAGTCTGAGTTTCCCTCCATTCCTGAGTGAAAGTGTCCAAGATCCACTCAAAGCCTTTCCCTTCACTGCCCAAATCAGGAACTAGCCTCAGGGGCGCAAACCTCATCACATTGCAGCACGGTGGACTGGGGAAGCAATACGATGTGCCACCATTTCATGCACTCCTTGTAAATGTATTCACATACTCTGGAGCAAGGCTTTAGCTTACTGGTAGCATTCCAGCCTCTTTAAGCAGAAGATGAAAAGTTGGAGTCTTGCTCCAGACAGCCCCCACGAGTAGAGACCAGAATACTGTCTCTAAATACTGGGTTGACATCCAGTGGGGTACTCCTGTCCGGACGGAGTGATCACTACCTCAGTGGTAGTATTCCCTCCTCTGAGTCAGAAAGGTTTGGTTCAGGCACCACTCCTGACAGCCCCAGGAAGAGGAGACTGGCGCTCCAGCTCTGAGTACTGGATAGACATCCGGTGGATGCATATGCGTCTGATGGGTGCGGGTCTGTCCCCCATCATAAAGCACAGGTGGGGCCTGGGGCTCTTTCACCTTGCTTGCACCCCACCTGGGAAAAGGTGGTCCAAAGATAAAAACCGTGCTGGGAATCCACCTCAGCTACTTTTCCCTAATAAATGGCTGAAGAATCTCATGGGCGAGACTTGTGTTAGGACCTGCCCTAGGGCAGAACACAATGGACAGATGGACACGTGCACCCAGAAATTAAACATCAGCTCCATAGGGTAGTAGAAATCGGGAATTCTGTCCCCCAAAAGGCTGTGGATGCTGGGTCAGTAGGAGCTTTCAAGACTGAGAGCAATAGATTTTTGTTAGGTAAGGGCATCAAGGAAGCTAAGGCAGGTACAAGGAGTTGAAGTACAGATCGGCAAAGATCGAATTGAAAGGTGGAACAGGCTCAAGGAGCTGAATGGCCGACCCCTGTTCCTATGTTCCCAAGACCACTGTACTGAGGTACAAGAGGGCTTCCAGCAATTATTGAACCATGTCCCGGCATCTTCAGGAAAGGAGATAACAAGATTTCTGAAAAAGCATGTACTTAAACACTGATACCGGCCGCTGGATTAGGGTGAGCAGGTAAAGTATTTTACCTTCTGTTTGCTCCACACATTAAATAATGGCCCAAAATTTGCAGTCGGAGGCTTCCCGCGGGCGGATGCCACCGACCTGTAAAAAATCTTCGAATTTACCTGGAGGCCCGGGAGGTACGGAGACTCGTGCTCCTGGGCCTCTCCGGGTACCCGTGGGCAGAGGCCCACGAATCCCAGGGGCACAGGCGGTTCGCAAGCGCCTCTGGGATCACGTGGGCCGGCCCAACCAATAAAAGAAGGGGAATCCTCATTCATACTTATGGGAGGTCCGTACGTACGGAATCTCCATAAGTATGAATGGGCATCACTTAAAAAGTACACAAAAACATGAAATAAATGTAAACAATTACATATTTAAAATTAATTAAAATGCCATTTAATTAAATATTTTTAATTTTTTTAAAAAAAATTGAAAAAAATAATATGGGGAAAAAATTGAGTCGCGCCCCCGTTGGGGTGCGAACTTGCTTTAGCGGCCTGAAAAAATTAGCACCCCCACAGCCGAAATTGAATGGTAGCGCCCCAAGAGGGAAGCGGGCGCTACTGGAAGCGCCCCGCCTCCCTCTTGGGGCGCTGCGAGGGAATATGCCACGGTACTGCAGGCCTTCCTCCCCTTCTTAAAGGGGAGGGGCCTGGCGCTGCACATCCCGGCGCCCAGCTGGGCCACTAGGTATCGGAGTGCCGGCAAAAGAGCCCAGCACTGAAGAGAAGTGCCGGGCTCACGGAGCGCAGCCGGCACTCCGCGGGGGGGCTTCTCAGAAGGCCGGGGATGGCAACGGGGGCAGGTGCTGGCAGGCGTCCAGCAACAAAAATGGCCGCCCGGCACCTCGCCTTTAATTAGCGCCACCCTGGCCGCAGGTAGGCCCCCCTGACCCCGTCGGACATAGCTTCCGGCAGTAAGTCAGGGGGCACTACCGAAGATCGCGGCCGGGGCGCAAGCGGGGCGCTGTGCACAACGATGACGTCATCACCGGCGGCGCAGCGCCGCGGGGCGCTAAGGGTTACCGCCGTCGCTAACCTCCCGCTGAATTTCGCGGTAGGTGTTGGCGGCGCCGCGCCCGGGCGGTAGTTGCTTTGCGCCCCGTTAGCGCCCTCTTAGGGCGATAACGGGAGGCGCAAAGCAACCAAATTTTTTCCCCTATATGTTTTAACAGGGTGAAAATAAACTTACCTTATTGGACAGGTTTTTTAATGTATAAATGAGTGATAAACTTTTATTTTTCTATTTTTTAAAACTCTTATGCTTTTACCAGGTGTAAGAATTTCACGGGCATTCAGCTGGCGGAAGTTGGGCAAATAGCGCATCTCTCTACCCGCGGAGGCCCATTTCCCGGGGATGCAGGTGATCTGACAGGGAGATTCTTGACAGATCACAAGTTCCAGGTTTTAGCACATGCGCTTCGCATGCCTAAACCCGGAACTTGCGCGACCCCTACGGGTGCATACACACCTCGTATGTACCAGTAGGGGTCGCAAAATACGGCCCAATATTTGTGCCATGTGACACTCCATACAGGATCAGGGAGATTTGTGAAGGAAACATCACACGTGTGTCAGGAAACCAACCAAGACAGTAACCAATAACTTATTCCACTTCTAACAAAAAAGAATTGAAGTTCTTTTGTGGCCTCGCAGCTCTGAATTTGCAATTAATTCAAAGAGGCAAAGTGAAGTTACATTAGGGCGAGAGCTTTCCTATTCTTGAAAATTGTTATGTTTGACATTCACAAAGAGTGAGAGAAATCAATAAATATAATCCCCTCAAGCAAAAATCCTTTGCAGAACTCAATTATAGAACATGTACATTTTGCACACGTTCTTACAGAAGCATTGCTAGAAAAATGTGGCCTTTTCTTTGTCTGGATTGTATTCCCCAGACATCCTCAATTTATTGTGGTGAACACTTTAAAATTACAGTACTTCGGAACATTTCATCTTCGTAACTAAAACCAGCTGATACAAACACATTGAATTATTCAACACAATCCATTTACAGGTAATGAGCACGGCATTATTGAATAAGAAGAATCATAGAAAAAAGCAGGAATCTGCATAAACAATTATACAATTATAAAGCAGCTAAAGTATATAGAAATGATTTAACTGCAGTGCAGTGATATTTCCCATTAAGGTTCCTCTGACCCGATGTACCCTATGTAATGTACCCTATTATATTTCTCAATTCAATCATTTGAATGAATCTCATTTGAATCATAGCTTCAGAAAGTTATGTAATAAATGAGCAGATTCAGCTCTTGCACAAACATCTACTACCTACGATTTGAAGAACAGGGAATTTGAGTTCATGTTCATAGAATCCAGAGCGTTAGACACAAATTCAGTGAGTATTGACATTATTGGCACTTCAGTTCTTGGGGGTTTCATTTCCTCTGGTGGTACATGCCTTAATGTGTTTGCCTAAAATTCATTTGTGGACCACTTAAATGCGTTAACGACTATATTAAAACAGTTGTACAACCGCATTCAACAAGACAGCAGAGCATCATTTGAGTCATTTGAGATTAAATTATAGTTGCATTATTCACGTAACTTTTTCGAAACTGCACTGACTGAAGAGCCGGCACGGACTCGATGGGCCGAATGGCCTCCTTCTGTGCCGTTATGACTCTATGGGGGAAAAATTCGGTTGCTTTGCGCCTCCCGTTAGCGCCCTAAGAGGGCACAAAGCAACTAGCGCCCGGGCACAGCGCCGCCAACACCTCCCACGAAATTCAGCGGGAGGTTAGCAGCGGCGGTAACCGTTAGCGCCCCGCGGCACTGCGCCGCCAGCGATGACATCATCGCTGTGCGCAGCACCCCGCTCGCGCTCCGGCCGTGATCTTCGGTAGTGCCCCCTGACTTACCGCCGGACGCTATGTCCGACGGGGTCAGGGAGGCCTACCTGCGGCCGGGGCGGCGCTAATTAAAGGTGAGGTGCCGGGCGGTGATTTTTGTTGCTGGCCACATGCCAGCACCTGCCCCTTCTGCCGTCCCCGGCCTCTTGAGCAGCACCCCCCCACGGAGTGTCGGCTGCGCTCCCGTGAACCCGGCACTTCTCTTGAGTGCCGGGCTCTTTTGCTGGCACTCCGATCCCTGGTGGCCCAGCTGGGCCCCGGGTCGCGCTGCGCAAGGCCCTTCCCCTTTAAGAAGGGGAGGAAGGCCTGCAGTACCGCGGCACGTAGCGCCGCGATATTCCCTCGCAGCGCCCCGAGAGGAAGGTGGGGCACTTCCAGTAGCGGCCCGATTCCCTCTTGGGGCACTACTGATGACGTCTGGCCGTGAGGGTGCTAATTTTTTCGGGGCGCTGGCGCGACTTAATTTTTCCCCCTATGACCCTATAAGAGAGCAAGAGGCAATTGTGATACGATCGTTACAGAACAGTGACACTTACAAGACCAGAGGATATTTTGGCCTCTTCCCTGCTCCTCCACCTGCTTCATTTGTCTTACATTTGCACCTCTCCTGACTGTGGGAATGCCCAACTTGGGGGGGGGGGGGGGCGCGGTGAGGGGGGGTGAGGAGGTTTACTGCCTGATTTTACTCTAGCGATAAAACCATGAGTTTCAGTTAGTTTCGCATCTGTCTGCGGCAATATGAGGACATGCCGATTTTAACCGGAGGCATACAATTCCTGTTGTATGCCTCCCTATTTATCCTTAATAAACTGAACTCATTCATTGCAATTATGTTTAATCTCTCACACAGTCTCCTTAGGAGTATAATGTTTCAGATTTTGTTTACCTTCTTAACCTGGCAGTCTATTACAAATCCCAACAGTTAGTTCTTTTTCCCTTTAATATTGCAAATCTATAAATACAGTGCATCTACTACAGTGTTTCCACTTTATCTACACCCAATTTTCTCTGAATTATCATCACGTCCTCCTTTACATGAATAGCCATACCTCTTCCCAGTTACTCTTTTCTATCCCAACAGAGCACGTACATACAATTTTCAGCAGAGGCCCTGGATATCTTTTCAGCAATGGCTGATTTTTTTTTCTCCCATACTAACCTAGGGGAGTGGAGGTCAACTGCAGTACCCCTGCTGCTGACCTATGTAAGAGTAGTTAACAGCGCAGAACGTGAATGGACTCTGGGACTTTGTTGGTCTGTATGGCTTAGTACCACACGAAACAGTGCATTTACCAACTGTACCAGAGGGCCGTTCATCTTATGTGGGTATCAGCCTTGGCTCAGTGGTAGCACTCTCACTCCTGAGTTAGAAGATCACGGGTCCAAGCCCCACTCGGAGGCTTCAGCACATAACCTAGGCTGGCACTTCAGTGCAGTACTGAGGGAGTCCTGCAATGTTTGTGGTGCCGTTTTTCAGATGTGTAACTGTCTGATCTCTCGGGCGGACATAAAAATCCCATGGCACTATTCAAAGAAGACCGGGGAATGGAGTTCTCCCAATGACCTGGCGAATATTTATTCCTCAACCAACACAAAAAGCAGATGATCTGGTCATTCATTTCATTGTGGGACCTGCTTGCGGAACCTTCCTGAGTTTCTCTACAGTATTACAGTGACTACACTACAAAAATAAGTCATTGGCTATAACGGCTTTCGGGCATCCTGAGGTCATGAAAGGTGCTATATAAATGCAAATTCTTTCTTTTTTTAAAACAACATGTTTAAAATAGAAAAGCTGAAATCTCCAAGAAGAGCAGAGTTCTGAGGCTTTTTCTAGATTTCACTGGTGAGTTGTCATGCAGGACTGATGAATACTGGGCTTCAATCAAAGAGCACAGAACATGAACTATAGTATAAAGATGAATAGAAAGCAATAGGGCGCACTGGAACTCTGTACCAGGACTAGATGCTCTGGTGAGGCCTATCTGGCATGACCTTTATTGGCTGGTATCTCCATCATAGTAAGAGACAAAAGTGCTGGGGAGCAGAGGCATGAAGTGGAAAGCTGAAATCAATTTGAAGTAATATATCTCGAGGACATTTTAGAAATAAAATTAATAAATCTCGGCACACCTAGATTTTCTGTAACGAGGTAGGAATCCCTGAAGTCGCTCATTCGAAAGCCAATGACATCAATAAAATTCTCAACAGTTTGCATCACTTCCTTTGTGTTTGGCCCAGTCTGTAATATAAAATGAAACATTATATGAATTATAGCAGTCACATACTCAAAATGTAATATTTCAAGAGACAACACTCTTTAAAAACAGTTCAATTAATTGACAACCAGCGTCCATTTTGGAAGTACAGAATGGAAGCTCTCACCTACAGCTGCCTTATCTGTGGCAATGATTAGTCAAGCAGTGCCATGTGCCTTCTCCCTTCCCCTACTATTTTCATTCCTTCCCTCCTGCTAAGGTATGGTTCCAACATATTACCAGCAGCTCTCCCGTAGCACACTCAAGTCATCATTCTTCCGAGTGTCTACAGGCTATTTATTGTGAAAGGCGCCGTATCCAGCCTAATTCTGTTCTTACAAGAGGTCCACATGTATACACTTTACAAAAGCAGGAACGCCGTCTGACTTTACTTCGTTCTGAGGCACTCCTACTACTGCCCTGGCCAAGATGAACTAACTCAGTAGAAGCAAACATAGGACCGTCCTGGTCTATATGGAGTACTACTCCAAGTAGTGCATAATATTGGAATGAGCAGCAGAGGTGGGCATTCTGTAATATATTTGCATTCTCGCTTTTCCCGCCCTTCGCGCCATAATTAGCGACCGTGCCTCCAACCACCTAAGCCCCAGGCGCTGGATCTCCCTGCCTAAACCCTTCCACCTTTCTTCCTTAAAACCCACCCCTATGACCAAATTTTTGGTCCCCTCTCTTAATATCTTCTCCTTTGGCTTGAACCCAGAACCTTCTGACTCACAGGCGAGAGTGCTACCAACTGCGCCACGGCAGAGAGAGAGGAAAAGAAAAAGAACTGACACAGAAAAGTGGGATAGGAACTCACAAAGGCGAAAGGCAAACCATTTTTGTCAGGCTTACTGGTATCCGTATCCTTACAGGGTGAAAGAGTTTTTTTGCGGGAGTTGATTTAAGAAGCATTGAATTAGATTGTTTTAGGTTTTGTCGGTGGCCATGTGCCTGTGCTCTTCCACAGAAAGTCAGATTTGAAGCTTCAGCCGTTATCTATATCAATCGATGGAATAAAAGAATTACGTTTTCCTCACCTCATACACTTCCTTCTGTCCCTCTCCTGCCCAGCTTTCCCCAATTTTCTTCCCATATTCCCCACCCCCCCCACTTGAAAATGCGGACTCATGCTGGGGTATGGTTCCATGGGCATCAGTTCTTCAGTATCTATCCCAAATAGTCATTCTTCATGAGTGAGCCTAGACAATGAATTTTGACAGACTATTCAACTTCAGGGGCATCACAGCCGAGTCTCAACCATTATCACACACACACACACACACACACACACACACACACACACTTTCTAGAAGGGATAGTAATCAAGCAAGAACCATGGCCAATATATCCCTACCTAGCCCAAGGATACTGAGGCCAATGATTTTTTTGTATGCACATAGAAGTGCGATAAAATAGGGCTGGGCTTGTCTACAATGCCCCCCAGAGTTGAGTAGCTTACTGACATTGTCTAGGCTCAAAAGTGAAGGGTGGTCACTTGCGGGAGTTACTGAAGGGTTACCCTTGGAGGCATACCCCTGCAAGACATACATGCCCAAGAAACAACGGGAGAAAACTAGAAGAAAAAAAGACAAATCAGTGATAAGAAAACACACGTAAATAGTTTGAATGAATTTAGAAATAAAATTATACAGTAAATGTCACCCACATCTTGTGAACAAATAAAATAACACAGCGTCAATATGAAACGCTCTGCGTCATTCTGCGTTCATGTAAAAATGGCCTTTGTGGCTCTCAGTTTTTTGTTCTCGTCTAACCCAATCACTTTTGTCAGTGGTTCCTTTCGATGAAGCTGTCTTGGTTAGTCTCTGCTCTTTCTTGATTCGTTACCAGGCAACACACACTTAACAGTGATTACAGAGCAGATACAGTAGAAAATCTCATTACCAACCATTCTCACTTTGAGTTACCTCATCCATGATAGTAACCATAGCAGCAGAACACTTGGCTGGATATATCAGAACTGTGAACAATTTTCTTCCTTTGGCACTTTTTACCCAATATAGTGCAATCCTAGAAGCCTCGGCACTTTGACCATTTTGTTCCCACAAAAACAAATGAAAGCATTGTTTGTCCCTACTGAAACTTTTGCCAGGCCATTTTCAGTCAAAAGCCCACGGCTTCTAAAAAAAATACATTTGTTAAATTGAACTTGAATTTAAATTCAATTCATGTTTTAAAGAGTGAGCGTTATCATTAGCATCTCTTTAACATTCCTTGCCTGAAATGTTTGTTTTCTCCTCAGAATCCATGTGCCTCTGCAGGTGCAGCAGTGTGGGAATGTCTCCTACCTCTGCTCCAGGTTCCACCAAACTATCTGGGGTCAGGGCAGGGTCATCTCTTTAACATATTTTGGGTGGGCATCCGTGCTAATAAGGATGCACCTTGGAAGCTTAATGAGATGGGATAGGATGATGGGACACCATCCAGTTGCTTGGTAATGCAGCCAGTGAGCCCCACCAAAAGTTGAAACCCTCCAGCTTATCGGCACCCTTTATAAAGAGAACCAATCGGAAAAAGTGATAGGAATTAATTCCGGAGATTTGACCGTGGGCCATGACCCCTGCCTGGAGAGCCTGTTTGGCCCCACTTCGGTCCCAAAAATGACCTGGGAATTGATTTCTTTCTGTCATCCAGATTACTGACAGGAGGTGAGAACCACAGGAATTCCAGTGAGGAAAATTGTTCCACCGACCCCGCCTCCTTGTGACATAAGGGACGTGTGGGGCAGATGACAAATCTTGACTGCTCTTCTACTTGGTGGCAATCCGCTGTTGTCGGGTCCCATCTGATTTTCCTCCCCCACCAAGTTTGTTGTGCCAGTGTTACCCTCCCATTATGTCCAGGCCCCGAGGAAATTCAGGGCCTTTTGTCTTTAGTATTGAGGCTACTTAAGTTTGAGTTCAATTCAGACGTACTTTAAAATCCACATCTGTGTTCGTTGCTCCCCTATTATATTTTATGAAGTATTTGGTCGGGAACCCGCTGTCAAAACGCGCACACCTGCATTTCCCGATGTCGGGTCTGCCAGCGCTGAGCAGACCCGACAAGCAGCGGCGGGGGACCCAGTTCAAATCATTAGTGGCTTGTTTACAGCCACTTAACAATGGATTTTTCCCCCAGTTTTTTTGAATTTGACAGGTCGCCAACCGGTTTCCCGCTGTGCCTAGACCTCGTCTGTGAAGCTGAGGTGGGAGGTCACTGGACATTGAATCAGCTGATGAGTTGACAGCTTCAAATATCAAGTCAAAGCCCCCAGCTGATTGAGAAATGTTCCCTTAACCATTAGCTTCTCTAAACTGCATTTCCACTACAGATTCAGAATGCTGCAAGTCTTTACACAAGTTTCCATGCAGTCTGACCTCATTACCTCTCCCACCATTAACAGATCACTTCTGTCATCTCTACTTCACCTGCCATCTATTCTATCAGCATGGGTGCACTTTATACTATCTCACCTTGGTCCTCAGAATCCCACCACAATCAGCCCCAACACCAGCACCACCAGGCATACCAGCAGCACCAACAACTACACCAACCTTCTCCGTAATCACTTGATGCTGCACAGGACATAGGGCATCAGCACCCGACCACATTGCTGCCCGGGAAGCCAGGGATGGCCTCACCATGGCCACATTTACTTCACTTGACGCTGCACACCCTGGCTGCCATATGATGTGCCAGGTTGGCACCACCACACACCAACACCATAAAGCATCCCAGCATTGCCCAAGCCATTCCATTCACACTCATCAGCATTGCGGGGGGTACCGTTATGTCTCACCATTCACTGCAACTCACTAAGCCACTTCCAAAGGTGTGCACAAATCTGTTCAAGAATGCAAAGTGTTGAAAATAAAGGTTTCAATGTTTGACAGCCCATTAACAGAAACTTCACATGAACATTGGCTAAAACACACAAGTGCCTACCCTTGTGTGTTGTTAGTTGGTATGATTGGACAAGGATGAGGTTGAGTGTGAGGGGTGGCTAGTGAGATGAGGAAGTGATAATGTAGATAGAGAGGGATGGGTGGAGGTGCAAGGTAATTTGGTGTGAATAAGGATGTGCAGGAGTAGGGTAGGGAAGGCAGAGTGATGGGGATGTGATGAGTGGCACAGCAGGATGAGGTTGAGTGTGGATTGGCAGTAACATTTTGTGATCTACTGAGATCATTGAAAGGTTTGCGCCACTGCAGCCTGGTCCTCCTGACGACATCCCTGCTTGTGTCCTCCTGTGCAATGTGCAACCAGGCTGCGTTGGTCTCCTGGGGAGGTCTCTTCCGCACATGGGAAGGGAAGAGGACCTCCCTACATGCTGTGACTTCCTCTATAATCATATGGAGGGAGTCATGGGAGAGCCTGGGTGCAGCCCTGCACCTCTGTGCAGTGATTGTCAGTGCTTGCAGCACCTCAATGCTATAGAACACTGACAGCACAACTGTCAAATTAAAGTTGGCCATGGTCTCTTTAAGGAAACTGGCTGATGACACGTCATCAAATTATGTCATCAGACCCGCTTCCTTCAATTGGCCAGGAACTCGCTGGGCGGGCTTAACAAGCCCAATCAGGGGAAAATCATGTTGGAGGCCGGGATGGAGACAGGAGCGGGGCCAGGACCCGCCACGGTAGGGAAAATCGCAGCCTTTGTGTTTAGGCAATACCTCAAAGGGGCAAGATTTCCAGTATTGCCTAGTTACAGAAAAATTGTAAATATGTATACAGCGTTACATTTATGATTTTAAAGGAAGAAAGAAGCAGATGGAAAGAAAAGAAAGAACAAACTCCCTTGAATTTAATAGCATCTTATCACATCTCTCAGGATATCCCAAAGTATTTATTTTTTAATTCATTTTTTTGGGATGTGGGCATCGCTGGCAAGGCCAGCATTTATTGCCCATCCCTAATTAGACTTGAGAAGGTGGTGGTGAGCCGCCTTCTTCAACCGCTGCAGTCCGTGTGGTGAAGGTACTCCCACTGTGACTTCACATCAATGAATTATTTTTGAAGTGCAGTCAGTGTTATGTTGACAAACTATAAAATAGTGAACATCAAAAACCTTCCCGAGAGTGAGGTATTTATGAGAAGCGTTTTCTGTCTGCACTATACAGGCGGTGAACCTGCATTCACTAATGGCTATGCTTTTTGCCATCTACCAACCAGTTTTCAAAACTTGGATCGGGCAAAATATTGACTAAGGAAAGGTCAAATGCAGACTCCAAAAGTAATTTGTCAGATTTTTGACTCAGTCTCTACACAATGTTTGTGTGTGCAGCAGTTACGTTTTAGTCAGAGAAATCAGTTTCTGTTTTTCAACATTAGATCCATTGCTGTAATGCGAACAGCCCAATCACAACATGGGTGCCATCTTGAGCAACTACAGAGGACTGACCCTGCGTGGTCAGTTCAGTGAAGCAATAGATAATTGTTTTAACATAGCTTTTTTGCTTTAAAATTGTCAATTCTTACCAGCTGGGCTTCTTTCCATCTTGGTCTATTTTCTTCTGATAATAAATTGCTCACTATCTGAACAAAATTCTGCAACACAGAAGGAGGGATTGTAAGATTAATGATATAAGAGCACCTCTGAAGAACAATATATATTTGCTGGTAACTTTAGTCTGTTCTTCCAGGTGAGGACTGGGGAGTGAAACACTTTCTTGCACCCAATGTCAGCATCCAGCATTCAAATGTCAGGTTAGGCGCAGGGTAAAAGTCTGTCAATTATGTGCCTCAAACACAACCTCACAAGAGCTGTCCCCAGAGCACCAACATGGCATTTCTGTTTCACTCGCACAAGTCATCCTTGTGGGTTTGTCTGAGTGAAACTGTCAATTGAATGTTCACTAAGTCCAAATTAGAGACGGTTTCGTACTGTGGACCCATACCCACTAGGGACTAGGTCCAAACTCATTCAAAACAGTTTTATATGCATTAAGTACAACAGTGAGTTAGAGCATCATCATCTCAATTCTTGGCACAAAGGTCTCCTCAATCTATTGGCTGTTAGACTACAATAGCTAAAGTGAGTCAAAGGTCGGGAATTTCCTTGGACCTGCTCACTCTCCACCTCTGCAACTTCGCCGGAAGTGCGACTGTAACCCCTTTCTCACAAGTATGGTTTGAAAAGCACATAATCAATTTATAAAGGTACAGAGTTGGATTATATACTCGATAGGCTGTAAATGGGAGTGAGTGGGGAACTTCCATCCCACACCTTTTCCATCAATCAACTATCACATTTTACTAACCTGGATATCTCCAGAGACAGGAGTGTAATAAGTTCTGCGGAATATTTCTGTCATGTTCTTCAAAATGTCAATTAAGGCTAAGATGTCTCCACTGTAGCTGGTCCCTCCCTCAGACGTGTCTGCCAGCTTTCTTATGATTGCTGACACTCCTTCTCCTATTAACCCTCGCTGGGCCTTCGACAGGTGTTCTCTTGTCTGCAGGTTAAAGCAACATTCTGCATAATGCACAAGACTGGGCGAAGATATGCAAAATCTTAGGAGTATAAATTGATTTCATACACAACATATCCTTTTCCTATATGCTTCATGGAATTAATAAGGGATGCCGCTAATATCCATGAAAATATCAGGAAGTACTACATGACAATCTGATCACATGGGCAGTAAACAATGGAATTAAGTTGTGGTTAGGTGAGTACGGATATTTTTCATACTTGCAATGCTCATCTTTATTTTTAAAGCATTTAATTGTGTAATACTGTTTCCCCTCAATTTAATCTTTTCTTATTTCTTCAAACACAAACACTACCTTCACCATGTTATAAAAGTAGAATAAATGTGGGATGTATATGAATTAATCTATGCCCCTTGTGGGCTACACTTGCTATTTAATATCTCTGTTATAAACAGAGATTTTAAACATCTATCACACACTAATCAAAGATCTCACAATGAGCAGCCGAGCCTTGCATTGTTTGTTGGCTATAATCTAATCATTCAGCCATTTTATTTGAAGGAGAACAATACTTATATACAGGAATATGAAGTGCTTTCAATGTTAATTGTCACCAAAACACTGCACAAATAAAAGTGTTCCTAATTGTACCCTATTATACCTCTGCATTCTGGAATTCTCTCACAAAGTTACTCCACCTTGCTACCTCTCTCCCTGTCTTCAAAAGCCTCCTCTTGCCTGAGTCACAAGGTTGTGGGTTCACGTCCCACTCCAGGGACTTGAGCACAAAAATCTAGGCGGACATTCCAGTGCAGCGCTGAGGGAGTGCTGCACTGTCGGAGGTGCCCTCTTTTGGATGAGATGTTAATCCGAGGCCCCGTCTGCTCTCTCAGGTGGACGTGAAAGATCCCATGGCACTATTTCGAAGAAGAGCAGGTGAGTTATCCCCGGTGTCCTGGCCAATATTTATCCTTCAATCAACATAACAAAAACAGATTATCTGGTCATTATCACATTGCTGTTTGTGGGAGTTTGCTGTGTGCAAATTGGCTGCTGCGTTTCCCACATTACAGCAGTGACTACACTTCAAAAAGTACTTCATTGGCTGTAAAGTGCTTTGAGTGGTCGTTAAAGGCACGATATAAATGCAAGTCTTTCTTTTTTTTCCTGAAAAATGTTTTCTCCGACTGCACCTTCAGTAAAACCCTCTCTAAATGTCTTAACGTCCTGCTGGATGATCACCTTCCCCTTTGTAAAGTGCGCTGTGAGGTTTCTCCACAAGAGGAGCACTATATAAATGCTTTTTGTTGCTGTTTGACTGGGACAGGCTTGGGGAGGGATTTTGTGAAAATGTCCTCTGTCACCTCATGAAGAGAATTTGTTGTGAACAGGCTCCAGGGGTGTTTGAGCAGGCTCGGTTTCTGGGGCAGACTGCTCGAAAAACTCAAGCGTCCCTGCCATCAGGCAGCGCGGGGCATGACCTGCTGAGTCTTTGCAGCTTTTTCTGTTTTTAGTTCAGATTTCCAGCATCTACAGCATTTTGCTTTTCATTTCCTGCCAGCATATTGGTCACCTTGGAAGTAAATTGCTTTGGTTACTGTGGGAGCCCATTCTTTTTGAACGCATTTATGATACTACTCCACCTAGAAACTGGAGAAATTCATCCCACCAGCAAAGTTTGTACGGCTCCTGATGTAATATTTGCTACAATCCAAATTTCTGCTACATGGAGCTAGCTATATTTTTTTCCCCCACCAAAGCTATGATTGCTGGTGTAAGGTGATGCAAACTGCCTCAGTGCCCCTGGGATAGGGATAGCCGGTGATCTCACTCCTGCTTTCTATCTAGTCATCCCCTACTGCAAAATGCATCATGTTTGGCTGCATTTCCCGCCACGGTTAAATACTCTGCTAACACTCACTATAAAGGCTTGCATTTGAAGAGTGGCCTCTTAGGTAACGTACAAAGGTCCATTGGCCAGCATGAATCAGGAGACAAGAAGAATAGTGGAGAACGTATATCTATCTAACTCCCTTCTCCCTGCCCTATTCCTTCGCTCCCAGCCAAACACAAAATTTAGACTATTTACTAGGCCACCTTGTTAAAAGTCTTGCAATTACTTGTACTTCCTGTGTCACAACTTTGTCGCACCTGTGTGACAGTTAGCAACGCCTGAGATATCACCTGGGGTGAAATGACTTGGTAACTACCTTCCATTTCAAACTTTAAAATGATTATTTACCTTGCAGTTCAGGCCTCCCAAAGATAACTGGGGCTACAGCACCTCTTATCTCCATCTCACAGCTGACCCAGCCCCCTGACACTGGCCCTAACCGCACTGCGTCTTTCTTTGGCTCTACCCCGCTCCCATTTAAAAAATCCTGCTATGTTTGACACTGCTAGTCCTCCACCTATTTCAAAATAACTTACTGGGCCATTTAGGTCCCTTTGCTCGCCCCTTTCTGCTCCTGCCCAGGCCCATGTCCTTGCTTCTGGCTCCACTGTAACATTTGAAAAGCACCACCGCTCAGTCTCCTTTTCCTAGCTCACATCTTAAAAAAAAAACATATTGGGCCATTAATGCTCCTCTCTGCATTATGCCCTGCTCCTTCGTTGATGGCTTTTCTCTCTTGCTCCTGACCCCACTGCAAAATTTGAAAAGACCTGTTATTTCCAACTCCCTTCTCCCTGCCCTTTGCTCCCAGCCAAACACAAAATTTAGACTACATACTAGGCCACCTTGGCCTTGCTCCACACTCTCCTCTGCTCTTGTTGCTCTACCTAGGTCTGCACCCGCTCCCTCCTGGCTCCGGCCTTCCTCTTTCTTCGGCCCTATTGGCCATTTAAAATGTATTCCCACCATCTCCTCGGTCATCCCAGTCTGATATGTCCTGGCATCTAAAGAGATTTAATTTATATTTTGTCTGTTCTGACCTGTCCATCTCAGAGCAACAGAAAGTCCAGGGGGATGAAAGGTTGGGATGTGGAAGAGGGGAAGAGATGGAGGAGAGACACAGGGGGAGACATGGGAGACAAAGAGACTGAGGGAGAAATGGCGACAGAGATACACTGTGGGGAGAGAGAAGGGGAAAGATGGAGGATAGAGAAAGATGGAGTGAGAGCAACATGAGCATAAGAGAAATTGAAGAGAAATGGGGAAAGAATAAAGAGGGTTTGATAAAGATAAGAGCAATAGGGATATGAAAGAGAATTAAGAGCAGGGGAAAGTGAAAGATGGCAAAAAGCATATTGGGGCACACAGATAGACAGAAGAGATTTCAGAAAGACAGAAATAGTGGAGAGCGATCAGGGCAAAGAAAGAGCACAATAAAGGAGAAAGCAATATCAGAGAGGGGGAAAGATGTGCAGATAATTCAAGCGACAGAGGGAAAGATCGTAGGCAGAAAAGCAGTGATCAGGGAAGAGAGAAAGTGGGAGATTCGGGAGACAGGCAGAGAAGACAGACAGTCCACGTCACATATATCCTGTGACTTTTCTCACAAACAAAAAAATCAAAACTAAGGCCGATACAATGATTGCTAGCAGTAGCAGTAGGAACTGTTGTAAAAGGCATATTTTATTTTTTGACAGAAACAACATGGAGCATTTTTTTTATCATCAGACAACAGCTCTTATTCAGGTGACCCTTTATGTACTTAAGTGTTCAGTTAATATTTTATATCTCTCACCACTTGCAATGCACCAAATGAATACCAAAATGGTTGGCTTTCAAAAAGGAAACAACAATTCTGATTTCTAAAACTAATTTAAATTAGTTTGCAGTAAAGTTATTGACTGGGAAAGTACTTATTGTGCAACAGCTGTTATGTTTAAAATCAGATCTTGGGGTTTAACTTCCTCTTCTTAGTGGATTGGTTAACATATTACACATTAAATTACTGTCTCAGCCATTTTAACAATACCATATTTATAGAAATGCAAATGCATTAATTACTGAATATTGATCATTGAATGAATTAAACACCTAGGGCGAGGATTTGGGCTAGGCAGGGCCCGTTTTTTGGGTGCTACTGGTGCCCTTAGAGCTGCAAAATGGCATCCATGGCGCACGTGACACGAAGCGCGCCGGATGCCATCTTGGTACAGGCATTAGCGTGCGCGCAGTGAACGTCCGGCGAAAGTATGCAGAGCAGGCAGATCATAGAAACATAGAAACATAGAAACTAGGAGCAGGAGTAGGCTATTCGGCCCGTCGAGCCTGCTCCACCATTCAATATGATCATGGCTGATCATCCAAATCCAGTACCCTATTCCTGCTTTCTCACACAGAATCCCCATCGAGCCTGCACTAACACATATCCCACCCTATCCCCGTAACCCCACGTATTTAATTCCCCCTAACATATCCCATCCTATCCCCGTAACCCCACGTATTTAATCCCCCCCTAACACTAAGGGTCAATTTATCATAGCCAAATCAACCTAACCCGCACATCTTTGGACTGTGGGAGGAAACCGGAGCACCCGGAGGAAACCCACGCAGACACGGGGAAAATGTGCAAACTCCACACAGACAGTCACCCGAGGTCAGATTCGAACCCGGGTCCCTGGCGCTGTGAGGCACCAGTGCTAACCACTATGCCACCGTGTTGCCCAATCAGCGTATGACGTCAATCAGCGTGCAACGTTGATTTGATGCCAGCGCTGCCATTTTGGTGCTCCAGTCATGTCCTCTCTTAAGCTCACACAGCTGAACATGCATTAAGCAGCAGGCAGGACCCGCCACCAGCGCTATTTAAAGCGATCATCAACTACTTAATGAGCAGAGGCCATGCAGAGCAGGACAGCTGCTAGAAGAGGGAGGGGGGGCGGTGGGGGGGGGGGAAGAAGGGCTCTCAGCACGAGGCCATATCAGCCCAGGGTGTTCAGGAAGCAAGTCTCCTACCTGAGCCTCAGCAAGGAACAGTGTGTGAGACGTCTGCACTTCACTAAGGACGTCCTCACTGAATTCTGACAACTGCTGCAGCCGCAACTGGAGCCTCAGAGCAAGGCAAGGACCACATTGCCAGTGGCTGTGAATGTGACCGTGGCGATTAACTTTTATACGTCTGGCTCCTTCCAGGCTGAAGCTGGAGATATTAGCAACATCTCGCAGTTTGCCATCCACTGTTGCATAAGGGAGATCACTGAGGCTCTTTATTCAAATAGAGCTGACTACATTTCATTCTGTCTTGCCCGAGACAAGCAGGCGGAGCGAGCATGAGGGTTGGCAAGGATTGCAGGCTTCCTCATGGTACAGTGTGCCGTTGACTGCACGCACATCGCTTTGCGGGCACCGCATGTCAACTCTGCCATGTACCGGAGCTGAAAAGAATTTCCCTCCCTCAACGTCCAGCTGGTGTGTGAGCATAGGCAGCGCATCATGCAGGTCAATGCCCGGTATCCTGGCAGCAGTTATGATGCTTTCATTCTGCGGCTGTCCGCAATGATTCCCCTGCCTGGACCGCTCTGGAGGAGCCCTGCAGTACTCTGCTGAGTGGGTCTCAAGATTCGTGGTGGTATGCTGCATGCTGCACAACCTTGCCATCATGAGAGGACAGCTCTTGCCACCAGCTATCAGGCGAAAAACTGAGGAGCAGGAGCACAAGGAGGTGGAAGAGGAAGAAGGGGAAGGGAGGCGACAACCGAGACCGCCCCTTGCTGCCCAGGCTGTACGTGAAGAACTAATTCGAGTGTGATACCAGTAACTGCAGCCCCAATTCCCCATTCACCAACAGTACCACACTCCTTAATTTCCCTCTGTCACTGACCATCACATTGTCCTCTTGGCCACAATGCAAAATATTTGATTTGAGGTAAAAACCTCAGTTTTGGACATTTTAAAGATCAGGGAAGAAAAACCCTGAGGAAAAATGACTTTTGAAAATGACTATGGGGAAAAACACCTTTCACAGACACAAGACAGGCTGCGAAGGGGTGTGGCGAGGCAGTGGACAGCTTTTGGAGTCAAGCTGTCTGGAATTTGTTTGCACTGCAATCCAGGCAGGAGGAAGAACCTCACCCAAAACCTCACAACACATCCAAAATTGAATAATTCAAGACACCTTTTGAAAATCCCCAGGCCCAGTCAAGAAACCCAAAACACGAGGACAATGCAAACTCCGATTAAACAACAGATCGACAGGATGGAGAACCACTTCACACATTTACAAAACCAGTTAACATGCTAGTAAAGTGGTTACTGTTAACGAGGTCTTACAATGACCAGGATTTGATTTGGTTTTGACAAGGCCACTTCAATTTAGTGTTATTGAAGGCCCATCAAGCAGTTACGGCAGTTCAGTAAGAAGGGAGTTCAAGTTCAACAGAATTCAAAGCCTGTGTTGAACAGAAGTCAGGGCTGGAGTTACAGAGTTCAGGACAAGCAGGCGGAAGGCAGTTTCCACAGTTCTGCAAGAAGGCAGTTCCACAGCTCGGAAGAAGACAGTTTAAACAGAGGCAGAGTTACAGCAAGAAGTTCAACAAAGGCCAACAACTTCACAAGCAGACCGACACGCAAGAAGAAACCAGAGCGACTGCCTCAGCGACCATCAGACACCTCGCGGCAACAAGGGCCTTACGAAACCTTTTACTCAAAAGACTCTAAATCCTAACTCTAAACTGTCAAGGATTTGTTTGGTGAGCATTATCCCTGGTTCTCCAGAGTCCAACCTAGCTAGTGAAGTGGGATTGGGAGGGGTGAAGTATTCTTCTAATGTTATTTCCCTCGCTTGTACCGAAGTGTTCCCCACCTTTAGAGTGATAAGAGTGTTTGTGTTGTGTTTTACTTCCTTTAATAAGAGTCAAAGTTCTTTCATTAAACCTGTTGTCTACTGCACCTTTATTCACAACCCCTAAATAAGTCCAAGGTCTAGAACCAGGGGCGTGGGAGCGATTCGAACCGCTCACTGAGTCAGAGGTGAGGCTGACCCCTACCACACCACCCCCTACATCATGTGTAAAAGTGTACCAGGAGTATCCCAATTTAATCCAGTATTTCCAAAATGGATGAATTTTAAGTGACATGAAATTGAATTTTCAGAGAATGCTGAGTAGTGGTAGAATCACGAGAGGTGTTTACAAAAAAAATAAAGATAATTAAAAAATAATAATGGTGGTCTGTGTACAAATCATTTAAGAATTATTAAGCTGTTTTGTGATCCCAATAAAAATTTGCAAAATTTCTACTACAAGCAGAATCCAACAAGAATTTCCCTGGCTTTGCCACTCTCAACTGAACTCAGTGGTCTATTTAAAAAAAAAAGATAAATATGGAAGGCATCATAGTCTATTTTTATTGGCTACTTCAACCAGTGGATTGCAGTCATATTAACAAATTTTCTTCAAGCTTATGACCTGATATAATGAATGAACTAGCTACAACTGTACCTTCACACTATCTAGTTTAGAAAAATAGTCAAATATGTTGAGACTGAATACATCGCTGTACAGCGACTTCGTGTGAATAACTCTACTGAATACTGTATCATATTTTCACTCTTGCCCCTTTTGATTAGACGAGTGCTGGGTATCTGAACCCATGTCCTTTAATATAAAATCAGTAAATAAATTTCTTTGATTCAGGAGTTCTCCCTGATTTAGTGAGTAGAATCATAGAATGATACAGCACGGAAGGAGGCCATTCGGCCCAACGTGCCTGAGACGCTCTTTGAAAGAGCTATCCAATTAGTCCACTTCCTTACCGTTTCCCCATAGCCCTGCAAATTTCCCCCCCTTCAAGTATTTATCCAATTCCCCTTTGAAAGGTATTATTGAATCTGCTTCCACCACCCTTTCAGGCAGTGCATTCCAGATTAATAACAACTCGCTGTGTAAATTTTCTTTTTCCTCATGTCGCTTCTGGTTCTTTTGCCAATTACCTTAAATCTGTGTCCTCTGGTAACCGACCCTGAAGAGTACCGTGGTACCAACCTGGGAGAGGTTTGACAGCAGGTATTTTGGATTAAAACCTTATAGTGACTATTGGAGATGAAAATATTTACATTGTGTCACAGAACTCAAGATGTAAGAGTTGGAAGATCTGGTTTACTGTTGAAATGGATTTGCTGTCTTGAAAGAAAAAAAGAAAAGACTTGCATTTATATAGCACTTTGCACAACCTCAGGACGTTCCAAAGTGCTTTACAGCCAATGAAGTACTTTTGAAACATAGTCACTGTTGTAATGTAGGGAACGCGGCAGCCAAATTGTGCACAGCAAGGTCCCACAAATGTAATAATGATAATTTAATCTGTTTCAGTGATGTTTGTTGAGGAGTAAATATTGGCCAGGACATGTAGAATTATACAGCACAGAAGGAGGCCATTCAGCCAATCGTGCATCTTTGAAAGAACTATCCAATTAGCCTCACACCCTTCCCCAGAGACCTGCAAATTTTTCCCTTTCAAGTATTTGTCCAATTCCCTTTCGAAAGTTACTAATGAATCTGCTTCCACCACCCTTTCAGGCAGTGCATTCCAGATCATAACAACTCGCTACAAGAAAAAAATTCTCCTCATCTCGCCTCTGGTCCTTTTGCCAATTACCTTAAAACTGTGCTCTCTGGTTACCCACCCTTCTGCCACTAGAAACAGTTTCTCCTCATTTATTCTATCAAATCCCTTCATGATTTTGAACACCTTTCTCAAATCTCCCTTCTCTGCTCTAAGGAGAACAATCCCAGTTTCTCTAGTCTCTCCACGTGCAGTGCAAAAAAGGTTCACTCGGTTAATCCCGGGGATGAGGGGGTGGTCATATGAGGAGAGGTTGGGTAGATTGGGACTCTACTCATTGGAGTTCAGAAGAATGAGAGGCGATCTTATTGAAACATATAAGATTGTGAAGGGGTTGGATCGGGTGGATGCGGGGAGGATGTTCCCGATGACGGGTGAGACGAGAACTAGGGGACATAGTCTTAGAATAAGGGGCTGCTCTTTCAAAACTGAGATGAGGAGGAACTACTTCACTCAGAGGGTGGTAGGTCCATGGAATATGCTGCCACAAAAAGCTGTAGAAGCTACAACATTAATTAAATTTAAAACAGAAATAGACAGTTTCCTAGAAGTAAAGGGCATTAAGGGTTACGGGGAGCGGGCAGGAATTTGGACATGAGTCTAGGTTCGGATCGGTCATGGCCCTGTGGGTAGTGGAGCGGGCCCAGGGACTGTGTAGCCTGATTCTGCTCCTATTTCGTGTGTGCAATTCTGTTAGATGCAGGAGATGGTTCTGTGATAGATAGTAGATTGGCGGTTAGGATCAGATCAGCCATGATCTTATTGAATGGCGGAGCAGGCTCGAGGGGCCGATTGGCCTACTCCTGCTCCTATTTCTTATGTTCTTATGTTCTTATGTAACTGGAGTCTTTCACCCCTGGTACCATTCTAATAAATCTTTCTGGATCCTCTCTAAGGCCTTGACATCCTTCCTAAAGCATGGTGCCCAGAATTGGCCGCAATAATCCAGCTGGGGCCTAACCAGTATTTTATAAAGGTTTAGCATAATTTCCTTGCTTATGTATTCAATGCCTCTATTTATGAAACAAAGGATCCCATATGCCTTTTGAACAGCCTTCTCAACTTGTCCTGCCACCTTCAAAGACTTGTGTCATTTAGTTTATATTGCCTCTCCTCATTCTTCCTAAGAAATTAAATAAAGTCCCAAAGCGCTTTACAGCCAATGAAGTACTTTTGAAGTGTAAACACTGTTGTAATGTAGGAAACGTGGCAACCAATTGCACACAGCAAGGTCCCACAAACAGCAACATAATGACCAGATAATCTGTTTTTTTAGTGATGTTGATTGAGGGATAAATATTGGCCAGGACACCAGGGATAACTTCCCTGCTCTTCTTCAAAATAGTGCCATGGGATCTTTTACATCCACCTGAGAGAGCAGACTGGGTCTTGGTTTAACATCTTATCCAAAAGACGGCACCCTCTGCCAGTGCAGCACTCCCTCAGTACTGTACTGGAGTGTCAGCCTAGATTTTTGTGCTCGAGTCTCCGGAGTGGGACATGAACACACAACCTGCTGACGCAGAGGTGAGAGTGCTACCCACCGAGCGATGGCTGACACAAAATTAATCACTTTCTGCTTCTCTGCATTAAATTTCATCTGCCATGTGTCTGCTCATTTCACCAGCCTGTCTATGTCTTCCTGGAGTCTGTTACTACCCTCCTCACTGTTTATTACATTTCCGAGTTTTGTGTCATATGCAAACTTTGAAATTATGCCCTGTATACCCAAGTCCAGGTCATTAACATCTATCATAAAGAGCAGTGGTCCCAATACCGACCCCTGGGGGACATCACTTAACACTTCCCTCCAGTCAGAAAAACAACCACTCACCACTACTCTCTGTTTTCTGTCCCTTAGCCAAGTACGTATCCATGCAGCCACTACCTCTTTAATTATATGGCTTCTATTATATGGTACTTTATCAAATGTTTTTTGAAAGTCCATATAAACAACATCAACTGTATTACGTTCATCAACCCCCTCTGTTACTTCACCAAAGAATTCAATCAATTTAGTCAAACACAATTTGTCTTTAACAAAAGCAAATTACTGCGGATGCTGGAAATCTGAAATAAAAACAGAAAATGCTGGAAAAACTCAGCAGGTCAGGCAGCATCTGTGGAGAGAGAAACAGAGTTAACGTTTCAGGTCATTGACCTTTCATTAGAACTGGCAAAGGTTAGAGATGTAACAGGTTTTAAGCAATTACAGAGGCAGGGAAAGTGGGGAGGGGAGGAAAGAATAAATGGGAAGGTCTGTGATAGGGTGGAAGGCAGGAGTGATTAAATGACAAAAGGGATGATGGAGCAAGGCAAAAAGGGGGCGGTAATGGGTCAAGTCAAGAAACAAAAGATGGGTCTAGAGGAGCTGTAAATGGCAACAGCAGAATCATTACCAGCAACTTCTGTCCAAAAAAATGGGAGCAGCGGTTATGGTCTGAAATTGTTGAACTCTATGTCGAGTCCAGAAGGCTGTTAAGTGCCTAATCGAAAGATGAGGTGCTGTTCCTCAAGCTTCATTGAAACAGTGTAGGAGGCCAAGGACAGAGATGAGGGCAGAAATAGTTGTGGGAGCTTATATTTCAAATTCACTGATGCTACATAACTAAATCTACCCATTAAAGATGTTGGTAGTGATAAACTTGTTAATTTGAGAAAGATTTTTAAAATTTTGTAATTCATTGAAACGTGAAATCAAATTTGTCAATTCTACAACATAGAAATTTCATGGTAAATGCAAGATCCTTTCAGAATCTCTGGTGTTTTATTTTTCTTTCTTGATTGTCGGGATGTGGACCGTCGCTGGCTAGGCCAGCAATATTGCCCATCCCTAGTTGCCCTGAGAAGATGGTGGTGGGCCTTCTTAAACCGCTGGTAATGGTTTGGTACAACCGAGTGACTTGCTGGGCCACTTCAGAAGGCAGTTAAGATTCAAGGACGTTACATAACATCTAAGCCTCTTAAATGGACAACTGCCATGGCCCCCTACCTGTCTATCACCAGGAGATTTCATTAAAGCTCTAATGTAGGAGGAGATTTAGAAAAGCAACAGGATGGAGAGAAAAATACCCCAAAAATACCATCCAGTTATTGCACAAATGGTGCATTTTCCCATATATGGTGGAACAGTGAAAAGGAAGAAGTGAGTAACAGGCATCGTCAACGAGAGTCGGCAGAGAAATTCTCCTCTTACTGGTCATAAACTCCTCGATCACAATATACCTTCTGCACAGAGTATCAAGTGATACACTTACCTCTAACTGCAACATTTGGTAGTCATTGGAAACACATTTGGTAAAACTCGGAGGCTCCCAAAAAGCGATTCCCTCATCATCTAGGACACAATTTCTCAGGATTATTCCTGAGAACATTAAAATTATTAGTTGTGGCATTCTTCAATGTCATTATAAGGAGAAATTACAATTGCCGTTGTTCCCGTACAAATGCTTAACATGCATGTAAAAAATTCCTCTCCGCTCCATTTTAATGCAGGTGTTAATCCACTTATTTGTGGGTTGAGCCTGCATTTAAACAGCACAGATTGAATTTGCCAAGAACATATTAAATGTTTGTACAAGGACAATGCGGTTCATTATTTCTACCCTATAAAGTCAAAATAATATACTCTTAATTACTGATCTGAGACCCAGTACTGTTCTTCCATGGTAACCACTCAAGGGAAATTCATCACATTAAGCGGAAATAGATAGCAGGTCCCCTTAGTTGTGAAGCAATTTGACCTACTGTACAAAACAATCATGTTATAGTGCATTCCCCTGTGATGAACTCTGAAGATCCCATGACTTGTATACCCTGGTTGAGGGTCTCCACCTTTCCACTTCTACTCACAATCAACTGTCCCAGATTCTAGTGCCTCAACCTATTCTCTTACGCTTCACTGCTACTTTTTCAGAATATGTTATCTCGGTGGTCCATGATTCAGGCAACAATGTTTGCTGCTCTCTCAGTATCTTCTGCCTCAAGTACTCTGTTTTGATGATAACCCCAGGTATATTAAAGGTATATTGGTTTTCTGCTTGGAAAATTAGTAACAATTCCCTCCCACCATTTTTATGCTCCTTCTGATTTCCGAAGACCACACACCCGTGTGACAGCGATGAATGTTCATGACCTACATGGTTCTCCATGAGTAAGATTAAGGTTTTTATCCCCTCCCAATATCCAACTACACTAATCATATATAAAACTAGCCATGGATGTTATGTGGTGCCAAAAGACCCAATTGGCAAAAGTGGAAAACAAATCTATTTAAATTGTGACTACTACTCTCAACAAAGACATGGCTGCGATATTTACGGGGAGAGTTCGGGGCGTGGAGGACCTCCTACATTTAATGTCAGGACCTCATTACAATTTTAATCTTCCGTTTCCCGTCTGGAAGTTAGCCAGATCGACAGGCTGGCTGGAAAACCAGCGGCAGAAGGCCACAGCCGGGGACCCTTGGGGATGGCCTCCGGCAATCAGGAGAGCATGATCGGGGCTTGGGATTGGGGCTTGGTGAGGGTAGGGGTGGGAGGAGAGCCTAACAATGATGGGGGAGAGATCGGGGCTTTGTGGGTGGCGGAGGGGGGTTGCGGAGCTGGCGAGGGAGAGATCAGGGCTTGGGGGGGAAGTCGCTGATCGTGGCCGTGAGGAGAGACCACAATCGACCGCAATCCTCCTGGCCCACAAGGAGTGCTATAAAAAAGTATTAACTTGCTGGAGCCAGAAGTTCCAGTTCGCTGCTCGGTTTCCCGAGCCCTGGGAAACCTGGCCGTAAATCAGTTTCCCAATTGCACTGTGGGAGCCTCATTTAATTATGATAATGAAGTTTCCCACCTCTCCAAGACGGGACACACGGACACCATGCAACCCGTAAAAACGGCAGCAGTTACGTACGCAGCATGTTGGGGACACGGTCCCCGATTTTTAATTTTTAACCCCCACCCCGACTCCTCTCTGGCCCACCGTGTGGGTGTTACTATTGAGGCCAATGTATTTCAGAAAGTGTCTGAAAGTAATTAACTTTCCTCCCCACTTCCAGCAGCGTACCTGTTCAGAATGTCCAATTTTCAAGTGGAGGTTAGATCTCCCCATCAAACTCCCTGCCAGCAATAATTACCTGCAGCACTTGGTGGGCAGCTGACCACTGCGGACTCTCCTGCTGGTGTCTTCGTCCACACTACTGAGTTGTAATTTTCTTCCTGACAGTATTCATGAGGTTCTGAAGCAGAAATTATGCCTTGGTTAACACGGATAAATTGTTTAAGCCAACACTTCTTTCAGTCCTACATGCCATTCAGGTAATGGAAAAGAGAAATAGGAGGATTCAACTGCGGTGTTCGAATATACCCTGCCTTGACCCTGAAATGCTGCGTATTTATATTTGATTATGGTATTGTTGAAGGTGCGCTCACAAGACTCAGCCATATGCCTAAATATTCCAGGATATTTGACTGTTACAAAAGTCAGGCAAAATTGAAAAGGAGGTGGGGTAGCCCTGATAATAAAGGATAAGATAAAGGCAGTAGGGAGAAAGGATCTTAGCCCAGAAAATCAGGATGTAGAATCAGTATAGCGATTTGATAAGACCACACCTGGAGTACTGTCCACAGTTTTGGTCTCCTTACCCAAGGAAGGACATACTTGCCTTGGAGGCGGTGCAACGAAGCTTCACTAGATTGATTCCTGGGATGAGAGGGCTGTCCTATGAGGAGAGATTGAGTAGAATGGGCCTATATTCTCTGGAGTTTAGAAGAAGGTGATCTCATTGAAATGTACAAAATTCTTAGAGGCCTTGACAGGGTAGATACTGAGAGGTTGTTTCCCCTGCCTGGAGATTCCAGAACTAAGGATCATCATCTCAGGATAAGGGGTCAGCCATTCAGGACTGAGATGAGGAGAAATTTCTTCACTGAGAGGGTTGTGAATATTTGGAATTCTCTACCCCAGAGAGCTGTGAATAATGGGCCAGAAATTCGGGTCTCCACGGGTGAGTACGCGCTGGGTACTCACCCGTAGACCCAACGAAAGTGCCGGTTTCGCACATGCACTGCGCATGCACTGGAAACCGGAACTTCCGTTCCCCTGAAGGAAGGGGTTCAGAGGTCGAATGCGTGCGCCGGAGAGGCAGCGCGTAGACCTCAAACTTCATTTTTTTTTTCAGGTTTCTCCGTGAGGGTAAGTACGGAGAAGCTGCGCGGGGAAAAAGGAGGCGCAAGGCCTGCTTTTAACAAGGTAAGTGGTGAATTAAGTACAATTTAAAAACATTTTCAACAGGTTTATCTTTTTTACATACTTTAAAGAAAGGTAAGTTTATTTTTAGCACCGTTAAAAAGTGTAATTAATTTTTTTTTTAATTTAAATTTTTGTTTAAAGTAGTTAATTTATGTAATTTATAGTTATTTTAAAAATGTGATGTTTTTTTAAAATTTATTTGAAGTTTTAGTGAGGTTTTGGGGCCGATCTCTATTCATAGATTTGACAGGCCTTCCTGTCAAATCTATGAATGAAGATTCCCTGCTCCGATTGGCTCTCCATGGCCCACGTGATCCCAGGGGACGCTTCAAACTAACTGCACCCCTGGGATACACAAGCACTGCGCGCCGGCAGCTGCAGGAGGCCCAGGAGCCGAATTCCACGCGGGGCCGAAGCACAACGGCAGGCGCGGTATGTAAGTACGCGTGCGATACTTGCACCCGCGGGAAGCCGGAGAGCCGAATTGCTGGCCCACTAAGTCAATGAGTATATTGAAGACTGAGATCGATAGATTTTTGGGCACTAAGGGAATCAAGAGATATGGAGATCGGGCAGGAAAGTGGAGTTGATGTAGAAGTTCAGCCGTGATCTTATTGAATGGCAGAGCAGGCTTGAGGGGCCGAATGGCCTACTTCAGCTTCTATTTCTTATGTTCTTATGTTCTTATGACAAAATGTCATTTCATCAGCCCCTTTTGGCATATCGTGGAGAATTATCTGTCAATGTTTAATGCTGTGGCCAAGGGAACAGAGCTTGAACTTTAACTGAGACTGTGATTGATAGCAATGTTGGACTCTAACTGCAACTCATTAAGAGGATTGGGATTAACACAAGGCAACTGAAGAACTGCAGCTGAACTTTCGTACATTAGATCTATCTGCCTATGCTGAATTCCCGAACATTGTACAGAGTCCGTAACTACTGAAATCAGTGAGCACACACATTCTTTCATGACAAATCTTTTGATATTCATAGTAAGTACAGGTTGGCTATTACTTTGACAAATTTTGCAAGTGACCTTGAGTAATTCCCAACAGCGATGCGTTTGCACATTAACTTATTGTTATTATGTTCTGTGTGATAGAGGGTGATGGAATCTCTATGTATGTGCGTATTTGTGAGAGAACACTAAGCCCAGAACACTGGAAGAACTCTACCATTATTTGAGGAGAGGACCGGATATAGACATGGTATAAACCTGATTTTTGAACGTAAACGTGGCCCTGAGTTTCCTCCAAGGGCGCTATCAGCGAATTGTGTCCAAAATGCGCCCGACACTGCGACCGTCTGGCCGTGGTGAGATGGCGCCCAATGTAATACCGCCCATGAATCAGCGCAGTCAGCGTAAACGGGCGTAATGGAATCGTGACTGGAACAGAGCCCATAGAGCCTCAAGGTGGGGGAGTGTAAAAGGTGAAGAAAAAGAATTCCCCTTCAGACTGGAGACTACAAGGTAAGCAACACTTATCTCTCTGTCCTGCAAACTTTTGCTGTAATTAATTTAAATTGCCCTGTATGGAGTCTGCAGTATTTTTAACGTTTCCCTCTCTGCAGAGGAATAGTCAGAAAATGAGCCCTCCGTCAAAGTTTTATGAAAGATGTTTGATGTCTGCAGCAGCGGGGCAGGTCTGAGGCTTTCATTCACCGCTGGTCAGCTGCTTTGCGCTGGATTCAGAATGAGCACGGGTGCCTGTGGGCCTGAGACTCTGGGCGCAATGTAATGCACCCCCCCCCCCCCCCCCCCCCCCCCCCCCCCCCACCCCCCCCCCCCACCCCACGACCAAGCACAATTGGAGAAAAGACGCGCTTGGTTACTGGGCGCGGGGGGCCTGTTTTGTGGGCGGGGTCTGGTATGGGGTGAAGGGTTCAATAGTCGAACTTAAAAGATCGCGACTACTTGGGCGCATTGTAGTTACAGCCGTAACTCATTTACTCTTAAAATTCCGTGATCTTTTGTGCTATTTGACTTGATTCCCCCCAATAAATACTATCACAGATGTTTTATGAAAGTTAGAATCATATATTTTTGTTTTGGTTATTTCTCACAAGGAAAAACCCACTCTCTAGCCTGATTGAAGGCTTTGTTTAGGTAAGATCTGGTTCAATGTCTCTCTCTGAATGTACTATAATTTGCATTAATTATGAGCAGGACTTCATATTTTGCACCTTTAACCATGCAGAGTTCATGGCAGGAATTGTAAAGTAGATTATTTAATATCTGTGACTTTTGATTTGCTTAGAAAATGCCTATTTTCTAACAGTCTGTTTATGTGCCAATTGTAGTGTGGCTGGCTTTGATAAAATCACTTGGTGATCAATAAAAGTTGTTTTTAACCAGAGTCGGCTAAGTCCCATGCCTAACTGAGGGAGAGAGAGAAAGAGAGAGAAAGAGAGAGACCATAGAGGAAGGAAAGGTACAAGTGTAGAAATACAATGCAAAGTATCCACTGAAACGAGCCAAACTCATAGTGGAAAGTTAACGGCCGAGTTATTGGATCATGCTCGAATTAGGGCCCGATCCCGGTGTAACACCGCTGAATGTGCCGAATCAGGCTGGCAGGAGCAGCATGGCAAATTTATTCCACATAATTGCCATTCAATGTCCATCTCTAAGAAGAGAGAACAAAACCATTTCCCCTTGGACATTAAATGGCATTACCATTTCCGAGTCCCCCACCATCAACATTTTGGAGCTCACCATTGACGAGAAACTCAACTGGACCAGCCACATAAATGCTCTTGCTACAAGAGCAAGTCAGAGACTACGCATTCTGCACTATGTGGCTCACCTCCTGACTCCCAAAAGCCTCTCCACCACCTACAAGGCATACGGTGGCATAGTGGTTAGCACTGGTGCCTCACAGCGCCAGGGACCCGGGTTCGAATCTGACCTCGGGTGACTGTCTGTGTGGAGTTTGCACATTCTCCCCGTGTCTGCGTGGGTTTCCTCCGGGTGCTCCGGTTTCCTCCCACAGTCCAAAAATGTGTGGGTTAGGTTGATTTGGCTATGATAAATTGACCCTTAGTGTTAGGGGGGGATTAAATATGTGGGGTTATGGGGATAGGATGGGATATGTTAGGGGGAATTAAATACGTGGGGTTACGGGGGTAGGGTGGGATATGTGTACTGTGGGGATTAAAGCAGGGACAGGGTACTGGATTTGAATGATCAGCCATGATCGTATTGAATGGTGGAGCAGGCTCGATGGGCCGAATGGCCTACTCCTGCTCCTAGTTTCTATGTTTATAAGTCAGGAGTGTGATGGAATACTCTCCACTTGCCTGGATGGGTGCAGCTGCAACAACACTCGAGAAGCTCGACACCATCAAGGACAAAGCAGTCTGCTTGATTGACATCCACCCCTACCACCAGCAACATACTGTAGCTGCAGCGGGTACTATATGCAGGTGCACTCAGCAACTCCACAAGTCCTTTTCGGCAGCACCGAACCAAACCAACGACCTCCACCACGTAGAAGGACAAGGGCAACAGCCACATGGGAATACTATCACCTCCAAGTTCCCCTCCAAGTCACACACCATCCTGATCTGGACACATATCGCCGTTCCTTCATTGTAGTTGGATCAAAATCCTGGAACTCCCTAGCTAACAGCATTGTGGGAGCACATTCACCACAGCGACTGCAGTGGTTCAAGAAGAAGGCCTCAGGGCAGCCAGGGGTGAGCAATAAATGCCAGCCTTGCCAGCAAAGCCGACATCTCAAGAATGAATAAAAAAAAACTAAAGTGCTGTGTAAATGCAAATTGTTCTTGTCATTTCTTCTTTATAATTAGGGAGATTTTGAGACTATGCATAGTCTTATCTGCATTTACTGTGGATTTCAGGTCACTGAAAGAACATGGGAGAGAGTGTTAATTCCAAATCAGGAGACTCCATGAAATTCAGGGGAGGGGGTAGGGCCACCCTATTCATATATTGACATCTTTTATTCCTTTACCTTTGACCTTCAGAGGCCATGCAAACATTCTTGTTATGATATGGATATAGTCTTGAAAGTTCGTCATGTACTGCAGAGCTATGAGACATTGGCACTCAAAGGAACTCGTAGCCTAATTTTGCACTTCTAACCTTGTATAGATTGCTTTATTTAATCTGAAAATGCAATCCCTCCTTCCCTGACCTTGATGTTTGCTTTTTTATTGTAATTATCTCTGTCACTACTTTCTGTGGGTTTTACCTTGACAACCATTTTGAAGCGGTGGTCATGGAGACACTATCTATCGGTTGCTAAGTAACAACGCATACGGTTAATTTGGGTGCAAGTCTGAGCAATTTGATGATTGTGTCTCACAGCAGCAACTGTCAGCAACTATTTGTAATAACATGATGAGTTGAACATCATCAGAGTCCCTTGAATGCGTTAATACCTTGTGCTCCATTCATAGCTCTCTATTATTGATGCCGTTATTTAGCTTCTTGCTTCTTTCTAGCTCTGTCTCATTACACAAAGTTTGCTAAATGAAAGGGATTTACAGTAAACTACTCCCAAGTCTCCTCTCCTGCCAGTGACATTTTGAAAGCAGCTGCTAGGATAACCCAGGCCGACTCCCTCCCTTCATCCTCTGTGCTTCCTCTGGTGAAATAGACATACAGAACCGTAGGACATTTACAACACAAGAGGCCATTCAGTCCATTGCATCTGTGCCAGCTCTTCGCAAAAGCCATCTAAAACTAATCCTTCTGCTCTCCTATCACCCCATAACCCTGTCTTTTCCTCTGCTTCAAATAATTATCCATTTGATGCACTGGTCTGTACCTTAATTATTCCCAGTAACAAAGCATTCCAAACTCAAACAACTGTGTAAAGAAATTTACATAGAATTTACAGCTCAGAAACAGGCCATTCGGCCCATCAGGTCAATGCCGGTATTTATGCTCCACACGAGCCTCCTCCCACCCTACTTCATCTCACCCTATTAACATATCTTTTACCCCTTTCTCCCTCATCTACTTATCTAACTTCCCCTTAAATGCATCTATGCTATTCACCTCAATTACTTCCTCATTCTCACCACTCTCTGGGTAAAGAAGTTTCTCCTGAATTCCTTATTGGATTTATGAGTGACGATCTTATTTTTATGGTCCCTAATTTTGGACTCCCTCTCAAGTGGAAATATATTCTCTACATCTACCCCATTGAACCCCTTCATAATTTTAAAAACCTCTATCAGGTCACCTCTCAGTCTTCTCATTTCTAGAATAAAGAGGCCCAGCCTGTTCAGTCTTTCCTGATAATTGTATTTCTCGTAAACTGTCTTCTCACTCTCTTAAAACCCTTCATTTTCTATTTTTTTATATTAAAAATCCTCTACTAAATCTCTTCTTATTCTCTAATTTAGAGGAAATAATCCCATATCTCAATTCTCTCAAAACTCTAATTTCTCATCACGAGTAACATGCTGGTAAATCTATGCTGCAGACCCTCAGTGGCTTACCATTTGTGGAATAGCAACCATAAACCAACATCGTCATCATTTTATGGCACAGAATGTTAAGGCACAAAGGTATTTCCCAAATGCGCCACCCTCGTTAATTCTAGATTACAACATAGACACAGCCCAAAATATTTACCTGGGCATTTTTTGTCGTTGCACAACCTGTACTCCTCTTGAAGTCCATCACACAGCAGTCCTCCAAAAAACGGCCCAGTGCATACCCTGATTCGAAGCTGTGTCCCACCGTCACAACTTTTGGTGCATGGTTCCCAACTGCTCCATTTTTGCCATTTTCCATCCACTGTAACACAAGAGATCAATGTTGCTAATAGACCTCAATTTACCCGGTACATTTAAAGTCTTAGTCATCAGGAATGCGTCAAGTTTCGAGCTCCAGCACCCTCCGCATTCCAGCATCACATGGCATCTGCTGACTGTAGCCTGCGCCGAGACAGTTGTATTAGCTTTTATTCTTGTAATGAACATAAAACTGCGTAAAGCAACTCAGCACATGACAGTAAGAATGCTCGCTTCATAGCCAGATAGCTACGGGTTCGAGTTCCAGGTCTTTCTGACAAGAAAATTCAACATCAGATTTCAAACAGGGGAAAAAAAAATATTTTTGAAGAAAATATCAGCAATACCAGCACAATGAGAGCTTACTAATAACAGTGTGGGCATATTGGGTGAAAAGTACAAGATACTTCAGGAACTAGCCTATATGAAAGTATTTGGAGGTTCTGACGAAAGGTCATCGACCTGAAACGTTAACTCTGTTTCTCTCGCCACAATTGCTGCCTGACCTGCTGAGTATTTCCAGCGTTTTCTGTTTTTATTTCTGATTTCCAGCATCCGCAGTGTTTTGCTTTTCTGAAAGTATTTGGACCGAGGAAGCAGAGGTTTCTGCTGCTTCATTGGTTTTACTGCTACCTCTTTTCAGCATTATCTTACATATCAAAAGGGAAAAAAAGGGACTTCACTTACGATGCTGCCCATATTCAGCCCTTGTTATCTATGAGGAAGACACTGTGGAGAGAAAATGGGCTTGCAGCTCATCTTATCAAATGGACTGTGGTTGAGTTTAGTATAACATCAGACCATCATTTAGACTTCACCAAAGTATTGTCAGTGAGGGTGAAGTCTCAACTGAAGCTACCCTTCAACTAATCCAATTTCACTATTCACAGGAGGTGAAATTGACTGTCAGATTGACATCATATTTCTTCACTGTTAAGATGTTACTATGTCCCCAGTATGTTAAAACAGTGTACTTTTAATCAGAAAATCCTTCCTTACCAATCAAGGGAGACAATCATATTATAATGGTACATTAGTGCAGGGTGCTCACTTCAATAGTCCTGACAACAAACTATTGCTTGGAACAACCCTGCCAAAGCAGAGATCATTTCACGAGCCAACAGTTGCTATGCAACATTACCAGCTTCCTATTATTAACCCCATCATATTCGAAATGGCCCAGGTCACTTACATAATCTAAGTGTTTTTGGACTCTGATTCACTATGCCACTGGGCAATGCTTTGTCAGTATCAAGAAAAATATAACTAATAACATCTAGCTATAGTCCCGAAAAGAGGATATGGAATGGCCCTTTCACCAATATGTTTTGAGATTTGCAGCTGTTGACAGACTCCATGGACATAAATGAGGCAAGCGCCCACTCAGACAATGGTTCCCAAAAATATGCAGATCACAAATTTGCCGAGAGTGCAGCAGAAGGTCCAGGAATTAGGCCAAGACCCAGATACATCGGGTCCCAGTCTTGTTGGTGAGTTTCCAGTGAGGCCAGTTTCCAGTGTAACCTCCATCTGTCCCAAACATAACCACTTATGTCAGAGCCAGGAGGAGGGAATTCCCAAGCTGAGAAATTCCTTGGCTCCAGCTTGCATTACACTGGGCTGCCGGTATGCCAGGATGAACAAAACGTACTGGCGCACTCAACGTGTGTGGGATCATCTGGTGGTCCTGGTTCCTGACCTGGACCCCTGAGGAAACATCTATCCGGGGAGAGATTAAAAAGGGGGCCAATAGGTCCTTCAATGAATTTCTCGTGTACAGGACTCCTGCCTGAAGAGAGGCTGCCCAGCACCGCATTATCTGACCCCCCCTCCCCACCCCCCTGCTCTGGTGGAGCCCAAGATATACCAATAATGGCACGGGCACCTCCAAGCCATATTCAAATTAGAGAACCTCCCCATGGCCCTGGATACTTTGACAGAGTCAGTGGTGGAAATTCCTGGTGGGCACACGCCAGAACTTACACTGAGGAAGGACTGAGGACTTTCAGGGCCTGGATGCTTTCCCAGTAGCATTAGGAACACAGATTAGAAGCTAATAAAAGAAATAATTGGAAAATTCGGGTTTAACGTCACACTCCAGCTTAGATTGAAATCTTGAAGTTCATCCCTGCCAGCTAAAACTTGGGCTAGAAATTTCGGTGCATTTGCGCCTCCCGTTAGCGCCACCGGGGGGGGGGCGATAACGGGGCGCAAATTACTTTTTGCCTGCGCGCGGCGCCGCTAACGGCTCCCACTAAGTTCAGCGGGAGTTTAGTGTCGGTGGTAACCAGTAGTGCCCCGCTCCGCTGCGCAGGCGATGACGACATCATCATCGTGCGCAGCGCCCTGTTTTCGTCCCATCTGCAAAATTAGCCCGCGCCCCCTGAATCTGCGCCGGGCGATGACAGCGACCAATTCAGGGGGCGGGAACGGAGCAGCAGGAGGCTCTCGGGGCGCTAACTAAAGGGGAGGTGGCGGGCTGGGGGAAAATAAAATCGGCCCACTTACTTGTCGCGGCCTGTTGCGTCTTTCAACGCGGGGTCCGTGCCGCGATCTGGCAGCCCGCCACTCCTCTCGAGTGCCAGGCTGCTGGCACGGCACCCCACTCCCCGGTGGTCCAGGTAGGGCCCCGCAGAGTTGTGGGCTTGGGCCCTCCCCTTTCATGAGGGAAGGAGCCCTTCCATGCGGCAACGCTACGTAGTCCAGTGCGCAGCGCTGCAGAACGCACCGCCCCGATATTCAGGGCTAGCGCTCTAAGGAAGTGGAGCACCTGAATTAGCGCTCCATCTCCCTCTTGGGGCGCTAAAACCGAATTTAGCGATCACCAGCGCTATTTTTCGCCGGGTGCTAAATTTAGTGCCCAGGCGATGTTAGCGACCCAAAATGGTCGCTGACGAATTTTTCCCCCTATGTTTTTTTAATGATTTGTTAGTCATAGCTTGAACTATCCACAAAAAAGCACAGAACTGACTTTTTGAATGAATGAAACCTACCTGGACACTGTCCTGGAAAGCACGGCCTGTTTTCAGACCAGTAACCCTGGCATTCAGCTCCACCAAAGGAAGGCCCATTGCACTCCCTTGTCCGCTGCTGTGTCCCATTTGAGCAGGTGGCAGAACATTGACTCCAGCTAGACCAATCATTCCAGTTCCCATCCACTTATTGGAAAAGAAAACAAAGGAATATAAATATAAATAAAACAATACATTTTTAAGATTATGATGGGAATGAGCAAATATCTTCCGGGCAAATTGCTTGCTATGGTGAAGGATTTAACTATCAGAATGCAAAGGCTAAAATTATGAAGTTGGGAACACGAAAGTAAGGTAGGTGGAACTCTTTTACCCAAAAGGTTATAGAGTTATGAAATAAGTTACCAGAGAAGATCACTGAAGTGCTCAGTATGAGTGAGTTGAAGAAATAATTGGTTGTCTTTCCGGAGAAAAATTGGACTAAGGGGGATAATGAGAAGATAGGTAGGTGGACTCAATCTGTCAACAAAAGGGACTTGCTTATTAATCCTAATGGCCTTATCCTGTTCTTAAAATTTGTCATGATGTTGTATTGTTAAAGCATACTATTTGTACTTGCCTCTGGATCATATGTCTCTTCCACTTTGACCAAGCTTTTAGTCACCTGTCCTAATAGAACATAGAACATAGAACATAGAACAGTACAGCACAGTACAGGCCCTTCGGCCCTCGATGTTGTGCCGAGCATTGTCCGAGACCAAGATCAAGCTATCACACTCCCTATCACTCTGGTGTGCTCCATGTGCTTATCCAATAACCGCTTGAAAGTTCCTAAAGTGTCCGACTCCACTATCACAGCAGGCAGTCCATTCCACACCCCAACCACTCTCTGAGTAAAGAATCTACCTCGGACATCCCTTCTATATCTCCCCCCATGCACCTTATAGTTATGCCCCCTTGTAACAGCTGCCTCTACCCGAGGAAATAGTCTCTGAACATCCACTCTATCTATCCCCCTCATCATCTTATAAACCTCTATTAAGTCGCCTCTCATCCTCCTCCGCTCTAAAGAGAAAAGCCCCAATTCCCTCAATCTTTCCTCATAAGACCTCCCCCCCAAACCAGGCAGCATCCTGGTAAATCTCCTTTGCACTCTTTCCAATGCTTCCACGTCCTTCCTATAGTGAGGTGACCAGAACTGCACACAATATTCCAAATTTGGTCTCACCAAGGTCCTGTACAGTTGCAGCATAACCTCACGGTTCTTAAACTCAAACCCTCTGTTAATAAACGCCAACACACCATAGGCCTTCTTTACTGCTCTATCCACTTGAGTGGCAACCTTCAGAGATCTGTGAATATGAACCCCCAGATCCCTCTGCTCCTCCACGTTCCTCAGAACCCTGCCGTTGACCCTGTAATCCTTATTCAAATTTGCCCTACCAAAATGAATCACCTCGCACTTATCAGGGTTAAATTCCATCTGCCATTTTTCGGCCCAGCTCTGCATCCTATCAATGTCTCTTTGCAGCCTACAACAGCCCTCCACCTCATCCACTGCTCCACCAATCTTGGTGTCATCAGCAAATTTACTGATCCACCCTTCAGTCCCCTCCTCCAAGTCATTGATAAAAATCACAAACAGCAGAGGACCCAGCACCGACCCCTGTGGCACACCGCTGGTACTTGGTCTCCAGTCCGAAAATGTTCCATCCACCACCACCCTCTGCCTTCTATGAGATAGCCAGTTACTTATCCAATCGGCCAAATTTCCCTCTATCCCACAACTCCTTACTTTCTTCATGAGCCGACCATGGGGAACCTTATCAAACGCCTTACTAAAATCCATGTATACGACATCAACTGCTCTACCTTCATCTACACACTTAGTTACCTCCTCAAAGAATTCAATCAAATTTGTTAGGCAAGACTTACCCTTCACGAATCCGTGTTGACTATCCCTGATTAAGTTGCCCCTTTCCAAATGGTCATAAATCCTATCCCTCAGGACCTTTTCCATTATCTTACCAACCACCGAAGTAAGACTAACCGGCCTATAATTACCAGGGTCATTCCTATTTCCTTTCTTGAAGAGAGGAACAACATTCGCCACTCTCCAGTCCTCTGGCACCATTCCCGTGGACAGTGAGGACCCAAAGATCAAAGCCAGAGGCTCTGCAATCTCCTCCCTTGCCTCCCAAAGAATCCTAGGATATATCCCATCTGGCCCAGGGGACTTATCGACCCTCAGGTTCTTCAAAATTGCTAAAACATCTTCCCTCAGAACATCTACCACCTCCAGCCTATCCACCTTTATCACACTCTCATCCTCAAGAACATGGCCCCTCTCCTCGGTGAACACTGACGAAAAGTATTCATTCATCACCTCTCTTGTCTCTTCTGACTCCATGCACAAGTTCCCACTACTGTCCTTGACCGGCCCTACCCTCACCCTGGTCATTCTTTTATTTCTCACATAAGAGTAAAAGGCCTTGGGGTTTTTCTTGATCCGACCCGCCAAGGACTTCTCATGCCCCCTCCTAGCTCTCCTAAGCTCTTTTTTTTAGCTCATTCCTTGCTACCTTGTACCCCTCAATCGACCCAACTGAACCTTGTTTTCTCATCCTTACATACGCTTCCTTTTTCCTCTTGACTAGACATTCAACCTCTTTTGTGAACCATGGTTCTCTCACTCGGCCATTTCCTCCCTGCCTGACAGGGACATACCTATCAAGGACACGCAGCAATTGCTCCATGAAAAAGCTCCACTTTTCGTTTGTGCCTTTCCCTGATAGTTTCTGTTCCCATCTTATACTCCCTAATTCTTGCCTAATCGCATCATAATTACCCCTCCCCCAATTATAAACCCTGCCCTGCCGTATGGCCCTATCCCTCTCCATTGCAATAGTGAACGTTACCGAATTGTGGTCACTATCTCCAAAGTGCTCTCCCACATACAAATCAAACACTTGGCCCGGTTCATTACCCAGTACCAAATCCAACGTGGCCCCAGCTCTTGTCGGCCTATCCACATATTGTGTCAGGAAACCCTCCTGCACACACTGTGCAAAAACTATCCCATCCGAACTGTTTGACCTATAAAGGTTCCAATCAATATTTGGAAAGTTGAAGTCACCCATGACAACTACTCTGTGACGTCCACACCTATTCATAATCTGCTTTGCAATTTCTTCCTCCACATCTCTATTACTATTTGGGGGCCTGTAGAAAACTCCTAACAACGTGACCACTCCTTTCCTATTTCTAACTTCAGCCCATATTACCTCAGACGGCAGATCCCCCTCGAACTGCCTTTCTGCCGCTGTTAAACTATCCTTGATTAACAATGCTACTCCTCCACCTTTCTTACCAACTTCCCTACTCTTACTGAAACATCTATACCCCGGAACTTCCAACAACCATTCCTGTCCCTGTTCTAACCATGTCTCCGTAATGGCCACCACATCGTAGTCCCAAGTACCAATCCACGCTCCAAGTTCTCCTACCTTATTCCGGATGCTCCTTGCATTGAAGTAGACACACTTCAAGCCATCTTCCTGTCTGCCGGTACATTCCTGCGACCTTGATACCCTCCTCAGTACCTCCCTACACTCACCACTGGCTCCTGGACTACAGCCCTTTTTCCCATCCCCCTGACAAATTAGTTTAAACCCCCCCGAAGAGCCGTAGCAAATTTCCCTCCCAGGATATTGGTGCCCCTCTGGTTCAGGTGCAAACTGTCCTGTTTGTACAGGTCCCACCTTCCCCAGAATGTGCTCCAATTATCCACATAACTGAAACCCTCCCCGCTACACCATCCCTGCAGCCACGTGTTTATCTGCACTCTCTCCCTGTTCCTCAACTCGCTAGCACGTGGCACCGGCAACAAACCAGAAATTACAACATGGTTTGTACTGGCTCTCAGCTTCCAACCTAGCTCCCTAAATTCCTGTTTTAAATCCCCGTCCCTTCTCCTACCTATGTCGTTGGTACCGATGTGTACCACGACTTGTGATTGTTCCCCCTCCCCTTTGAGGATTCTGAAAACAGAGTCCATTTTTGTCTGATTACACTCCTGCGAAGCTGCTTAGGTCATTTTACTATGCTAAAGACGTGACATAAATGCAAGTTGTTGCTGTCGCAATTTCGTATCGCAATGAAACAAACTACTTACCAGGTGAACCTGTCCTCACGTGACATGCACTTTCAGTGGTGGCCACTGGATAGAAATCAGGAGTGGAAACCTCCTCTCTCCCATTGAAAGAAGCCAATTGCGCTGCACCATTGTCACTCTTGTTGAAATCAGGCCAGGGATCAAAATTGACACCTACTTGATTTATGAATTAGTGCTCAGGTAGTGTATTTACCCACTAAGCTATTAGGAAAGGCTTGAAACTTGTCTGTAATTAATAATTCCCTAAATCAAACCCAAATTTCTTCACAAACTTTCTAGACCTTGAAACGTCTTATGCTGGTTTCATATTCATACAGATCTCATCATCTGTTTTTGATGTGTACAAGTAAAGATTCAGAACCAAAAATCAGACATCTGGGATTAGGTTCATCATGCTCAATAAAGTACTTAATCGTCTATGTCTGTACTTACCCATTTAACATAACAGAACTCATGGGGTTGTCTCCACAACAGTTTAACCTAAACAACATCCCGAATCCTGATCCTTCATTACTATTAACAAGTTGCATTTATATAGCACGTTCAACATAAAAAAAAATCCCAAAGTGCTTCACAGCAGTGTAATTTAGAAAATGGATGCTGAGCGAAAGGACTGGAAATTAGGAGAGGTGACCAAAAGCTTGGTGAAAGTGGTGGGCTTTAAGAAGGGTCTTAAAAGAAGAGAGGGATGGAGAAGCAGTGTGGTTTAGAGAGGGAATTCCAGAGTGAGAGGCCTAGATGGCTGATGGTGTGGTCATCAATGGTGGAGTGAAGGGAGGGGTGATGCACAAGAGGTCAGAGTCAGAGGAATGGAGATTTCAGGGAGGAAGTGGAGGGGTTTTCGGGATGGAACAGCTTACAGAGATAGGGAGGAATGAGACCATGAAGGGATGTAAACATGAACTGCTAGAACGTAAACGGAATGGAGGCCGTGCCCCTTATAGCATATTTAAGTGAACAAGTCAAAGTACTGTGCAAATATGTAAAATAAACAGCATTGGTGATTTTAAGATAATTACTCATAACGTGTAGTTCAAGGGACTTTGTTCACGATAGGGGGAGATCGCTGTCTGTTAAGTGTTAGCGACATTGTAATCATAGTGGGGAGAGTTACCCTGATAATTACTTTTGACGAAATCAAAAATCTGTTCTTTTGGAGCATTTCCTCAGAAGTAGGCAACACAGGAAATCTTTATGATATGTTAATGATGCGACTAACACACAATGGCAAGAGGAAGTCTTCCCCCGCTGTCATTGAAAATCATCAATTGTGTGACTGCTTTGAAACTCGTTAATGAACATCAATGATTGGAAGTATATTTGAACATATCCAAAGGCTAAGGGGGTAATTTTAGCCTAACTCGCCAGGCAGGAGATCCACAGGATCAGGGTTGGGCTTCAAAGGAGAGTAAAATCATGTAAAACCAGCACTGCGCCAAAGAGTGTTAAGCTGCGAGTTTGGTGAGTGAGGGAGTTCGGGGAGGGAGGTGTTCCTTTCTTTTTCCATCTTTGTCAGCTTCCAGGAGAGCAGGAGCTAAAAAGCTGCACAAGAGGGGACAGAGAACCAGCAGTGAGTATTTCTACAGTATTTCTACATTCCAGTCATTAAAGTAAAAGTAAGGTCTCTAGTTTAGAGTAAGTAGTGTTTAAAGGGAAGTAAGGTCCCTAGTGTATTTAATATTCTTTCATTTAAAGGGAGTAAATTAAGGGTAGGACACAGCAGGGCAGCTCGGCAGCATGGAGTGCTCCTCCTGTGCTATGTTGGAAGTCAGGGACACTTTAGGTGTCCAGGGCGAACACATGTGCAGGAAGTGTCTCCAGCTGCAGCTACTCGAAATCCGCGTTTCGGAGCTGGAGCTGCGGCTGGAGTCACTGTGGAGCATCCACGAAGCTGAGATCTTCGTGGATAGCATGTTTAACAAGGTGGTCACACCGCAGGTAAAGAGTGCACAGGCAGACAGGGAATGGGTGACCACCAGACAGAGTAAAAGAACTAGGAAGGTAGTGCAGAAGTCCCCTGGGTCCATCTCCCTCTCCGACAGATTTTCAGTTTTGGATACTGATGGGGCAGATGGTTTCTCAGGGGAATGCAGCAAGAGCCAAGTCTGTGGCACTACGAGTGGCTCAGCTGCACAGGAGGGGAGGAAAAAGAGTGGGAGAGCAATAGTGATAGGGGATTCTATAAGGGGAACAGATAGTCGTTTCTGTGGCCGCAGACGTAACCCCAGGATGGTATGTTGCCTCCCTGGTGCCAGGGTCAAGGATGTCACTGAACGGCTGCAGGGCATTCTGAAAGGGGAGGGCGAACAGTCAGAGGTCATGGTTCACATTGGTACCAATGACATGGGTAGAAAGACGGATGAGGTCCTGCAACAAGAATTTAGGCAGCTAGGTAGCAGATTAAAAAGTAGGACCACAAAGGTTGTAATCTCTGGATTACTCCCAGTGCCACGTGCTAGTGAGTATAGGAATAGGAGGATAGAGCAGATGAATGCGTGGCTAAAGAGTTGGTGCAGGAGGGAGGGCTTTAGTTTCCTGGATCACTGGGTCTGCTTCTGGGGAAGGTGGGACCTGTACAAGTCAGACGGGTTGCACCTGAACCAGAACGGGACCAACATCCTTGCAGGGGAGATTTGCGAGTACTGTTGGGGGGGGTTTAAACTAACTTGGCAGGGGGATGGGATACGGAGTGGAGCTATAGTAGGGGGTGATGCACAGCCAAATATAGAGGAAAAACCAAGTCAGCCCGGAAGGCAGAGCAAATATGTAATGGCACAAGAGAGTATGGCAAGGCTGGATGGCATTTATTTTAATGCAAGGAGTCTTGCGAGCAAGGCAGATGAATTGAAGGTGTTGATGAACACATGGGAGTATGACATTGTTGCTATCACAGAGACATGGTTGAGGGAGGTGCAGGACTGGCAGCTCAATATTCCGGGGTGTAGAATCGTCAGGCGAGACAGAGGGGGGTGTAAAAGAGGAGGGGGTGTCGCAATATTAATCAAGGAGTCAATTACTGCTGTAAGGAGGGATGATATCTTAGCAGGTTCCTCTAATGAGGCCATATGGGTAGAACTTAAAAACAAAAAGGGGGCAAGCACTTTGCTGGGAGTGTACTATAGGTCCCCAAACAGTCAGGGGGAGATAGAGGAACAGATATGTAGGCAAATGTTAGAAGGGTGAGAAACAATAAGGGAAATCCGAGTAAACAAAGGCAAGAAACACAAAGGGCCATACTAAATCATAAGTCTAAAAGGACAAAGGGTGTTAATAAAACAAGCCTAAAGGCTCTGTGTCTTAATGCAAGGAGTATCCGTAATAAGGTGGATGAATTGACTGTGCAAATTGATGTTAACGGATATGATGTGATTGGGATTACAGAGACGTGGCTCCAGAACAATCAAGGCTGGGAACTGAATATCCAGGGTATTCAACATTCAGGAAGGATAGAATAAAAGGAAAAGGGGGTGGGGTAGCATTGCTGATTAAAAAGGAGATTAATGCAATAGCTAGGAAGGACATTAGCTTGGAGGATGTGGAATCAATATGGGTTGAGCTGCAGAACACCAAAGGGCAGAAAACGTTAGTGGGGGTTGTGTACAGACCTCCAAACAGTAGTAGTGAGGTGGGGGAGGGTATGAAACAGGAAATCAGAGGTGCATGCAAAAAAGGCGCAGCAGTTATCATGGGTGACTTTAATATGCATATAGATTGGGCTACTCAAACTGGAAGCAATATGGTGGAGGAGGATTTCCTGGAGTTTTTAAGGGATGGTTTCCTAAACCAATATGTTGAGGAACCAACTAGAGGGGAGGCCATCCTGGACTGGGTGGTGTGTAATGAGGAAGGACTAATCAGCAATCTTGTGGTGCGAGGCCCCTTGGGGAAGAGTGACCATAGTATGGTGGAGTTCTACATTAGGATGGAGAAGGAAACAGTTAATTCAGAGACCATGGTCCAGAACTTAAATAAGGGCAACTTTGAGCGTATGAGGCGTGAATTGGCGAGGTTAGATTGGCAAGCGATATTTAAGGGGTTATCAGTGGAAGGGCAATGGCAGACATATAGAGATCGCATGGATGAACTACAGCAATTGTACATCCCTGTCTGGCGTAAAAATTAAAAAGGGAAGGTGGCTCAACCATGGCTAACAAGGGAAATCAGGGATAGTATTAAAAGCAAGGAAGTGGCATACAAATTGGCCAGAAGTAGCAGCAAACCCGGGGACTGGGAGAACTTTAAAACTCAGCAGAGGAGGACGAAGGGTTTGATTAGGGCAGGGAAAATAAAATATGAAAGGAAGCTTGCGGAGAACATTAAAACGGACTGCAAAAGCTTCTATAAATATGTAAAAGAAGAGGTTAGTAAAAACAAACGTAGGTCCCCTGCAGTCAGAAACAGGGGAAGTCATAATGGGGAACAAAGAAATGGCAGATCAATTGAACAAGTACTTTGGTTCGGTGTTTACTGTGGAGGACACAAACAACCTTCCGGAAATAAAAGAGATCAAAGGATCTGGTAAGAGGGAGGAGCTGAGGGAAATCCTTATCAGTCGGGAAAAGGTGTTGGGGAAATTGATGGGACTGAAGGCTGATAAATCCCCAGGGCCTGATGGTCTGCATCCCAGAGTACTTAAGGAGGTGGCCTTGGAAATAGTGGATGCATTGACGATCATTTTCCAACATTCCTTAGACTCTGGATCAGTTCCGAAGGAGTGGAGGGTGGCTAATGTAACCCCTCTTTTTAAAAAAGGAGGGAGGGAGAAAGCAGGGAATTATAAACCGGTCAGCCTGACATCGGTGGTGGGTAAAATGATGGAATCAATTATTAAAGATGTCATAACAGACCATTTGGAAAGTGGCGACATGATAGGTCCAAGTCAGCATGGATTTGTGATAGGGAAATCATGCTTGACAAATCTTCTGGAATTTTTTGAGGATGTTTCCAATAGGGTGGACGGGGGGGAACCAGTAGATGTGGTGTATTTGGACTTTCAGAAGGCCTTCGACAAGGTCCCACACAAGAGATTGGTGTGCAAAGTTAAAGCACATGGGATTGGGGGTAATGTGTTGACGTGGATTGAGAACTGGTTGGCACACAGGAAACAAAGAGTAGGAGTAAATGGGTACTTTTCAGAATGGCAGGCAGTGACCAGCGGGGTACCGCAGGGTTCGGTGCTGGGGCCCCAGCTGTTTACATTATATATTAATGATTTGGACGAAGGGATTAATTGTAATATCTCCAAATTTGCGGATGACACTAAATTGGGAGGCAGTGTGAACAATGAGGAGGATGCTAGGAGGCTACAGAGTGACTTGGACAGGTTGGGTGAATGGGCAAATGTATGGCAGATGAAGTACAATGTGGATAAATGTGAGGTTATCCACTTTGGTGGTAAAAATAGGGAGGCAGACTATTACCTGAATGGTGGCAGATTAGGGAAAGGGGAGGTGCAACGAGACCTGGGCGTCATGGTACATCAGTCACTGAAGGTGGGAAGGCAAGTGCAGCAGGCAGTCAAGAAAGCAAATGGCATGATGGCCTTCATAGCAAGGGGATTTGAGTACAGGAGTAGGGAGGTGATGCTACAGTTGTACAGGGCCTTGGTGAGGCCACACCTGGAGTATTGTGTGCAGTTTTGGTCTCCTAACTTGAGGAAGGACATTCTTGCTATTGAGGGAGTGCAACGAAGGTTCACTAGATTGATTCCTGGGATGGCCAGACTGACATATCAAGAAAGACTGGATCAACTGAACTTGTATCCTCTGGAGTTCAGAAGAATGAGGGGGGGTCTTATAGAGACGTTTAAAATCCTGACTGGTTTAGACAAATTAGATGCGGGCAGAATGTTTCCAATGTTAGGGAAAACTAAAACCAGGGGTCACAGTCTAAGATAAAGGGGAAGCCATTTAAGACTGAGATGAGGAGGAACTTCTTCACCCAGAGAGTGGTGAATCTGTGGAATTCTCTACCACAGAAGGTTGTTGAGGCCAGTTCGCTAAATATATTCAAAAGGGAGTTAGATATAATACTCACAACTAGGGGGATCAAGGGGTATGGCGAGAAAGCAGGAATGGGGTACTGAGGTAGCATGTTCAGCCATGAACGCATTGAATGGCGGTGCAGGCTCGAAGGACCGAATGGTCTACTCCTGCACCTATTTTCTATGTTTCTATGATTCTATGTTTCTATAAATCTCAGAGAAGTGTAGAAATAATAGGGTAATAATAGTAGGGGATTTAAACTTCCCCAATATTAACTGGGATTGTCAGAGTGTGAAAGGCTTAGAGGGTGCGGAATTCTTAAAGTGCATCCAGGAGAGCTTTTTGAACCAGCATGTAGAAAGTCCTACAAGAGAGGGGGCGGTACTGGACCTAATTCTAGGGAATGTAGCCGGGCAAGTGGTAGAAGTGGCAGCAGGAGAGCATTTTGGTGACAGTGACCATAATTCGGTGAGATTTAAGGTAGTCATGGAAAAGGACAAAGATGGACCGGAAATAAAGGTTCTAAATTGGGGGAAGGCCGATTTTCATATGATAAGGCAGGATCTGGCCAAAGTGGACTGGGATCAGCTACTTGTAGGAAAATCCACATCAGAGCAGTGGGAGTCTTTCAGAAAGGAAATAGAGAGAGTACAACGGCAACATGTTCCCGTAAACGGTCAAGGGTGGGACCAACAAGTCCAGGGAACCCTGGATGTCAAGGGATATGCGAGAATGGATTAGGAAAAAAAGGGAGGCTTTTGGCAGATACAAAGGACTAAAAACAGTGGAAACCCTAGAGGAGTATAGAAAGTGCATGGGGGTACTTAAAAAATAAATTAGGAGAGCGAAGAGGGGGCATGAAATAACACTGGCGGGCAAAATAAAGGAAAATCCCAAGGTGTTTTATAAGTATATTAAGGGCAAGAGGATAACCAGGGAAAGAGTAGGGCCCATTCGGGACCAAAGTGGCAATCTGTGTGTAGAGCCGGAAGATGTAAGTGGGGTTTTAAATGAATATTTTGCATCTGTGTTCACTATGGAGAAGGATGTAGGCATAGAAATCAGGCAGGGGGATTGTGATATACTTGAACAAATTAGTATTGAGAGGGAGGAGGTACTAGCGGTTTTAGCAGGCTTAAAAGTGGATAAATCCCCAGGCCCAGACGAGATGTATCCCAGGCTGCTGTGTGAGGCAAGGGAGGAGATTGCAGGGGCTCTGACACAAATTTTCAGAACCTCTCTGGCCACAGGGGAGGTGCCAGAGGACTGGAGAACAGCTAACGTAGTACCATTATTCAAGAAGGGTAGTAGGGATAAACCAGGGAATTACAGGCCAGTGAGCCTAACATCAGTGGTAGGGAAATTATTGGAAAAAATTCTGAGGGACAGAATTAGTCTCCACTTGGAGAGGCAAGGATTAATCAAGGATAGTCAGCATGGCTTTGTCAGGGGGAGATCATGTCTGACCAATTTGATTGAATTTTTCGAGGGGGTGACTAGATGTGTGGATGAGGGTAGTGCAGTTGATGTGGTCTACATGGACTTCAGTAAGGCTTTTGACAAAGTCCCACATGGGAGACTGGTCAAGAAGGTAAGAGCCCATGGGATCCAGGGCAACTTGGCACATTGGATCCAAAATTGGCTTAGTGGCAGGAGGCAGAGGGTGATGGTCGAAGGTTGTTTTTGTGACTGGAAGCCTGTGTCCATAGGTGTACCACAGGGATCGGTGCTGGGTCCTTTGCTGTTTGTAGTGTACATTGATGATTTAGATATGAATGTAGGAGGTATGATCAGTAAGTTTGCAGATGACACGAAAATTGGTGGGGTGGTAAATAGCGAGGAGGAAGCCTCAGGCTACAGGACGATATAGACGGGTTGGTCAGATGGGCAGAACAGTGGCAAATGGAATTTAACCCTGAAAAGTGTGAGGTGATGCATTTTGGGAGGACAAACAAGGCAAGGGAATACACAATGAATGGTAGGACCCTAGGAAGGACAGAGGATCAGAGGGACCTTGGTGTGCATGTACATAGATCCCTGAAGGCAGCAGGACAGGTAGATAAGGTGGTTAAAAAGGCATATGGGATACTTGCCTTCATTAGCCGAGGCATAGAATATAAGAGCAGGGAGGTTATGATGGAGCTGTACAAAACGCTAGTTAGTCCACAGCTGGAATACTGTGTGCAGTTCTGGTCGCCACACTATAGGAAGGATGTGATTGCATTGGAGAGGGTGCAGAGGAGATTCACCAGGATGTTGCCTGGGCTGCAGCGCTTCAGCTATGAAGAGAGACTGGACAGGCTAGGGTTGTTTTCCTTAGAGCAGAGAAGGCTGAGGGGGGACCTGATTGAGGTGTACAAAATTATGAGGGGCATAGATAGGGTAGATAGAAAGGAACTTTTCCCCTTAGTAGAGGGGTCAATAACCAGGGGGCATAGTTTCAAGGTAAGGGGCAGGAGGTTTAGAGGGGATTTAAGGAAAAACTTTTTCACCCAGAGGGTGGTTGGAATCTGGAACTCACTGCCTGAAAGGGTGGTAGAGGCAGGAACCCTCACAACATTCAAGAAGCATTTAGATGAGCACTTGAAACGCCATAGCATACAAGGCTACGGACCAAGTGCTGGAAAATGGGATTAGAATAGACAGGGCTTGATGGCCGGCGCGGACACGATGGGCCGAAGGGCCTCTTTCTGTGCTGTATAACTCTATGACTCATCAGCTTTCCAACGAGTGGGCTCAGTTACAATTGACCCCTTAAGTCTCAAAGTTAGATGAAAATGTAACAAAGAAAAGACCATACCAGGACAAAGCGCAATGTTGCAGAACTTGGTTTGCTTCTCAGGTCCTTCACAAGGGTTCCCTCCAAATTGAGGTTGTATGCAGGAGCGGGTGCGATCTCGGTGACCCCTTCCACATGTGGAGGAGCACAAGCTCCATGGCGACCATTCTTCCCAGACACCGTGGACTGAAAACAGAATAACAAGGTCTTGATCTCATGTTATGGCTAAGTCTATCTGTGAACATTTGGGAGGAGGAAAGACAGTTAATCAATCAGTGTCAGTCAGGTGGACCTGGTAATTGGGCGTAACATAAACTGTGTAGCAGCTCTGCTTCGACATTCACTACATATTCCTGAAGAATGAATGCATTCTAAATTGACAGCACTAGCTCTCCCCTACTGGCTAAACAATAATAAACGTTGAAATAGCATAAATAGATCTGCAGATGGCACAGTTGGCAAGTAGTCTGCCATGTTCAACTAAACCATACAGAACATAAAGGTTATAGGTTTGATCCATGTCTGTACCAAGTTAGCTGACAGGAGCAGCATAATGGCCACTAAAACTGGCCTCAGTATTCCTGGGCCAGATAGGGGAAATGTCAGCCAGAGTTCCAACTCCTGCTCACCATCTGGTGATCCATAAGGAAAGTGCATGTGTGGACCCTCATGGTCAAAGAGGCCAACAACAATCATCATCTAGCCTCACATATAGAAAGAGGATGAAATAACTTTTCATTTATGTAGCGCATTTCACAACCTCAGGACATCCTAAAGTGCTTCACGGCCAATGAATTGCTTTTGAAGTGCAATCACTGTTGTAAAAGTAGCAATCAGTCTGCGCACAGCAAGCTCCCACCAACAGCAATGAGATAAACGAGCAAGCAGTGCTAGTGACTTAACACTGAAATGTAAAACACAAAAGGTGGATAAAGCTTCTTTGTCTGATCTGTGCCTTTGAGAAGCACGAGTGGGAAGCTGCTTCACTGTTGATTCTTTAATTTTGCAGGACACAGTTAAAGAAAACACACACACATCCAAGAAATTCAAATTAATCCAAATCTGATGGCTTCAGTCCAGCCCAACTTTGCTTGTTTAGGCTCTTTTTGCGTAAAACAGACTGTGCAGTGTACAAGAAACCAAGACCAGGCAAATAAACTTGGAGCTAAGGGAGATCCTTAATTGCATTAGTGATCTGACTGTGTGATTTCAGTCTTTTCAATCTGGCTCCCAGTTCAATGGGCTCAGGCTAAGTATTTGGGCCAAGTCCCAGTGCTGTTTTGTTCGATTGCTACAAATAACAATTTACTTGTTCTTACTTCATTTTTATTCTACTACAGGAAGTGGGAACTTTATGTCCTGCAGCACAAGAACACAATATGGTTCGGGGCTAATTTAACAAATAAAGTCAGGGTAGCCGAGTACAATGACATTACTCAACTGAACTCAAAGAAAAGCTGACTGTGCTGCCCAGTCACCTCTCCATTTGCCCTCTATTTATGCTTCGTTTGTCCTTTAAAAATTCAGTAGTTTCCTGTGGGATTATCAAAGGGGAAGGTTTCTTCTGCAATTCCCATACCAAATGGCTGTTGTGTGGCCACCACTGGACTGCTGCCACCATCACTGTTCTGACATTATCAAATTGAAGAACATGCCTACACGGACCAAACTGGAGTTCAGCATCTCTTTCATTTCAGCGTGCCAATTGGGAACTGCAGTCCACAATGTCTTGACTAAGAGCAGATTATGATATGAAGTGCAGTTTTTGTCAGGCATGTAGAAATTAAGCTGATAATGAACCTTTCTAACTCAAAGGCATGCTCCCCAAGTCTTATGCCTACTCCAGAGCTGCCATTCAGGACGGAATTATTCCTTTGATTCTGGAGGCGTAAGGGACTGAAGCGTTTTACTTTGATCCTGCTTCATTCTACAGAAGAGTGCTCTCTTTAATAAATGGCTGCGGGTTTTAGTGCATGCATAAGAATGCAAGAAAGCATAAAATGTCTAAAGGCTATTCAGCCTGCCAAGCCTGCTCCTGTCACAACCCATGTGCAATTTAATCTGACTCTACACCACCCTCAAAGAAGGTTTTGCATGAATATACCCTGATCCCCAAATGTAATCAAACAAAACGCCTGACTATCTATCAACACATCTTTACTATTCAACATGGGGTTTGTTGCTCTCCACGGACAGAATTCCCCTTCCTCCAGACACAACAACAAAGGAACCATCATGTTCCTTTGTGCTCATCTCAGTCTGTACTAATTCCCGTAACCATCACTCTTCTTCCAAAAAGAGATAATGTTTCAGCTTCAATTTGTGCTCACACTATCACATCAAAGAGCACGTCCATGCACAGCAAGCTGGTGTTTAGCATCTTCTTCATTTTAGTACGTCAATTGGGAACGACAGTTCTTGAGTAGTACCAGCTGGCGATAGGAAGTGCAGCCTTTAGCAGGCCAGTAGAAATTCCAATGATGCTGAATCTTTCTTACGAATGGACTTGCTTCCCAATTCAATTGCTTTTACACCACTATGTAAGAGAAAGTAGATTTCTTACAATCACCAATCTCACCTGATGTTTGTAAATTCTGAACCTGTGTCATCTAGCTCTTTGCTCTCAGTCTATGTCAAGCAGCCTGTTTATATCTACATGGAATCTTACACCACAGAAGAAGGCCATTCAGTCTATCTTTGAAAGAGCTATCCAATTAGTCCCACTCCCCAGCTTTTCCCCATAGCTCTGCAAATTTTTCCTTTTCAAATATATATCAATTCCGTTTTGAAAGTTACTATTGAATCTGTTTCCACTACTCTTTCAGGCAGTGAATTCCAGATCATAACAACGCACTGCCTAAAAAAATTTCTCCTCATCTCCCCTCTGGTTCTTTTGCCAATTAACTTAAATCTGTGTCCTCTGGCTATTGACCATCCCACCAGTGGAACTTGTTTCTCCTTATTAACTCTATCAAAACCCCTCATAATTTTGAACAACTCCATTAAATCTCCTCTTAACCTTCTCTGCTCTAAGGAGAACAATCCCAGCTTCTCTAGTCTCTCCACATAACTGAAGTCCCTCATCCCTGGTACCATTCTCCTCCTAATTTAGAGCCCTATGTACCAGAATCTTTCCTGAAGCCTCTTCAAAATAGTTCAGGGCTAAGAACCAAGCAGAGTGATAACTTTTCCCTGTTTAATTCATTACACAAATTAATCTCAAAACTAACTGAAACTAATGTGTGAAGCATAACATTCTATATAGATCAGATAATGATCAGATGAGATTACTATTTTTTAATCCCTTTTATATATAAATTTAACAGAATTGGTGATTCCACCTTCTTGAGCCGCTGATACTGGCTTGCTAGGCCACTTGAGAGGGCAGTTACGAGTCAACCACACTCGAGTCACATAAAGGCCAGCAGGCTTCTTTACTTAAAGGTTGTTACGACAATCCGACAGCTTAATGGATACTTTTACTGATACCAGCATTTTCTGTCCAGAATTTTGAAACAGTATTCAAATTCTCAAACTGCCATGGTGGGATTTGAATTCATGTTCTCTGGATTATTAGTCCAGTATCATATTCACTACACTACGGTGCCTGGGCTAGCAAACAGGTTGATGTGGCGAGCTTTTTTTTCTCCACTGACTACAAATGGAAAATACAAGCATGGAAATGAAAGTCACTGTACGTTTTTCCTGATTTTCCCACATTCCTACCTCAAACTAGAATATAAAAATAATGTGGACGTCAGAAGTACAAGTCCTGCGACTCAAGCACAATTTTGCTTCAAATGTTAGGTATGTTACACAGATGTGAAATTATTCACTATAAATTAAAATGAGAATCATTTAATTCTATTAAATCTGTGCTCAAGTGAATACACAGCAACATTTCCTTCCTTGGAATGTACAGATAACTCCTATTTAAAAGGCCAGGAGCTATGTTTTGGCTCAATTTCTAGCCTCTTTAGTCACCATGGCCTATACTTTGCCGATTTAGAAATAATAATTATTTAAATTCATCTAATTCTGTTCACAAGCTTCATTCGACAATCAACACGGTGATTATGTCTTGATTTTCTCCACAGATTCATAGTTTACAAATTTGATAACGTTATTCATAAGACCATGGCCAATAAGGGCCTACTCACACTGATAATCAGATTCATTCTGCTCAAGCAACTAATAAGTTGTTTAGCTAGTTGAGAAGTGTGAAAATAAGTTGTAAATCTAGCAGTTTACTCACCCAGATGCAAGGAAAACACAATAATTAATAGGACATTTTCATAGATCCAGGTTTATTGTCCAGGGTGAGCATTATCTTTCAGGTAACTTCACCCCTGCTAGTAACTCTGATCTCAACCCCATTATCGGTCTTCAACTGCCCGCCCATTAAGAGCCCTCACCTGACCTCCACTAGCTGTGTTTACCTCAGCAGCGCTGTGAGCAAACCTCAGTTCTTATCTCAACCTTTGTAAGGAGTCCGGAGTATACTCTCTGCCCTTCCCACGACAGCCCTCAACATCCACCAATGACAGCTTACGTAGTGAAATAAAGTTATAGCCTAACCCTAAGCCCGTAGGTCAGGTATAATTTAAATCTTTTCTGCATGTGGGAATCATTGATAGTTTCAAAAATATATATGAGTTGAAGGGATCAATCACTTATCCACCATTTATGGCTGTCCACTTTAAAAATGATTGATCTCTGGTGAGGCAGTTCAAGAACAATTCAGTCAGTCTGATTGGGGGAGGGAAGATTTCCTCTGTGTGATTTGTGTAACAAAATAATAAATTTGTTATTTTTATACAGGTTCTGTCACACCAGTTTTTTTTTATATATAAGAGTTTGTATTCTCTGGTTTACACTTCGGCATGGATTGAATAATGCACTGTTTTCCACTCCTAGATACACTCGTGTATATAAATAACAAACCCAGGCTACACAGTGTCTGGAAGAAGCTTTTCTGTTACTCTGTACTACTTCTTCTTTACACTTATTCAGTTTAGGACTGATAGCAACATACTTGTGGGAGGAAATGTCCATGTTCAACTGCTTTAAAAAATATGTTTTGCAGCAGGAATGCATATTGGGAAGTTTGTTTGTTTGCTTATAAGCCTTGAGGCCGAATGATTAAACATTGATCTTTCTTCAACATCTACCACGATATACTATCACGTAGCTGCAGGTGCTATTAGGGATCTCTAGTTCCCAAGATTTTCTTGTTGACAAACCGAGAAAGGAAAGCCTGAAGAAAGAGCATGTTACATTTAAGATGTCTTCATACAACCCTTCCCCTCACCATCTCCCTCCAAGCTCTCTAACTTCTGGCTCCATGAATTGAAGAAATTAGAATGAAGAGTGGAGGCCAGTTGAATAACATAAGAAATCCAGAGCAAGAGAAAGCTTTTTTGGCCCATCAAACCCACTCTATCCAGAGACCCTGTGTGATTATTCTATCATGAGCTTTCTGCCACCCAACTCTTGATCCAATACTAAATTCCTTCCCTCGCTACTCAACAGATATCGATCCAGCCACATTTTAAAGATGCCAACTGAATCCAAATCAACTACCTCCTCTGGGAGTATTTTGACATGTCCGCCCAGCATCAGAGAGGTTTTAACAGCGACACTTTTGCCAGCCCCTTGGATAAAGAAATTATGCAAAAAACATGTTACAACAAAAATATTGATGCATGTAATGCATCAATACCTAGTGCTAGTATGCAACGAGCACTTTAAAGCCAGGAATCACTTGGAAGAAACACATCATTCTATAGTTACCCAAATTTCTATGAAAAAGACAGTGCCTGGAGGGGGTTCAGTGGGAATCACTAGTAGTTTACTCACAATACGGTATGCCATCACACATGCATTGATTCGGGGGTAGATTTTGACACTGTGCGATAGTGTAAAATGGGTGTAGTGAATTGGTAGCCCGTTTTACATCTCTCGCTGACTTCAATGGAAAGAAAAATCAGGAGAGATGCAAAACAGGTGATTGCAAATTGAATAGTCCAAATCTACTCCTTGCAGTATAAGCCAAATCCTATAAGTAATGTAAAAGCCCACGGCTCACATTCACCAAGTAACTCATAAAAATGAAGTTTTCTGCAGTTCCATACTAATTGGAAGAATATTTCAAAATGCTTTACACAAAAAAAAATCACAAAGGCTAACATTTCAGCAAATCAGTAAAAGAAAATTCTGTAAATCTTGTGTCATAGATAAGCCATTTTGATGACTTATAACCTTTAAAGGCAATATATGTCCAGCCAGAACATTAGGGAGACATCCACCTTTGCCCATAACTTGGCAGAAACCTCATGCTGTTTTTACTTGACAACAGTCAATCTGTAGCATTACTTAAGGTTAAAAAAAAGTAGATTTTATTTCTCTCCAAAGTTTGTAACATTTTTCGATAAAGTATTTACCTTTTATGATGATTTCAAACTATTATATAGTCTGGCTTAACAAAAAAAAAATCATATTACCTTTCTCGAAAAGCACATACAAAAGGAAGGAAGGCACTTTCCAAATTTTAGGTGATATTGCATTACAGCAAAGTAAAAATTATGCAATGAAAACTAAAGATCAGGAATTATGACTACACTGAATAAGTTGAAGTCTGGGGAATTTATGAGAACACTATTCTTTGAACTCTGGAACCAAGATTAAAGCCAGGGCAGACCAGAGATGATGAAGGTTTCCTTTATCCAACATCTGCTAAGAGTCTTAAGCAAAGACAGTCTGTCAAGTTTTAAACCCGCATCCACGGTAGAAGTCCACATCTCAACACAGTTCTGAAAACTGAGGACTGAGCGAGAAACCTTCACTTGCATAGATGGTTAGAGGAAATGAAGGTGCAGGGGATGGAAATGTCACATTGGTGGCTTTGGTGTTGCCTTTGAGGTTGGTGCATACTGTCGGGGCAATCAGAAAGGACATCAGCGTTGCATCAGACCAAAGTCATTCTTGACTTTGGAACTTTGATGCAGTCACTGGCAATTTTCCAGCGCTGTCATGGTCAAATACCTTGACAGCTCACAAGCACAGATCGAAATGAAAAGAGAGCTGGGATAAATAAGTCAAGGCAATGCACGGCAACAACAAGTGTTTCCATTAGTTCAAGCAAACCTGGACACACTGCTGAATTGTTGCATAGTCTCATTTCTCGCAGAGGTCCACTACACGAGGTGCCATATGGAGATGATACACAGGATCTCATCCGGGTCTGTGTACCCTGCCCACAAGTCGAAGAACAGACAGTCCAGGGGGACCATTCCTCTGCTGCAGGGTCACCTGAAAAAGAAGATTCATTTGATTGTTACTCAGTTACGGTTTTGTTGCGGTGGAGCCTTTTTATTATCATTTGTCAGTCACGGTGAATGATATTAAATAGATTATGATATAAAGTAGGTCAATAAATAGTTTTAAGAAGAGGACTATACACAAAATGAGAAGACAAAGCAGATGAGGATTAAAGGGAGAATGAGGGAAAACAAAGAAATAAGAAAACTGAAGAATTGTTACAAACAGATAAGGAAAGGGATTAAAAAAAAATGAACTGGAAATGCATCATTGGTCACATGCTAGTAAGGGTGCTCACAAGGATAAGTATACCCAGGCTAAATGTGAAAACGTTTGGACAATTTTTCATGTCAATGGGGAATTCCAGTTCAAAATAATCAATAGTTTACTCAAAACAAAAATCTTTTGAACTGTGTGCTATCATGCTGTGCAAAATTTGCCTTGTACTGTCATAACTGTTATACCTACGGTTCTGAAATATTCCAGCCACATTTCCATGGTCACTTTCCAAGAATTTAATATTACAGTCAAAGTAGAGAAAATGTATTGGTGCAGTGGTGATCTTCTATTCATGCCTTTAGATGTCTCGATATACAAGTAACAGCAAGTGGCAGAATGTCAATCGTGCCCTAATTTCTGTCTGACTATTATTACATTGGCAGGTTTCCCAATTAGACAGCTCAGATCCATTCTATTAAAGCCCAACCGGAATGTCAGTCATTCAGTCAAGGCTCAGACGTTTAGTTAGATCCCTGATCCTGACAGCTCAACTCAGCTGTAAATTATTGTCCATCGAGCTCTGAAGGGGACTGAGTATTTCAGGGTCCGCTACTCAAAATAGGGCATGGCATTTGGAGCTTATGCACCGGGCAACCTGGGTACAAGGAAGTCTTCAGACATTCAGCAAGATGGCAAAATGCCACCTGGCATGTAAAGAGAAATTGCAAATGTCAAAGTTGAATTTCGGCACAACAGCACACAGGTCAGAAAACTGGATACAGCATCCTGCTTGTGAGTAAACTATTGAATGATGTGATTTAACACCCAGTGCATCGAACAGATTCTCCTTTATACTGAGCTAACTTGTGGCTTATGTGAAATGCTTGTCTTGACATATAAATCATGTGATTTCAAAAGGGGATCTATTTTTAGCTTAGAAAAAGATTATTGATTCTGTACAAATAACAGGAAATGGCTCCGCTTTGTGTGGTTTTGAGAATACAGTGATAATAAACGGCTTTGATTTAAACTGGCATGATAAAAAGCAAGGGTCAATTGGTCAACTGCAGCCTAATTCCTTTCTTGAACGTGTTTTTTTACTTTTGTTTTCTGGGCCGTTGCCCTCACCCACTTCGGCTCCAGACTGAGGGAAATTTGCTGGTCCCTAATGTTCCAACTGCACCATAAACCAGAGCTCTCTCCATAGATGCTGCCAGACGTGCTGAGAATTTCCAGCATTTTCGATTTTCAGATCAGATTTCCATCATCCACAGTATTGTGCATTTGCTGCAGAAACTGTTCACATTTAGGACATTAAGGAACCCAAATTGGGCCTGCTCCTTTAAGTTGCTTCATGATCTTTTGATCTCCTGCATTGAATAAGTTTGCCCAAAATATTTTTTTTAAAGTGTTTTCCCTCAGATAACCTCAGACTTTGAATTTTCCCTTAACAGAAATAGGCTTTGGCACAAAAAAAATACAAATTCTCGTGAAAACAGATATGTTAAAGTAAGGCTTACTAAGGAAAATCGAATCCAACTTCACTTTTTAAAAAGAAAAATGCAATTATTCTTCAAATGTCAAATCATAGTTCACTGCAATGATGTGAAAATTGTGCAGTGGCTATTAGTTATTAAATATAAAACAACACCTACATTAAATGAAGTCTAGGGGATAATTTGTGTGGTGTGCTCGCCAGACACTGGAATTCAAACACTCTTCTCAACTCATTACATTTTAACAAGCACGGTCTGACGTTCTGGGACTGACTGCAGGAACCAGAGAAGACATCACTTGTCTGGGTATGTGAAGAATTGGCTTTGTTTGTAGACATCATTGTGTGCTGAGGAGTGAAGGGAATATTTTCCTCTTTATGGCAATTGACATGATGTGTAGATCTGGGACAATGCAGTCAACAACTGCAGCAGTCTCTCCAAAAGCATCTACATCACAATAGCAAAAACAGCTGTACCGTGTGACAATCCAATCTCGCACACTGCTAACTCAGGCCAAATGGGATTCCCCAACTGTACCTAAATTATGATCTTCAGAACGAGAGCTCCTGGGACTTAATCCACACCTCCATTTTGTAAGCCACAGACACAAATGCTGCTCCTCCCTCGTCTCAATGTCCGTACTGCTCCACAAAATCCCACAGAAAATATAAGCAACAAAGCATCAAATACAACTCCTGTCTCTGTCTCTTTCTTAGACACTGTCATCACCTGAAGTTCAATCCTTGTGAGCAGCAGTTTCAATGGAGTGGCAACCATTACTTTCTACCTGGAGTAGACATCGTTTCCCACTGACATCTAAGTATGACATATCCCTGGTTTATTGTGCTTCCAATGACACCCGTGTAATTTTGCAAGAATTCGATCCTTGTTACAGCTATTTTCAGTTGTACACAGTTACTTTCAAAATCAATTTTAAAAATACATCGACAGAAGACGGCTGGGCCTTTGATGTAGGTTGAAATACAACCTTTTGTGTGGGGGGTGGGGGGGTGGGGAAGAAGAGATTCAGACGTGGTAATAAAACTGTGAAAGCAAAATCTGAGATTGTATTACAGCCTCAAATTCCCAGCCATCTTGTATGTTTCATAGCATGTGGGATCTCATTATTTTCCCAGTTAGTGAGCATGTCTTCTTGAGTTCATACATTGTATTATCATAGCCAATTTCCTTTTTCTCTCTGCAGCCAAAGTCATTATATCCACAAAGGTTTGCCACATTACTTCAAATCAATATGAAAGGAAGAAAAGACTTCACAAGACAATTAAAAGGCAGTTTTACTGAAGCATGTCATTATCTTTTACCAGGATACTTATTCTATATTGTAACTCTAGTCATGCCATTCTCAAGTCATTTAATGGACAGTTAGACAAATAACTAGGTAGCAGAAAATGTAATAAATTAACGCATTTCCCTGAGCATAAAACAAATCTTGATTAATACTTGCTCAAATTAATGAGAGCATGAAACAAGATCCAAGTCTTTCACACATAGAGACCATTCTTTCCAGATCAACTCTATTGCAAGCACTACCCAGACCATTTCATCTCCTGAGGAAAGCATTTGCAAAGTCTCCTCCGGTCATGCCTCAAATGTAAAACAAACCAAATGTCAGAACACCTATTGCAGCTCAGATCATGCATTTTACATACTTGGGCCAACTGCCTTCCCTGACATGTTTCCACCATCCTCAGGAAGCATTACATCTTTGTAACCATCAAACTTATTGCTAAACAGATATCATCCAGCTTTTTTTTATATATAAGCGTTAATCACAAGGTTGTACTTTCACAGAAATCATTGAGAAACCTCCATGCTCAAGTAAATCATCAGATATTTCAGTGATTCACACATAAGATAATTTTGCACATTAGAAAAATAATAATGGCACAGGACTGAGTCACAATCTCTGGGCCTGAAGTAACATTTATAAATCATTTGAGACTCACTCTCGTAAATGCCATAAATGTCAGAAAATGCATTTGCTGCAGCACAAATGTCCACAGTCAATAGAGTGACTGTGAGTCAATTCTGTGCTTTAGAACAGGTTGCTGTTGGAGCCAAGCCTGTCGGAAAACTCTCTGAAGATCTTTAGAAATATAACGCCGCTCTGATTTAAGACCAAATATACTCCCAAAAGGGGTTTAAAAACAAAGACATAATGGCCTTTTACCCCTGCTTTGTAACTTATATTTTCCAAACAGGGAGTTAGAAAAATACAAGTTGGTAAATAGCTGATTGACCTGGGTTAGCTCCCTGTGCAATACTGCCGGTGTGTTTCCTAAACAACTGCATTGTAAATTGCTCCTTGGATATTATGTACAGGAATTTCAGGGAAATAATTTATGAGGTAGACGTGTGAAAGGATGTTATTGCCAAACTCTCATTGCGTAAGTTACTGAGTCAAAGGGGGTGAAATATGGCAGAGGTTCTCCGCTCTCCTGCTGTAACTTTAGCGGAAGAGCCGCGAGGCCCCCAGAAAAATGTTCACACCGTGTTCCCAGACTTTCCACAGCTCTTCCGCTGAAGCTACGATGAATGATCGGTCAGAACGCCCGTGGAAATACACCCCCAAAGTCGCCCGCAGCAGTCATTTCCATGGGGTTTTCCTGCCATAACTTTGGCAGAAGATCACCAAAAACATCGTATCAACGGCGATCGAGGTAGCCCTGCAGAAATTCGACCCTCTCATATTTTGCTGCTTCTCAAATAAATCCTTTCATCTCATTATTCCGCAAAATGTTTATTTGCAGAAATTGTGGTTTGTACAATAAGGCAGTTCTTGACCTCTAGGTTACCAGGCAGCAATACTGGTATTCCATGACCATAGAGAATATCACAATACCAGAGAAGGCAAAGGAAGAAAGAAAGACTTGCATTTATATAGCGCCTTTCACGACCACCGGACGTCTCAAAGTGCTTTAGAGCCAATGAAGTACTATTTGAAGTGGAGTCACTGCTGTAATGTGGGAAGGCTAGATGGAATGAAGAGGTAGATCTTAGCAACACAGCCCCATAGAGGACGCTAATCCTACTTGACACGCAAGTATCACTTACCCCAACCCAATGGCATGTCCCAAGGTATGGGGTGAGACTACTGAAATAATTCAGTGTGATCTCTAAACATGATGGGGCTATTAATGCAATTTTGAGTGTCCAATACCCTGAAGCACCATCAGGGCCTTAAAAACCTGCTATCCATTGTTGTTTGTATAATCTGATGCATTAGATTATATGTAAACAGTCACTGCACTTCAAAGTAATCTTGCACTTCAAAATAATAATGTTTGGGAAGGGCTTTGAAACATTGCTGAGATACAATACCGTGATGTATAAATTGAAGTCTCTCTTATTAGATGCATACTGGAGGGTACCGTCAGACCAATTTCAACTTTGGGACATTTATTTAAAAATGCTGTGTATTTGTTTTAGATTTTGCAAATAACCTTACATGTTTCATTATACCTGTGTTTTTGTTTTGGTGAGGCGGGTGCAGACTGTCATAAGCCAGTTCTTCAGGCTGCAACCAATGTCTGCCAGGAGCAACCCACTCATGCAGTTCTTTTGTTCAAAAAGTCTTGGTAATATCAGATTGAAGGTATTGCGACCTAAGTATGGAAAATTTAGAATCACCTGCAGGATGTCACGTTTGACATCTAAAACCTCCATATTGCGACATTGCTATTCTTCGCGATCGATGTAAGCCGCCGAACTGTGCTGAGGTGCTCTTACTTCAAAGTAGGTGTGTTCCTCCACTCAACAAACAAACCATCAATGCCAAAGAACTATTAATGGGTTGTAAATTGGATCCTTTGACTTGGTAAATTGGATTATCTTCCTTTCAGAAACAGAAAAGTGATGCTCATCTCCCCAGTGTAAGTGAACACTTTTGACCATGTAATTTATTTCCTCATGGTGAATGGAAGACATCTGTGATCATAAAGTTGCTGCAGTCTCACACACACACACAGACTTCTGGTGCTATCACATTTTGGAATGGGGAACTCCCTGAGCAAGCAGCTCATGATTGCAAACATCTCTATGTATCTTAAGCCAGTGCAGCGCTTAAAGGAAAATGATAGTCCTTAGTAAGGCACTTCTTTTCCATTCTTAATCATATTTGTGGTCCACAGCATCAACATTCAGGGCAAACTTGCGAATAACTTAGGGCATTTGAACTCACAAATGTAGTAAGTATTGATTTAATGCCTGGAAAGTGGTAGTTCACACTATTTCGATTGTGACTAAATACATGGAGATTAAGGTTATTTCTTGCTTACTTTCGTCAGATCTGTCTGCTACCAATTGCTTTAATTGGTGCTTTAGACCATCTGTAGTATTCCAAAACAACTTGCTTAAATAAATCACTAAGAATGCAGAGTAGCAATAATTACTGCTCAGTGTTGAATGATTGCAAACGGTACTGTTTAGCTATAAGTATACAGTGCCACTGACCCCTCAAAATTATCCAGGTAAAGAATCTTGGTGAGTAAATAGTATTGGAAATGAACCTGAAATCTCTTGCATCAGACTAACATGACGAGAGGGATTTGGCGTGGCATCATATTCCATGGTAAATCCCTTAACGTCCCTGCACTTAATAACTCTGAAAATCTTGGTTCCCTGTTGCACCGATGGAAGTTCAGAAGGGAAGGACATAGCATCATGAGTTATAGCATTTAGTCCATTTAAAGAGGTGAGAGACTCTGGTGAGATCATGCAGGGGCAACTGCAAAGGAGGAAGGACGACCATTTTTCTGAGGCTGGTGTTGAAGCTTTGTTCTCATAAATAAGACAAAGGAGAAGTGTTATTGTTGGAATAGCTAGGACAAAACCATCAAATGCAGCAGCATGGGTCATGTGGAAGATGGCGAGAGTGAGAGACATCTTACTCTCTTATAGTGTTAGAAGACATTTAATAACCTCACAGAGTCAGCAAACATAAGTGAGTTGTCAGCTGAACAATGGAGAAGCTTACTGAAATACAGAAAAGTAAACTGGTATTCCCTGCCCTAATATTCAAGCAATGCTCTTTGGTATATCAGACAACACTGTAATCTAGCATCAGTCATGTCAACCAACTCACATACTGTAATGCATGCTACCACATTTAAGTCTTACATCCTCGACCCTTGTTCTCTTCCACCTATTATTACTGCCATTCCATAAATCCTGACAGATTATGACTGCAGAATCTGGAGACTGTAAAAAAAAATAATGCAATGCATTTCCCCTCTAAGAGAAAACAATATACAACGTCATGGAACAGCAGGCCACTAGGGGAAGAAACACAGGAACTCATCATGAAGAGGAGGCATTTTCAATCATTGTAAGCAGCTCTGGTCTGGCATTTGGGGAAGTAGATGTGGGAGGCAATATGTCTTCAATGGGTTTGTGAACACATAATCCTTTTCTTTTATAATATTTCTATGCATTTTTCAAAACTTCTAAACAGTTCCTGCCTAAGATTCACACTTTGGCTGATTAAGATAACTTGGAACAGCATGACTAGCATGCTAACAGTTGGTATGTTTTCCTCTGGAGGCTACAAGCTGGGAAACAGAAGAGGAGGAGGATAATTGCCAAGACATTTCAGTCCCCTCTACCACTGGCAGCAATGGTACCCACTCACTCACCCCCACCATTCTCACACTCCCTTGAGCTCAGCAGTCTGGAGACAGTTACTCAGGAAATGAAAATAGTATTGATGAGGAATTGACATATGGTGAGACACAGAGCACAAGGAAACCAGAAGATGCAGGTATGGAAGTGGAGCCTAAACTAGCTGAGTGGAGGCTTAAAATATATCAACCCCTGGCTACAGAACGGGTGCATGAAGATCTCAGGGTTCCTGCCATGAAACAAATGATGCCAGCAGAGCACCAAAAATATATGGACCTTCTGCACAATCTCTTTCAAGATGTGCAGCAAATAACTGGGATAACAGTAGATACCACTGCCTTGCTGTACACCAAAATCTGAAAGGGTTTCTCATCATTGCATTGCTTCCTGGTGTTAAGCTGGAAATTCCAGGATCTTCACCAAGGAATGAAGAACAGTAATATATGTCCAAGTCAGGATGGTCTTGGAGAGGAACTTGGAGGTTGACGGCAATAACTTTGCTGTTCTTGTTCTTCACGGTGGTAAGTTGCAGGGGAGGGAGTTGCTGCCAAAATAACCTTGGTGGATTGCTACAGTTCATTCTGTAGACCGTGCATACTGCAGCTACAGTGCGCCAGTATTGAAGGGAGCCGATATCGAGTCCAGTGGCAAGGGCACCAACCAAGAAAATTGCTCTGTTCTATTTGGTGTTGAGCTTCTTGAGGTTTGTTGTGGCTTCACCCATCTAGGCAAGTGGCATGTATTCCATCACACTTCTGACTTGCGCCTTGTCAATGGTGAAGAGACTTTCAGGGATCAGGAGATGAGCCACTTGTCACAGTCTGTGCCCTGCTCTTGTAGCCATGATGCAAAATGGCCGGTTCAGTTTAGCTTCTCGTCACTAGATGTTGATGGTGAGGGACTCACCAATGGTGGTGCTGCTGAAGTCAAGATAACTTCCTCTTGTTCCAGATAATCATTTCCTAGCACTTACATACTGCAAATGTTACCTGGCAATAGTCAGCCCAAGCTTAGATATTGTCCAGGTCCTTCTGTAGTCTGGGATACTTTGGAGAAGTTGTGAATGGAGCTGAACAACGTGGAATGATCAGTAATCTGCCCACTCTTGACGTTATGATGGAAGGTTACTAATGAAGCTGAAAATGGTTGAGCCGAGGACATTTCCTGTGGAATTCCTGCAGTGATGTCCTGGAGTTGTGATGACTAGCCTCTGACAACCAGAACTATCTTCCTTTGTGCCAGGTATAACTCCAGCTACTGGAGAGTTTTCCCCTTGACCTCGCTCTAGCCAAGGTTCTTTGGTACCATACTGGGTTGAGTGCTACCATGATGTTCAGGTGGTCAATCTCACCTGTCCTCTGGGGTTCAGCTCGTGTTCAAATATACTAACTTCAACGAGAGAAAACAGACTGCATTCTGCGGAGATAACGTCGATGTCAGCTTTAAACCTCCCATGCATTGTGGAAAGAAGGCAAGTTATACTGAAAGGCCAATATGCAAATGTTTAAATGGTAAGAATACAGTTTAGAATTGTATACTACAAGGATACCACTGAAAAGGCTGCAAGAGAATAAGAAAGAAACTGAAATGGCTCCAACCATAGAAAATTGCTGCCAAAAATTAATGCTGGTCACACATGTTGCTCTCCTTTGTCTGACTAAAGGTCACAACTATAATTGAGAGACAGTTCATTTTACAGCAGCACCTACAGAGACACGTTTTACAGCAGCACCTGGAGACATGTTTTACAGCAGTACCTAGAGACACATTTTACAGCAGCACCGACAGAGACACGTTTTACAGCAGCACCTACAGAGGCACATTTTACAGCAGTACCTACAGAGACACGTTTTACAGCAGCACCTGGAGACATGTTTTACAGCAGTACCGAGAGACAGAGTTAATTGCTGAGTAAATGGAAAATGTTCATAGTTGTGCAGTTCAAACTGCATTAGAACACTTAGAAAATGAGGTGATCTGTTTATTAATTGTTAATTTTTCTGAACAAAATGAAGCAATAGCACATCAAAGCAAAAGTAACCAGATGAGTATTTTTCTGGAGAAAAAAAACCGTAGCCAACTTCAGGGTAGAAATAATCAAATGAGGGCAGAAATTTATTTCAAACCGGTTAAAGACTGTTAAAATAGCAGAGGGGGGAATTTGTGTACAGCCATTTCTACCTTATCGTTTTATATATTTAAAAAAATTTTGAGCTGCATTTTAGTAGAATCACCTTGATGATGCAAAATAAAGGATTTTACTGATTCCAATTTTTCCTTTGTAGATTAAATCAAAACATTCCTCACCTCCCTATGAAGGTGAAAGTGAGAGTTAATGAGCACGATGAGTCAGCTTCGGAGAAGGCCGCTGGCCGAACAGGAAACCTGAATGGACCGGGGAGCACAATAGAAGAAAATCTCTGGGTGTCAAACAAGTCGGAGAGAAATCCGCAGGTACTTTGCAGTTTTGTAATAGTTTTGTCTGGCTCCATTACTAATTCGCATAGATCATGATGGACTGCAGCTTATTTGATATTGCAAACAAAGTCTAAGTGGAGAGGTCTATTTGTATCGGAGAGTTTTCACAGCTGTATGAGGCTTGCGGTTGGATAGAAAGGACTTGTATTACCATAGCACCTTTCACAACCTCAGGATGTCCCAAAGCGCTTCACAGCCAGTGGAACATTTTGAAGTGCAAATCAATGTTATAATTGTAGGAAAATGCAGCAGTAAGTTTGCACATACAAGGTCCCACAAAGAGAATGAGACGATTGACCAGATAAACTGTTTTAAGTAATGTTGGTTAGTGCCGTGGATAGCATTATAATGTTGAGTTGAACGTTGATTGCATGTTACATGTTTATATTGCAAATCGCCTGTAATAGACCTCGATTGTCAGGAAGAAACCTAGTGATTGTGAATGGAACATTCTGAGATCATGGACATAAATTGCGCAAATCAATGTCTTAGTGTACTTTGTTGCCTTTTAAAAAAAAAAAGAAGTACTTTTGTTCAGTTTAAACTTTGTTCATGTTCCTGGTTTTTAAGGTTGATATTCTACCTCTATTTCTTATCAACATTCTCTTGAGTTTGCAATTATGTATGATTTGTGCAGGTTTTCCATCCTCCCAGATGGGTTAGTGGGTGAATGTACTGTGTAGTGTGGCACCAAACCATAAAGAACAGAAGGTCATGATTCAATTCCTGATCTGTGTTGATTGTAAGATTCTGAAAATTGTAATAAAACCGCTGCTACCATGTGGAGATCGAAGTTCAGAATGAATTGTGAAATGGTTACGAAATGATTCAAAATGTAGGAAGTCAGCATGTGTTTGTTTGTGAAGACACAAAATGGCGGAAGTCAGCAGGGGGTCCTTTGCCTGGTGGTCAGCATGTGGTCCTTTGTTTGAGAGGCCACATGGACAGGAAGGAGGGACATGACTGACAAGGAAGTTCCGCTCCCACACACCTCACAGGAACATGAACGTGTCATGCGGAAGGAACTCCAATCAGGGAAGGTTTGGAGTGAAACTGACCTATCAGAGGGGGCAGACAGTGATATACAAGTGGGGCCGGCAGAAAGGCCCTATAACAGAAGTAACCCAGGGGCAGGAAATTCAGAACACAGAAGGAACACAGAAGACAGAACGGAAGAACAAACAAACAGAGAAAGCTGGCCAGTCTATGTTTTGACTTACGACTCTCCCTGGACCGATCACCCAGAGATAAAGGGGTATGTATGAAAGTCGGACATAAAGCTTAGATATTGTTAAAAGGGGTACTTTTATGTATGGTTGACTTGGAATATAAATCGTCCAGAGGTAGCGTGTAAATTGCTGGGAAATACTTTTATGTGCGGGTAAATTGGGTGCATATTGATTGCGATTGTACACTTAAATTTTGAACTATAGTGTGAATAAAGACCAATTTTATTGATCACATACTTGTCTGTCATTGTTACGCTTATTTGTAATTCTCGAAGTCCAAACCATAGTAAGAGAAAGGTTTACATGATCCAGCTGATCTGTACCAGGACAGGACTACAGCTCTGTACTTGGTCTTAGTGACTCTGAGCTAGGAAGGGGCAGGAATAAGTTAGATTTCTCACACCCGATTGCTTTCCTGGGGAAGTTTTACTACGTTAAAGGTGCTATATAAATGCAAGTTGTTGTTCCCAGTGACTTCTGCCGCAATGTGGACATTGTGACAAAGATTGGAACTTTTTTCTTTGGGTTTATATGGATTTAAATAATTTGAGTAATGCTACATGAAAAGTAGCATCAGCCAGCTGTGTGTGCTGTGGGATGTCAGTATGAAATTCCCTTTGTTCCGTGCCAAAGTTAGTCTGTGGGTGGTCAATCAATGTGGGCATCTGTCAATTGAAATTATCCAACTATTACCTCTTCAACCTATTCAATGTGTATGTCTGACCTAAACGTATTTTTATTGTTGTTTCCTCGCCACAACTGGCTACCCAAAACATATCCCTTTGCTTGTTTCCATGGGATCCTTAATAGGGCTATTCCATGTAAATTCATCCTGGTAATAGTAGTCTAAAAATATTGTTGAGTGTTAAAATACAGTCTCAGTGTGGAGGCCACTGAGAAAAGCTATAAAGGGTTACTTTCCGCAGGGGCTTTCCTGCTTGTCTGCCAGAAATTTGGTGGAAGAACTCTGGAAAGCCCGGGAAAACATTTCTCTGGGGTTTCCATAGCTATCCCACCGAAGTAATGGCAGACGAGCTGGGGAATCTGTGCAGAAATGTACTCCTATAATTCCCAGGTTATCAACCCATTATTGAATGAGATGTTATCTGCTCAGATTATGTCAATCTTCGTGATAATCTTTAAAGAGTGTGAATCTACATCAAGGAAATCAAATGTATCAATATCAGGCTTTGTAACCATTAGTCTATTTCTGTTCTTTGCCATCATTATATGTATGGGAGTTATATCAGGTTCATACACAATTGTTATGTCCGCAACACAAGAATGTATGCTTGGCCATGAGTTTGAGGAACATTGTTTTAAAATGTCAACCTAATTGGAACTTAATTTGCTATTTGTGCTGGTTAGTGTCTGTCCCATGTTTTTCCTTCTCTGAATAATTTTATTAACAAATAAATCTGCACTGTAACTTAGCCTGTATAAAGTGACTTAAAGGTGTGATATTTTCTGTCATCCAAATTGGCAGAGATGCAATGGGAGTCCTACCTATTCTTCAGTGAACAATTTAAGGGGGATCATTGCTAATTTCTAGATTGGGGCTACACTAACATGATGTCAGAGAGAATATACTTCAGTACATAGGAGACTCAGTCTGCTTACAGAAAGTAAATATTGTCAAGTCACGTATACAAGGAAAGCCTGAACTGTAACACGTGTGGATGTCACAAGGGGCTATGATGGTGCTCAGCTGTGCTTGACCTCTATGACCCAATAGCCTGCTAACACACAATGCCTAAATCTGAATGTCAAGAATGGCTACAAAATAACAAGGTACAAAAAAAATCTGCAACCACACCCAACAGGAGTCCGTGATTAAGAGGAGAAAATTGGAAAATAAAAATAAAAAGTTTGAAAAGAAAATTAAAAACAAAACTCTTGCCAATTAAAAGAGCAGGTGACAAATAAACAACTACACTGTGGGGTATGAAAAGAAAATGGAAATATCTAATGTAAGTTATTTTAAAGGAAAACAAATGAGTAGAAAAGTCTTATTGGGTCTAATTATAATAGCTCAACCTGTTCAGATTTCTGAGATAGAATCAACACAGCAGATGGGAGCCCTCTTAGAAGGTAGGAATCCTGTAGCGTGTGCCTGATGAGAGTACACTTAATGAACTACTACCAACAGAGCCTGAGAGACTGCTGCCCCCAGGCACCCTCATTAGCATGCAGCCAGTGGCAGTCCTGAAGGGAGCTTGGACAAGCTGGTGCTGCCAACAGACTGAACAGAAGAGTCTGTAGTACTAAATGTCCTTTATGTAACCCTTTTCCATCACATGATGGCTTGCAAATCGATAATTGTGTGGAATTTCTTCTCTTCAATAGAATTATCGAAATGCACAGGATCACAGTCTATGACAAGAGCTACAAACCCATTCTCTCCTTCGACTTATTTCAGTGCAGACGCTGCTGTACTAACATGAGGGAACAAGGTAACCACTTTCCATCAGAACCAAACCAGACCAAACTTAGGTCAATTTTTCTTACTCCTCTTGATTTTCATTGTAAAGATCCTATACGTTTGATGAAGACAGAAAATTAAGGCTTGCAATCAAACTCATCACCACCAAGGGGTTCCACGATGTCACTGGAGGACATTTTACCGGGCAGCATAAGGACTGAGCAGCTCTGAACAAATGATTCTTTCAAGACTTTGCTGGGGCAACAACTGTAGGACACATCTAAGGAGAAGCATTACCCAAGCAAAAATACTAAACCCTAGCTACTACCTCCTTTATAATTCACAGAGCTACTGTTTCCTTTGACATTTACTGCACTGACTGTTGACACTTTCATCCCCCTGGTCACGTTCTTCCTCTCCATATTAAGACGGTGAGCTGCCATTGAGAGATGGTTCAGGTTGGCACTGGCAGTACTAGCCTGGTCAGTTTGGAGCTGCCAACTGGAATTTGATCGAGTTGGAGCTGCCGGAAGCAGTCAAGTTGGAGATGACACTGGGCATGAGGTTGAGGCCACCAGTGGTAGTTGGGTCGGGTTAGGGCTGCCCTAAATCCACCACTTTTACGGATGTTTTGTGGATGTCTGTTGCCCTATTGTGGACTTTTGCTGATCAGATCAACCAAAAAAAATTCACCATGCAATTCAGTCACACAATCCAACAGGATTGTCTTGCCTCTAAATCAGTATTACAAAATCTTTTGTTAGGATATTTCAACTAATCGTCGTGCAATGTATAAAATGTTCTCCATTTATGTCAGCCTCCATCCAATTTATGTGCTTGGGAAGTGTGAATTCAACATTGCTGTAGGCAAGTTCTAACTGACCAGTTTCTTTTTATTTGTTACGTTGCGAGCCAATGGTGTAAATCTGCGATTTTGTTATTTCCACAATAGAAGGTCAACTAACCATTTATTTGCGAAAAGACAGAAAAAAATGCCCCAGGAGAGAGAACCTGTGACACAGGCATTACTATCATTGACAGTGCCAGTACTCTGCATTATAAATAGTTAATATTGGTGCAGAGATCTTTGAAGGAAATGTCTGTGTGTAGTTTCAGGTACCAGCAGCCACCTCACAGCTTGGTACAAACAGAGGCCCACCAGAACAGCAGTTCACTTCTGCTAACCCTAGACTTTAATTGTGGCTGAGCTCCCTTGTAGTCCTTTGAGTGCTGAATGTCCTTCAGCCTTTTCAAAGAAACACTTCAAAGTTTGCTAGTTATAAATATTTTAATGAGAAGAAACTTGCATACCTCGGGCTTTAAAGGACTGTATGTTCCTTTTACCCTCCCTATCCACACAATTTATGTTTCAAAGCTATTTTAATGCAAAGCAATCAAATAGTCAGTTTTCCATCTCATTGTTCTTTCCTTTGGCACTACAAGGTTATCCATGGTCAGTTTGAGTGACTGATGTACAATAGATGCACAAATTAGAACTCCAGCATGCCTCCTAACCTGGTAACAAACATAAGGTACAGTCATGTGCTGAGAGTCAAACAGTGAAGGACATGACTCATGTTAAAGAATACAAGTTCATGTATTGTACTCATTCAATCACAGGAGACTTGTATGGCATGTATCACTGAACCTGAGCATGTCAGCACTCCCGGGAAATTCCAGTCTCCCTGGCTCAGCCATCCTTTAATAACATTTTCAGTTCGCATTAAAGGATGTTGAAACATTGCATAGCATTTCAACAATAAGGTACTCCGATGCGAGGAGCAATTCTACATCTGTAATATTAACCTTCTACAACTAAACAATTCCAAGAATAATTGTAACTACCAATAAGTTTAAACTTTACTTCTCCTTATCCTGTCTTCCATTTTTTCTGCCCTCTCTTCCTTATTCCCTCCCTTCTACTTCCATTGTTCCAACTTAATTCATATCTAATCTACCGTATTTGATATATCATTCCTAATTTCCTCAAAAAAAAATACAACTTTAAAACACTTTTTCAGTTTTCTTGTGTGTCCTGTGTCTCACCAACCATTTTGGAGGTGTAAGTCACGTTAAAACAAAATCTGATTGGCTGAAAGTCAGCCTCAAAGACTGGTCAAGGCTAGATTTTCTTTGCCTTCACTGCCTATTTTCAGAAGGTACTGGCGTGAGCAAGGAAGGGAAACTGGCTGAGGCGACATTCCGCTGACCTTCCTGCCAGTCACTACTTCCCTCTGGAAGTGACGGGCAGAGACGAAACACACCCAACCAAATATGGACAGGTGTGTATAAAATTGCATGTTGATGACGGAAGTACGCCATCGGACAATGGGCCTCAATTTGCGATCGTAGTCTTCCCGCAGGCGGATGCCTCCGATCATCAAAAAATCTACGCATTTACCTAGTGGTCCGGGAGATATGGAGGCTTGCGATCCTGGACACCTCCTGGTAGAAATGCGTAGAAGCCCACGTATCCCAGGGGCGCATGCGGTTCGCAAGCGCCCCTGGGATCACATGGGTCAGCCCAACCAACAAAGAAAGAAATCCCCCTTCATACTTACGGGGATTCTGTACGTACGGAACTGTCATAAATATGAATGGGGATGACTTAAAAAATACATTAAATAATTTTTTTAATTACATATAAAATTAATTAAAATGGCATTTAATTAAATATTTTAAACAAATTTAATATTTTGAAAAAAAATGGATATGTTTTAATGGGGCTAAATATAAACTTACCTTATTGGACAGGGTTTTTAAAGTATAAGTGAGTGATAAAATTTTATTTTTCTATTTTTTAAAACTCTTAGGGGTAGAAATTAGGTTGCGCCCCATTTGGGGCGCAAATATCGTCTGGACGTAAATATTAGCGCCTGGCGCTAATTATCGGCACTGACAGGAAACTTCACTTTTACCGCCCCGGGAGGTGAGTGGAGCGCTAAAGCAGGCGCTGCACACCTCTCTTAAGGCGCAAAGGCCAAGGAGTGAGGCGCTAACTCAGAGCGCTGGCGAAGCTCATGTAATGTCAGTCAGCAATGAAACACACACACAATGGCACGGGCCAGTTCTTAAAGGGGATGGTTAATCTTGCTTTCCATCCACATCCTGTTCATTGCAGCCTTGAATCTCGGCCTGGAGAGACTTGCACATCAAATGTGCTGGAAAGAACAATGGAGAGTAACAGGCAAAGAGCTCAGAGTGCAGCTCCCACAGTCTCTGCTAAATCGATACAAGGAATGGCAAATCAAAATGAACCTGCAAAGTGCTGCTCAGTACCCAAAACTCCTTCCCACAACGTTGAATCTCTCCAGAAGTCTCTCCCTCTCTCTCTCAGAATGCGTAGTTCAAAAATGCCACCAACAATAAAAGACAGGAAGAGGCCCCCTTTAAATAGCGCCCCCCCCAGCCCCACAGCGATTGATAGCGTTCCAGTCTTCTGGTCGTTGGATGCGCCAGGCGGTAAGGCAGGGGGCGCCACTCAATTTCCGCTCCGGGGTGCCACAAGGGCGTTGCACCATGGAATGACGTCACAATCTGCGCGCGCAGGTGGTCGCAGCGGTAAGTTTTAGGGCCGCCGCACAATCTCAAGTTAAGTTCTCGAGTGGCGCAAACATCGCTGCGCACGGGCGTTAGCGGCTTTGCGCTCCATTAGCGCCCTCTTAAGGCGCTAACGGGAGGCGCAACCAAGTGAATTTTTACCCCTTATGCTGGTAAAAGCTGGCCTTATGCTTTTACCAGGCATAAGAATTCTACGGCCTTTCAGCGGGAGTTGGGCAAACTCTCCACCCACCCACCCATAGGGGTTGCCAAATACGGCCCATTGTGTGTTGGAGGCAGAAGTGGGATTGGAGGGGTGTTTAGATTTTAAATGGCCCACAACCCAAATGAAATTGTTGAAATTTTGCGCAATTCAGTTGTCCTGGAGGCAGCAGACAATTCCTGGCCTCATTAAAAAGACAGGCCCACCTTTATGAACGGCAATGTAAGAAGATTACCAGTTTCAATGCTGAGCAGAATAAAAACAGTCACTGCTTGTGTTCACATATGCTTTGTGGCCATGTTCTTTTGTAAAGTTGGCATAGGAGCTGAAAGCCAACACTGAGTACTCGATCACAGGAGATACACATGCAATCCACGGATGGAGATCATGCTGCAACAGATGCCAAGGCCTGCAGCAGCGATGTTCCTCTCTCCGCAAGAGGCAAGCTTCCGGGTGTCACTGGAAATCCTGCTTGGAGCCCACCCAACCGTTAGGTGACCCAGGAAAATCCACTGGGGTCAGCAGCAGGAGCCATGGGTGGGCACAAACCCCACCTCACGCTAGTTCCAACATCACTGAAGAGGAAAATCTGTGCTGGGATTTCAGTCAAAGTCTTAGAATTCTGAAGATTTTTTTTTTTATCAATTTGAACCTCTGGTGTGATTTTTCCATGTTAAATACATAAGCATAATCACTGGATGAGTTATTCTATCAATGTCGCCAACAGTTTGGCTACGCCCAACCAGTTAACTCGTTCTTTATCTATTAAGGCCTAACGACAGTTGAATTCACTACTCCTAATAAATTCCATTCTACTCTGGCAGATGAGTGCTGGCAGAACTGGGATCAAACTTTGCACTGCTTACATTCTGGTCCTTCCCTGCCTCCCCTTGATGAAGGTCCTGGAAGCTAACGGAACCAATGAAGAGTCTTACCATCCTCCTAGATCCTACATCTATGCTCAACGCCGCCTTAAAGATCCCCTATAAACCCACTCAGTTCTTTTAGTAACAAGTTTCATACTGCAGATGTTGTGCAACCCACACAATAAACACTGAGATTCCTGTGGGACATCTTTCAGTCTGAGGAAATGCATTGCATCAAGCCTGATCCTCACTCCCCTTCCTAGCATTATAAAAATAGAGGCTCCACCTTCATGAACTGCAATTTAAAAAGATTAGCAGTTTCCATGGAGAACAGAATAAAAACAGTCTCCGTTCGTACTCCCACGTGCTTTGTGGGCATATTCTTTTGTAGAGTTTGTGTAGGAGCTGGAAGCCAACACTGAACACTCTCTATCACAGGAGGCACGTATACAATCCATGGATGGAGACCATACTATTTAAATGGCTTATGCAACTATTATACCCAAGAGACAAGAAAAATGTAGGACAGCTCCTCCATCATTAACAAAACTTTTTTACTTTCACATTACTTCTCTTCTATACTGTGGCAATACAACATACAGGATACAGGTCTCAACACTCAAAACAAATACAAATGACATATGAAGGCAGGCGTTCACGTGCAGATTATTAAGATGCTCATTCCACATTCCTGTGTTGTGCTACGTTTATACATTGGATTAATGCTTGCATTAAAAATACAGGAATGTAGTGCGAGCATGTTAAATGTTTGTACAAGAACTTCACTGATCAGAAGTTCTGCTCTATAATAACAGATACAAGAAAAACCCAGCCACATCCCATGAATATTTAACTCGCCCATCAATTGTTCCTCATTATGCCAAACCTATTGGCACTGTGCCCTGACCGTGTGCCTGAAATTGAAAACTTGCATGGAGAATGATGTGCAGGCTACATCCAAATATTCCATGCCAATGTGCATCAATCCACTGTCCCACCTGCCAACCCATATTCACAGCTTTGGCTAGTCCAATGATTTTACTGTGTTCTTCCATGGCAAAGATGTAGTTTGACTTTTGTTTTCTCCAATAGATTCAGCTTTCTTCAAAAATGTCTTCAGTACATTTTTCACATCTCCTGTTCCATCTATAGCCTCGTATTACACTTCAGGAACTCATGCGATGGTTGTTAACTGCTGCCTGATCAGACATCCGGGGGTAGAGTTTCTGCTTTGGGCGCAATCAGGAAATTGCGTGCAAAATCCGCCTGGAATTGCGCTCGTTAGGTTACAGTTCAAGTTTCCGCTAAAATTCATTAGAATAATCACAAACGTAAAATCTTCCAGGATCCAGCGCAATCAGACCGCGTAATAGAACATAATCATTTCATTTTTTTTCCATTAGAAAGTATTCCTTGATGTAGTTAAGAGCGGTAACCTTGTGCAGATTTATTAATACAGCTGAAAATGGGGTTATCAGCAAAAATAAGCATTTTAAATAAGGGTGAGTCACCTGATTTAAAATCACTGAAATGACTTTAAAACTAAACTGAACAATTTAATAGTTTCATTGGTGTACACTAAGTTTCTTAGTAATTTATGTATTTTTTGATCTGAAAAAGACTTTCAAAACGTGCCTACTAGTGCCTGAGCGCCTAAGAAATGAATGTAAAAGAGCCTTCCCAAACCAGCATAAGCAGCAGAGTCCTGAAAATTCGACCTGGGGGGGAGGGGGAGTGGTTGAGGCCAGTTTTATGGACAGGGCCTAATCTTTTGTGTTGGTTCAGTCGATTCCGCTGATGTTACTAGCATAAACGGAGTGTAAACTCTACCCCTATTATACATCAAGAATGCTGAGTGAGTCACAACTTTTGCCTCAAACTGCACTGAAAACCGACATGCCCGGCTTTGTCATTGGGAAAACCCAATTTTAAAGTATCAATATGTGCCTGCAGTACCTGTTACTTCTGTAGATGATGCTGGGATTGGCACTGGTAATAACAAAAGACCTGTGATGTAATGTTAGCTCCAAACCCAATGGTGGAACTCGATTTTTGGCTTTAAAAGGCAGCAAGTGTATTGGATAACAGCGCACAGTAGATGTTTACATAGAGAAGTCTCTCTGCACGACATCTGCAATGGAGCCATGTGAAATCTCCCGGCGTCCTGAAATACAAGAAGTCAGCTGTCCCTTAGGCTCTTGGTCCAACCGCATACCTAGGGCCTAAATTTAGCTCCTCAACCCCTCCCCCGCCAAAACAGTAAACCCCAATGATTAAGCATCATGCTATTGGATGCTTTTAAAGTACAAATGCATTCCAGAGATATTCCTACTCTAGTTTCAGTTAGTACGGTGGCTCAGATGAATTTTCCACTTTGTTTCCCTCCTCCCCTTCACGCTCCCTGCTGGGAGCACTCACTGGCACCTCCATCACTTACCACCCAATGACCCTGTCTTAATAGGGGCTGCTCATCCTGGCATATTCTGGCACGATATCCGCATCCCATTCTGGATGCTCTCCTATCTTGGGTTCCACTGGCCCACATCCTCGACTGCATGCCTGTCCACCAGTTCCCCGAGATATCCCTCGCTGACGGACTTTTTAAAAGGCTGGCACCACTCACTGACAGTCTTTCTGGTGCTTTGGTTCAGGCTTGATTTTTCACTCAACCCCATTGAAGGTCTTCCTTTGTTATCCCCTTTTTGCTGAAGACTTTTTGAACCAACCTTCACTGACTTCTCGAGCTTGCATCCGACAGCTCACCCAGCAGACAGACTTTTCAGGTTGCAGACTTCCCCTTCGATAGATTATTTTCCACTCCTCTTCCCTTCTACTGCACCTCTGCTCCATACCTTCCCTCGCCTGCCTTTCCCTTCTGCCCTCCTCTTAGCCATTGCCTCTCCTCACCCCTCCCCTTCCCCTCTTCATCTTCCCTCCCTCTTCTCCTTCAACTTCTACCCCCTCCCCTCCCTCGTTTCCCACCCCTACCTTCCCCCTACTCTTTTTCCCTCCCTCGTTCTCCCAGCTCTTCCCACTTCTGCTTCCCTTCTTCTGTCTTTTCTACCCCCTCCACTACCTTGGTTCAGTTATCCGTCTACCTTCTAATCCGATTACTGCATTTGGTCTCGACTCCCTCTAATGCTAAGGGAAATTGAAATTACATTTTCAGAAATAATTAGAGTGCCGCAGGACAGGATCACAAATACTGAATTAGTGTCAGGCTCTTTGAATTTGGCCTGCTCAAATGCAAGGTGCTTTTTCACGTACACATTACCAATTTATCTCTAACAGGTTACACTTCTGCAGCCTGCACAGCTTTATTATCCCATTAAAAACTGGACCAAAAAACACCTCAACCCGTAATTACAGACCCTCTTTTCGCGTTTCCCAATAATGTTAATAGGTGCTTGAGGAGACTACTGGAGAAGCACTGAAAGAAGCAAATTGCAGTAATTTCCTTAACTTTGAATCGATATCTTTCAGAACCGGGTGAAACTAGTTTGTGTACTTTAATAAAGTCCTTACATTTCAGCTACTTGACTTGAGCAGCTACAACATAATGTGGTCGAAATTGGACCTTGTTGCACCCATTTTACAGGCATAAAACAGGCGCAACGAGGGCCAATTTGAAAGACCAGTATCCTGCGCCAAAAGAATGCCTGAAAAATGTTCGAACCAATATTGGGTCGGGTCATTTTTCAGGCATCTCTGGTGGCCGCCTAAATCAGACATTATGCGCCTTACATATGTAAATGAGGGGCCTAAAATGTCTGTTTTAGGCCTCCTCTGCTAAACTGGATATCACAGAGGCCGGACCTGCTCAGCTTGGGATTCTTAAGCGGTGACCGCCACTAAAAAGCCAAGTTTTAAAAAACAAAAAATGTGGCTGTGGAGCCAGGAGAAGTCGGAGTGCTCTCCCCCCCCCCATTCCACAGTACTTACGCTCAACCCCATTCCTGTTGCTGTTCTAACCCCCGCCCCAACCTGCCTTCCCTCCCAGAAACCTTACCTTACGGCTGCTGCTGGTGTGGCAAGCGGCCTGATATTCAACAATGTAAAAGGTGTGAGCTGTCTGTGGAGGTGTAGCAAGTGTCCAGTCGTCCAAATAGTCTAAATGAGGCATTCTTTTCTTTCATATGGTAGTAGCAAAGCAAATCAGATGACAATATCTAAGTCAGATATCCAGGCCAAAGCTTCCAGTGTAACAGCCTGGGTATCTTGTAGGCTGCCTGCGAATTTCCTCTGAGGCCAGTGCTCAATGATGTGCTCCAGGGTCTGATCAGGAGCTCCAGAGTCACATGATGGGGATGCTTTAATCTTCCATCTATGGAGAAGGTGGCATCACCGACCATGACCGGTTCTGAGGCAGCTGATGGTTGTCCACTGTTTGCGAGGAAGGCTTGATCCTTCAGGTTGTACAGTGGGGTCCTCTATAAGGAATCTATTTGATATGTTGCAGTTCTTCCAAGCGTTTAAATGAGGCCTGAGACCCAGTTTTGCAATGGCCTCCCAGTTGGGGTGCCTGCTGTCTGCCTGTAACTACTGCTTATGCACTCGAGAAAGGGCCATAACCAAATTTTAGGCCAATGTTCCTCAAGTGCCTAATCAGTACATTATTAATTATGATTAAATGTTATAACTATTATGCATAGCCATACAGGCCCAGATTTCAATCCAATTTTACATGGTCCATTTCTTTCCATTAGGCATTTAACCACAGATACACAATGTTCACCATGATCAATTCTTAATTTTCTTCTAACCTAATCGTCAGTATTTTTTATCATTTTGCTATTTTCAATGTTGGTTCTAAGTTCAGGTTTGGTTCAACAACAAAACAACTTGTATTTATATAGCGCCTTTAATGCAGTAAAACATCCCAAGGTGCTTCACAGGAGCATTGGACACCATGCCAAATAAGGAGGTATTAGGGCAGATGACCAGAAGCTTGGTCAAAGAGGTTGGTTTAAAGGAGCGTCTTAAAGGAGGAAAGAGAGGTAGAGAGGTGGAGAGGTTTAGGGAGGGAATTTCAGAGCTTAGGGCCTCAGCAGCTGAAGGCACGGCCGGAAATGCTGGAGCAATTAAAATCGGGGAGGCACAAGAACCCAGAATTGGAGGAGCAAAGATATCTCGGAGGGTTGTAGGGCTGAAGGAGGTTACTGAGATAGGGAGGGGCGAGGCCCTGGAGGGATTTGAAAACAAGGATGAGAGCCAATGTAGGTCAGCCAACACAAGGGTGATGGGCAAACGGGACTTGGTCTGAGTTAGGATACGGGCAGCAGAGTTTTGGATGACCTTAAGGTTATGGAGAATGGAAGATGAGAGGCTAGCCAGGAGTGCATTGGAATAGTCAAGTCTAGAGGTAAGCAAGTCATAGATGAGGGTTTCAGCAGGAAATTTCTGAACATCCAGTACTGGATGTTGGACAAGCAGTGTGACAATTTAGAGACAGTGGAGGAGTTGGGAGAGTTGATGGTGAGGCAGACCTGGGTGGAACCGGACATTGTGTTTTTGGATGATGTTGCCAAGGGGCAGCATGTAGAAGAGAAATAGGAGGGGGCCAAGGATAAATCCTTAGTGGACACCAGAGGTAACATGCTCTGGCTACGACTGGATAGATAAGAATGGAACCAGGCGAGTGCAGTCCCACGCAGCAATGCCAATCTATTGAATCAAATAGGATTCCTCTGGATTTGATTACAAGTTACTAGAATCTGTTATTAGTGACAGAGTGACTGAGCAACTATGAACTGATCAGAGAGAGCCAGCATGGATTTGTAAAGTATAAGTCATGTCTAAATAACCTAGTTAAATGTTTTGAGCAGGTCACTAATGTGGTAGCTAAGGGAGTGCCTATGGCTGTTATTTATATGGACTTCCAGAAGGCATTCTATAAGTTTCCATATAAGATACAGTTGGAAAAAATTAAAGCACATGGAATTGGAGGCAACCTATTGACATGGGTAGAGAATTGGTTAGGAGGTAGAAGACAGAGAGTAGGAATAATGGGCATGTACTCCATTTGGTAGGATGTGACTAGTGGTGTCCCCCAGAAAACTGTACTGGGACAACAGCTTTTCATTATATTTATTAACGAATTGGATGAAGGAATAGAAAGCCGTATATCCAAACTGATGATGACACTAAGTTAGGTGGCACAGTAAATAGTTTAGATGGGAGCAGAAAGTTCCAAGCGGACATTGATAGATTAAGTACGTGGGCAAAACTGTGGCAGCTGGAGTTCAGTGTGAGGTTATCGACTTTGGACCTAAGAAATATAGATCAGAGTATTTACTAAATGGTGAGAAGCTAGGAACTGTGGAGGAGCAGAGAAAGATTTGGGGGTCCAAGTACAGAAATCACTAAAAGCTGGTGGACAGGTCCAAAAAATAAATAAAAGGGCAAGTGGAATGTTAGCCTTTATCTCAAGGGGGCTGGAATACAAAGGAGTGGAAGTTATGCTCCAGTTGTATAAAGCTCTGGTTAGACAGCATATGGAGTGCTGCGTTCAGTTCTGGGCACCTCAGGAAGGATATATTGGCCTTGGAGGGGGTGCAGTGCAGATTCACCAGAATTATACCGCGGCAAACAGGGTTCAATTATGAGGATAGGTTGCATAAGCTAGGCTCATATTCCCTTGAGTATAGAAGATTAAGGGGGGATCTAATTGAGGTGTTTAAGATGATGAAAGAATGTGACAGGGTAGATAGACAGATATAATTTCCTCTGGTGGGGAGTCTAGAACAAAAGGGTATAATCTTAAAATTAGAGCTAGGCCATTCAGGGGTGATGTCAGGAAGCAATTCTTAAATAGGATTACATAGGATATATAGCACAGAAACAGGCCATTCGGTCCAACCAGGCCATTCGGTCCAACCAGTCCATGCCGGCGTTTATGCTCCACACGAGCCTCCTCCCATCTTTCCTCATCTAAATCTAACAGCACAGCCCTCTATTCCCTTCTCCCTCATATGCTTGTCTAGCCTCCCCTTAAATGCATCTATACTATTTGCTTCAACCTCTCCCTGTGGTAGCAAGTTCCACATTCTCACCATTCTTTGGGTAAAGAAGTTTCTTCTGAATTCCCTATTGGATTTCTTGGTGACTATCCTATATTGATGGCCTGTAGTTATGCTCTTCCCCACAAGTGGAAACATTCTCTCTCTATCCGCTCTATCAAAATTTTTCATAATTTTATAGACCTCTATTAGGTCACCCCTCAGCCTTCTTTTTTCAAGCGAAAAGAGACCCAGCCTGTTCATCCTTTCCTGATGTGTATAACCTCGCATTTCTGGTATCCAGATAAATTACATCTATTGCATTACCATTGTCTACTCTCTCTGTTACCTCTTCAAAAAATTCAATAAGGTTGGTCAGGCAAGACTTTCCCTTTTGAAATCCATGCTGACTATTCATTATTATATTTTTGGTTTCTAGATGTTCTTCTATTTTCTCCTTTTCGTAGGGATTCCATTATTTTTCCTACCACCGATGTTAAGCTGACTGGTCCATAATTCCCTGGACATGTTCTATCCTCCTTCTTAAATATTTGTATTAAGTTAGCTATCCACCAGTCCTCTAGCACTACACCTCTTTCTAACGAATTATTAAATATGCGTAATAATGCCTCTGCTATCTCTTCCCTAGATTCTTTTAAAATTTGTGGATGCAATCCATCCGGACCAGGGGATTTATCCTCTTTGAGTTTGATTAGTTTATTTAATATATCCCATTTTTTATTTTAAATGCACTTATCTCATTATCCAATGTCATGTTCACCTGTTCTATCTCCCTGGTAAATACTGAAGCAAAATAATTATTTAATATTTCTGCCATCTCTCTATTGTTACATGTGGTGTTATCCTGTCTATCCCGTAATGGCCCTATTCCCATCCCAACCTTTTTTTTTTATTGATGTGCCTCTAAAATATTTTACTATTTTATTTTATGTTCCCATATAATTAATTTCATAGTTCCTCTTTGCCTCCCTAATTGTTTTTTTGACTTCTCTCCTAATCTTTTCGTATTCTCCCTTATCATGCATTCCCCTTCTGTCTATGTACTTAATGCATGCCTCTTTCCTGAATCTCAATTGTTCCCTTATGGCTTTATTCATCCATTGAGTCTCATTATTGTTTAGTTTGTTCTTTCCTTTTAGCGGAATATATTTTTCCTACATTCTGTTGAACACCGTTTTAAATGTTTCTCATTGCTGTTCTACATCGTAATTTGCCAATATTGTTGCCCATTATTTTTCCCAAGTTCTATTCTCAGCCCCTTAAAATCAGCTTTTCTCCAATCTATTAACCTTCTCAATTATCATCTTAAAGCATATTATATTATGGTCACTATTGCCTATATGTTCCCCTACTTTTACTTCTCTTATCTGCTTTGTGTAGTGGAAATCTGGAACTCTCCCCCCACAAAAGCTGTTGGGGGTCAAATTTTGGAGTGTCCATTTGGGTGCCTCACCCACAGTGTTAACCGCCTGCATTCAAATGGTGAGGTCCAAGGAGCCCCGGACTTTGAGCCTCGAACCTCATCATAATGTAAATGCTGCACCGGTAGGAGCCCGCACAGGTTAGTGCCCTAATTTCCAGGTAAGTGATCAGATTAGATCGTGGGGGTCTGGAGGAGGAATGGGTGGGCCTCGGAGTCCATGATTGGGGTTTGGTGGGGGATCGGGTAAGGAGATTGCAGGCCTCAGGAGTACTGTGGGGTGGGGGGGTTGGGAGTTGGGAATGCTATCAAGGGGAGCTAGGAGATTGGTGCCGGCGGGGAGATTGGTGGTGCCTGAAGGTCGGGGTCGGGAGGGTGATCGGAGATCTCAGAACTGAGAGTGGCAGTGAATATAGTAAGTACTTAGCTCTTTTTAAAAGCTGGTGATTAGATTTGGTTTTCCTGGAGGCAACCAGCATAGGTGCTGGCTGCCTCAGGGCAAAGCAAAGTTGCAGCAGGAACCAGAAGCAGGCATTAGGCCCCATATTTGCATATGCAAATGCACTAACGCCTGCTTCAGACGTAGGTAAAGGACGCCTCGTTTGTCCTTTACCAAGATGCGTAATTCCTGTCGGAAGTGTGCCCAAGCATCTCGAATCCCACTTTCGATCCTTATGTGGCCACGGAGCACCTAAAAAAATGAGCGCTTCACGGCCCAATTTAGCCCCTGGTCTAGGTCAATTGAAAATTTAAAGACTGAGATTGATAGATTTTTTGTTAGGTAAGGGTATTAAGGGATATGTTACCAAGGTGGGTAAATGGATTTAAGATACAGATCAGCCATGATCTAATTGAATGGCAGAACAGGCTCAAGGGTCTGAGTGGCGTCCTCCTGTTCCTATGATTCCATTTGTTGCAAAATAAAAAGGGAGTGTTTTGCAGTGTTCACTTCACATTTGGAGAGCCAATTTATACTGGTTCCTCCAAACTTGATCTTACTTCCTGGTGTAAATGGCCATGGAGATTGTCAACATTATTGCTTCATGACACATGTGTGAACTGATCTCACGACATATGTGCACAGGAAAGTTAATAAAACCATAGAGCCATTAGAAAGATTTCTTGTATTTATAGAAAGAAAAATAATTCAAAAAGAGTTTTTTCTTTTAATTTCCATTTTTTCCTGCATTGTTGGTGAAGTTCCAGCTGTGCCAACACTCTGCTCTGCACATCTGGAACTGAATTGAAGACGACCATGTTTAGACTGCAGGATAGGATCTGCAGTACGACTTCACTTGGGCAGCTCCAGCAAGATCCACTCTGAGACTGCTGGCCTCAATCTCTGTTTATGCACCAACGTCAGTGGTGCAGTGCAGTAGGAACTGCCTCTCTGTGATGCTGAAGCTGGCGTGTGGATGCACCTTTATAGACTCCACTTGATTGAACTTCTGAGTCTAATATACATGGCTGGAGGAACACAATCCTCAGCTTACCCAAAATGAACACACAGCACCGATGTAAGCAGAAATTGCTCTGCGCTATTTTTAACAAAGTTGTTAAGTAAAGCAGTAAGAAATTTAGCAGGATATGTCAGCTGTACATTTATAAGAGGTGGATATTGTCTCTACGTGGTTTTAAAAATGAAAAGAAAGAATGAAAGAACTTGCATTTATATAGTGCCTTTCATGACATTGGGGTGTCCCAAAATACTTTACAGCCAACTGTAACTACTGTCGTAATGTAGGAAACACAGCAGACCATTTGCGCACAGCATAGCCCCACAAACAGAAATGAAATGAATGACCCGATCATCTGTTTTTTGTGTTGGTTGAGGAATAAATGTTAGCCCGGACATTGGGAGACCTCTCCTGCTATTCTTTGAATAGTGCCATGGGATCTTTAACGTCAACATGAAAGGGCAGATGGGGCCTCGGTTTATCACCTCCAACAGTGCAGCACTCCCTCAGCACTACACTGAAGCGTCAGCATAGATGATGTGCTCAAATCTCTGAAGTGGGATTTGAAGCCATGATCTTCTAACTCAGAGTTGAGAGTGCCACCACTGAGCCAAGGTTGTCCGCTTCTTATAAAAGGTACAGCCTACATATCTTTTTATATTTGGTTGATCAGGCCACTACATTGCCAGCACTGACCCTCAGGCAAATCCTTAGAGGGGACCGGGAGACAGGGTGGTGGTGGCCGGCGTAGAGGAGGGTACTGGTGACTGCACTCGGAGGAAAGGGGGGAGATGGGGAGGTCGAGTTTGCGATCAGAGGGGAGTGCGTGTGATGGCCAGCAACGGCCCACAGTTTTAATGTGGGGTTGGGATGAGCACTCCGGCTCTTCCCATCTCCCCAATCAGGTAAGTATTTTTAATAAACTTACCTTTTTGGTGGCACCCTTTGATGTAGACTGCATGTTGGCCTTGCTGGCGCTAACTGCCTCAGGGCAAACCAATATTGCAGAGGGGGCCTCAAACAGTCATTTAGCCCTCTAATTGCATATGCAAAGTGCCTAACGACTGCTTCAGGAGTGGGTCCTGGACGCCTATTTTTTGCCTATACCACGATGGCAGGCAGAGTACTTCCGGCTCGTAATGCGTGTGCGCTTCCTGCCAGCGGTGTTGGAAGCTTGGCGCCTGAAAAACGAGCACGGTGCCATCGAATTTCTTGGCCTGAAAGTCTGTGTAAAACTTTTGTTGGTGGGCTCTCACCAGGTGGTTAGCCCATCGGTGCATAGGTTTTTATTTTAAAAAGCAAGTTTTGAAAAGATTCAGTCTTCCAACTTTTAAATTGGCCGACAGTCAACTCACTCAGTTTACTTCACGTTGCATTTTGACACCAAGCAGCTTGTCCCAGTCCAGTACCCGTTTCAGATGACTGAGCTAAAAACAACAGAAAATCCTTACCAGCAAAACATCTCAGCCAAGCGCCATTTTAATTGGAAAATAAATGAGTTACTTAGAGGAAACAGCACACACTTGCTGAGGTAAATGAACGATGTTCTGCAATTTCAGACAAACTCATAAAAATGCAATATATTGCAGCTGTTGCTGCTTTCCCTCTAGTCTACTTGTCTGCCAAGCGCAGGTGTAATATGAAGCAGAGCTCGCTCACATACATAATACAAGCTGGATGGTGCTTTAGGAGACATTTTCTGATAGTCGCTTGTGGGTTTTCCACCTTAATAGATTTGAAAGCACATGTTGCTGCTGCAGCTTCTTCACTCTTCTTGTCTGCTGTTCTACAGCGTTGCTTCTTTCTGTTCCCGGTGAAAAAACTTTGACAAGTGACCACACCGCCCAAGCTGCCTATTGGGAGTGTATTTCTTGCTGGGCAGCTTACCCACCGCATGATAATGAGAGTCGGCCCCAAAAAAACCCCATGGGTCCCGCACGGACTCTTTGGGTGGCCCCTGCACACTCCCCGCCCACGTAGAAATACAACTTGCTTCAGTCATACTCTGCAAGCTCTGACTACATGCAAGTGCTCAAAGTAACCTAAAAAAAAACTCGAAATGCAACATAAATTGCAGAGAAGTTGTACGGTGAGCTAGAGACTTAAAGAAGCAAGCCATGACGCAACCGGTATAGATCCTCGTACCTACAGTGCTCCTGAATTATGCAGTCTGCACTACTCAATGCTTTATTTTCTGGAACCAACTGCTTCTTGATAGTTTCCGATCCAACTTGTATGTACACCCTATTATACGAGTAGCAATAGGCCATTTAACTCATCAAGCATGCTCCCTCCATTTCAATTAGTCATGGCAGCCTGAGCTTTTTTAAAACAAAACAGAGCCCACACTACGTGAATACGCTTGGCTTCTCATCCAATCTAGACTGAGGGAATGAAGGACAGATATAAGGTGAGTAATCCATTACCTTAAATCTGCAGCAGAAAATCACCCATAATTCACCCATAAGTTGATAATATCACTCAGAGAAGCCACAAGAATGGCTGGTGTATGAAAGGGAAATGTCATACTGGTGCAGTAAAGGCCAATTCTTTTGTGAGGTTTCAGAGGAAAGGTTTTAAGGCACTTTGTTGGAGCAGAGCGGATTAAACTTTACTCTGCTGAACCTGAGAGTTTTTCATGCTGACACGGACACTAAATGGCAACACTTTTGCTCAATCTTGCTCCTGTCTCCTGAGACTGCTGACTGCTGCTGGGGAATGGTTCCATGTGTACTGGTAATGCCTCTCTGGTGTCTAGTCATAATGGGTTTTTGACTTTGGGCGATAGTCCAAAATGAGCAATGTCGCATCAGCTGTCCATTTTACATTTCTCCTGAAAATCATGGGAGATGTGTAACGGGCGTCTGATCCGACATCGTCCCATTTACACTATTGCCCAAAGTCAAAATTACCCCGAGAGAGTCTAGGCAGTGAGTGGCAGCAAGCTACTTGACTTTAGGGGAAAAAGAATATATCATAGCCAAGCTTGATCCTGTCCTAACCTAACAACAAAACACTTGGGTCTTCCAGGGGGAGTTACTAGATGGTGATCAAGGTCAATTTACCCCTCCTCTTGACCCAAGGCCATTGTAGTTGCCCCCCCACCCACACCGTTGTTCGATGTGAGGTCAAATAACTAGAGATCTTCTTGGTCTGTGTGGCTTGGGATCACATCACATGCTGCACCTAACAGCTGATCGTTCAGAAAGCCTTCATACAGACTCAACATTTTCTCAACCCTAAATTATGTTACCAGCTTGGAACACACTTTGGGATATGTATATTATTAGATCTACAAACCTTGCATTTATATAGTGCCTCTCAAATAGAACATCATCCCTAGGCGCTTTACAGAGGTGTAAGAAAAATATTTCACGTTCACTGTTTTCCACTTTAATTTTTCCCCCATCTGCAGGAGTAGTGTTGCACACATAATTGAATGGTAGGCTCCTATCCTTGTACCAGATGATTTAAGAAGCAGTGAGATCAAAATATATCTCAGTTACTGATGCAAGGCAATATTCTAACATACATGCATTATGCCATTTGTAAGTTCATATAAATACTTCCTTTTTATACTGATTTTGTTTTCATTTTCACCCCTTCAATCTGAACTTTTACTTATTTTTGAATGGGGTGACTTTTAACTATTTCTTCATCCCTTATGTAAAACACCAATTTCCTTCTCTCTCTCAAAAGCAGTGACTCCTTGCTGGGATATGGGTCCAGGGGCATCAAATTTCTTTCAGCGCCCCATCCATCTGCTTGTTCTTCATGTGTGAACCTTGACAATGTTAGCAGGCTATTCAATCACAGGAGACATCATAGCAAGCCTAATCCTGTCCTCACCTAAGGTCCACACATATATAAGTTCAGCAGGGGTCACTGGAATAAGAACATAAGAAATAGGAGCAGGAGCAGGTCATTTGGCCCTTTGAGCCTGCTCCGCCATTCAATAAGATCATGGCTGATCTTCTACCTCATCTCCACTCTCCCGCACTATCCCCATATCCCTTGATTCCCTTAATATTCAAAAATCTATCGATCTCTGTCTTGAATATACTCAACGACAGAGCCTCCACAGCCCTCTGGGGTAGAGAATTCCAAAGATTCACCACCCTCTGAGTGAAGAAATTTCTCTTCAGTTCTTATTCTGAGACTGTGACCCCTGGTTCTAGACTCCCCAGCCAGGGGAAACATCCTCCTTGCATCTACCCTGTCAAGCCCTGTAAGAATTTTGTATGTTTCAATGAGATCACCTCTCATTCTTCTAAACACCAGAGAATATAGGCCGAATCTACTCAATCTCTCCTCATAGGACAATCCCCCCATCCCAGGAATCAGTCTGGTGAACCTTTGTTGCATTCCCTCTATGGCAAGTATATCCTTCCTTAGGTAAGGAGATCAAAACTGTATACAATACTCCAGGTGTGGTCTCACCAGGGCCCTATATAATTGCAGTAAAACATCTTTACTCTTGTACGCAAATCCTCTTGTAATAAAGGCCAACATACCATTTGCTTTCCTAATTGCTTGCTGTACCTGCATGTTAACTTTCAGTGATTCGTGTACAAGGACACCCAGGTCCCTCTGAACACCAACATTTCCCAATCTCTCACCATTTAAAAAATACTCTGCTTTTCTATTTTTCCTACCAAAGTGGATAACTTCACATTTCTCCACATTATATTCCATTTGCCATGTTCTTGCCCACTCACTTAGCCTGTCTATATCCCCTTGAAGCCTCCTTGCATCATCCTCACAACTTACATTCCCACCCAGCTTTGTATCATCAGCAAACTTGGATATATTACATTTGGTCCCCTCATCCAAATCATTGATGTTGATTGTGAATAGCTGAGGCCCAAGCACTGATCCTTGTGGTACCCCAATAGTTACAGCCTGCCAACCTGAAAATGACCCGTTTATTCCTACTCTCCATTTTCTGTCCGTTAACCAATCCTCAATCCATGTTAGTATATTACCCCCAATCCCATGAGTCCTAATTTTATTTAATAACATCTTGTGTGGCACCTTATCGAATGCCTTCTGAAAATCCAAATACACCACATCCACTGGTTCCCCCTTATCTATTCTGCTAGTTACAACCTCAAAACAGTTCCTGCAGATTGGAGGGTGGCAAATGTAACCCTACTATTTAAAAAAGGAGGGAGAGAGAAAACAGGGAACTACAGACCGGTTAGCCTAACATCAGTAGTAGGGAAAATGCTCGAGTCTATTATAAAGGATGTGATAACAGGACACTTAGAAAAAAGCAACGGGATTAGACAAAGTCAACATGGATTTATGAAAGGGAAATCGTGTTTGACAAACCTACTGGAGTTTTTTGAGGATGTAACTGGTAGAATAGATAAGGGAGAACCAGTGGATGTGGTGTATTTGGATTTTCAGAAGGCCTTTGATAAAGTCCCACATAAGAGGTTAGTGTGCAAAATTAAAGCACATGGATTGGGGGCAATATACTGGCATGGATTGAAAATTGGTTAACAGACAGGAAATAGAGAGTAGGAATAAATGGGTCTTTTTCAGGGTGGCAGGTGGTGACTAGTGGGGTACCGCAGGGATCAGTGCTTGGGCCCCAGCTATTCACAATATATATCAATGATTTGGATGAGGGAACCAAATGTAATATTTCCAAGTTTGCTGACGACACAAAACTAGGTGGGATTGTGAGTTGTGAGGAGGATGCAAAGAGGCTTCAAGGCAATTTATACAAGTTGAGTGAGTGGGCAAATACATGGCAGATGCAGTATAACGTGGATAAATGTGAAGTTATCCACTTCGGTAGGAAAAACAGAAAGGTAGAATATTATTTAAATGGTGATAGATTGGGAAATGCTGATGTACAAAGGGACCTGGGTGTCCTTGTACACCAGTCACTGAAAGCAAACATGCAGGTGCAGCAAGCAGTTAGGAAGGCAAATGGTATGTTGGCCTTCATTGCAAGAGGATTTGAGTACAGGAGCAAGGATGTCTTACTACAGTTGTACAGGGCCTTGGTGAGACCACACCTGGAGTACTGTGTGCAGTTTTGGTCTCCTTACCTCAGAAAGGATATACTTACCATAGAGGGAGTGCAGTGAAGGTTCACCAGACTGATTCCTGGGATGGCAGGTCTGTCATATGAGGAGAGATTGGGTCGACTAGACCTGTATTCATGAGAGTTCAGAAGAATGAGAGGGGATCTCATTGAAACGTATAAAATTCTGACAGAGCTAGACAGACTGGATGCAGGGAGGATGTTTCCCCTGGCTGGGGGGTCTAGAACGAGGGGTCACAGTCTCAGGATACGGGGTAGGACATTTAGGACTGAGATGAGGAGAAATTTCTTCACTCAGAGGGTGGTGAACCTGTGGAATTCTCTACCACAGAAGGCTGTGGAGGCCAAGTCACTGACTATATTTAAGAAGGCGATAGATAGATTTCTAGACAAAAAAGGCATCAAGGGGTATGGGGAGAGAGCGGGAATATGGTATTGAGATAGAGGATCAGCCATGATCATATTGAATGGCGGAGCAGGCTCGAAGGGCCGAATGGCCTACTCCTGCTCCTATTTTTCTATGTTTCTATATAAAAAACTTAACAGATTTGTCAAACACGATTTCCCTTTCATAAATCCGTGTTGACTCTGTCCACCCTTTTATTATTTTTTAAGTGCCCTGTTACCACGTCCTTAGTAATAGATTCTAACATTTTCCCTACTACTGATATCAGGCTAACTGGTCTGTAGTTCCCCGTTTTCTCTCTTCCCTTTTTTCTTAAATAGTGGGGTTACATTTGCTACCTTCCAATCTACGGGAACCGTTCTAGAATCTATGGAATTTTGGAAGGTGACAACCAATGCATCCATTATCCCTATAGCCAACTCTTTCAAAACCTTAGGATGTAGGCCATCAGGTCCAGGGGATTTATTGGCTTTCAGTCCCATTAATTTCTCCAGTGCTACTTTTTTACTAATACTAATATCTTTCAATTCCTCATTCTCACTAGACCCTTGGTTGTCCACTATTTCCGGGAAATTTTTTGCGTCTTCTTCCGTGAAGACAGACACAAAGTATTTGTTTAATTTCTCTGCCATTTCCTTATTCCCCATTATAATTTCTCCTGTTTCAGCCTGTAAGGGACCCACATTTACTTTTGCTAATCTTTTCCTTTTTACATACCAAAAGAAGCTTTTACAGTCTGTTTTTATGTCTCTCGCTAGTTTACTCTCATATTCTATTTTCCCTTTCTTTATCAATTTCTTGGTCCTCCTTTGCTGAATTCTAAAATCCTCCCAATCCTCAGGCTTACTACTCTTTTTGGCAGCATTATAAGCCTCTTCCTTTGATTTAATACTATCTTTAACTTCTCTTGTTAGCCATGGTTGGACCACTTTTCCTGTGGGGTTTTTGTGCCTTAAAATAATGTATATTTGCTGTAAATTATGTATTAATTCTTTAAATGCTAGCCATTGCTCGTCCACTGTCATACCTTTTAATGTAGTTTCCCAATCTCGCCCCTCATACCTACATAAATGAGAAGTCGCACAACACCAGGTTATAGTCCAACAGATTTATTTAATTTTACAAGCTTTCTTCTCATTTTTGTCCACCCCAGTCCAACGCCGGCATCTCCACATCATACCTACATAGTTTGCTTTGTTTAGATTTAAGACCCTAGTTTCTGATTTAACTAAGTCACTTTCAAACTCAATATAAAATTCTATCATATTATGGTCACTCTTCCCTAAAGGCCCCTTTACTACAAGTGGATCATTGAGTGTACAGCACAGAAACAGGCCATTTGGCCTAATGGGCTACGCCGGTATTCATGCTGCACACGAGCCTCCTCCCACCTTACTTCATCTAACCCTATCCGTACATCCTTCTATTCCTTTCCTCCTCATGTGCTTATCTAGCTTCCCCTTAAATGCATCTATGCTATTTGCCTCAACTATTCCTTGTGGTAGCACATTCCATATTCTTACCACTTTTGTCCTGAATTCCCTATTGGATTTTTTGTTGACTATCTTATACTTATGACCTCTAGTTTTGGATTGCCCCACAAGTAGAAACACTTTCTGTACATCTACCCTATCAAACCCTTTCATTATCTTGAAGATGTCTATCAGGTCACCCCCTCAGCCTTCTCTTTTCTAGAGAAAAGAGCCCCAGCCTGTTCAGCCTATCCTGATAAGTATATCCTCTCATTTCTGGTATCGGGAAAGGAAATCCCATGCCGACTTTCTCCTTTCAAACCCAGAGGCACCAAGGCTAATTGTAGGACCAGTGGGACATCGGCCGTCTCAGTTTCTCTGCTCCCCTCACTCACTCCAACCTACCTCCCTCCCTCTGAACTTGCAGCACTCCTTTCTTTGAGATCCAACCCCCAACATTGTCATTAAACCTGTTGACAAGGGTGGCGCTGTTGTTGTTTGGCGAACCGACCTCTACCTTGCAGAGGCTTAACGCCAACTCTCCGACACCTCCTCCTACCTCCCCCGGACCATGACCGTGACCCCACTACCATCCATCAAGCCATCATTTCCAAGACTGTCACTGACCTCATCTCCTCTGGAGATCTTCCCTCCATGGCCAACCTCATAGTTCCCCAACCCCGCACAACACGCTTCCACCTCCTCCCAAGATCCAGAAATAGAACTGCCCTGGTAGGCCCATTGTTTCAGCCTGTTCTTGCCCCACGGAACTGATTTCTTCCTATCTCGACTTTTTTTTTCCCCCTTGTCCAGTCTCTTCCCACCTACATCTGCGACACGGTGGCATAGTGGTTAGCACTGGTACCTCACAGCGCCAGGGACCTGGGTTCGAATCTGACCTCGGGTGACTGTCTGTGTGGAGTTTGCACATTCTCCCCGTGTCTGCGTGGGTTTCCTCCGGGTGCTCCGGTTTCCTCCCACACTCCAAAAATGTTCCTGGTTAGGTTGATTTGGCTATGATAAATTGACCCTTAGTGTTAGGGGGGGATTAAATATGTGGGGTTATGGGGATAGGATGGGATATGTTAGGGGGAATTAAATACGTGGGGTTACGGGGGTAGGGTGGGATATGTGTACTGTGGGGATTAAAAGCAGGGACAGGGTACTGGATTTGGATGATCAGCCATGATCGTATTGAATGGTGGAGCAGGCTCGACGGGCCAAATGGCCTACTCCTGCTCCTAGATTCTATGTTTCTATGTTTCTGACGCCCTCCGCCAGTTTTCTGGCCCCAACTGTCTCCTTTTCACTCTGGACGTCCAATCCCTCTACACCTCCATCCCCCACCAGGAGGGCCGGAGGGTGCTCCGCTTCTTCCTTGAATAGAGACCCAACCAGTCCCCACTACTATTTTTAGTTCTATAGTTTTTTTTAAATATATAGCCTTTCACTTACCCTGTAGATACTAGGATAGATCTCCCTCCTAAAAGCATTCCCTTGTTTTCTCTCACTGGATACCAAGAGAAGAAAAGGGAAGAGCACAGAATCCCAGCTCTGATGACAATCCACAACCAAGCAGGCCCAAAGGTAAGGGAGCAGCAAATCAGTTGAGCCTATGAGGGGAGGTGAGTGGCAAGTGTTTCCTCTGCATGAAAACCACCATATCTGGCCACACAAAAGCCACCAAACCGAGCTACATCAAAACCAACAAACCAGGCTGCATTAAATCCAACAACCCAAGCTGTGGAAATGTCAACCAAAGCATGCTGCAACATGTCATAATGACAATGTGATACCACAAAATAGGTTTCGACAGAGCTTTTTAAGCCTCAAAAACTACAAGAATACTTATTCAAATTTTCTTCGAATTGAAAGACTACTACTCGTGTTATAAATGAAATGGCCTACAGCATGATACGATCCGTAACTCCACTTGTCCATAACCCACTCATCTGAGATCATTTCAGCCACAGTGATGGACCTGATTTAAATTTTCTGCATTATAAGGAGGAACCTTTCTGAAAGATTCACCATCAAAACTAATCCTTGTTCCAGTAAAGCCTTGGATTAACAATGGCTAGTTGACATGAGCGAGTGCTGCATGATGCAAAAAGGTGTCACCATTGAAACCACGAGAAGTGTTAATGTGGGAAACATTCAGTTATTAACTGCCATTCCTAGATATTATCAGATGGCTATTGGGTATTGCAGAGTGTAATCCAATCTCGGCAAATGAGTGATGATTAAATAGCTCAAGCTTTGGTTTATCCGTCAATTGAATCTCTCAATTGGCTGCTGCTGTGTAATGCACTGAGTCATCCAAAATTCTTTATCCTGTGCAATAATAATTCCATAATTTAATTGAGTGACAGGCATTGCATGGTGTCTCTGGTACCTGTTTACTAGAGGGCATAATCTTCATGAAAAATGTGTTTGGAAACTATTTCCCTGTTCAGAAAGGGAGAAGATTAGAAGACCCAAGGGTCATCTCCAATGTTATTATGTTATTCATAAAATGTAACACTATATTCAATACAATTCCCATCGTTGTGCATTTGTTGCTAAACAATGTTTTTCTGGATATTTTGTTTCTTTAACAAAACCTTTGCAATCTCTTCTGCCTTATGGCTGAAAGGGTTGTATGTAAATTGAGTTTGGACAGTCTCAGTTCAATTTATAATGAGCATGAGCGTACAAAAATGCCCCCAGTTGACACAAAATTAGCAATCTCATTCAGAAAGACCACAGGATGGCAGATGTTGGAGACAAAAAAAACTTTACACTGCTGCCGTAGGGGTGAGCCATGATGTCAGGGCTCAGGGATATTACTGGAACAATGTAAAGGAGCTTTACTGGTTATCTAACCAAACAATACCTAACCTGGGAAGTGCTCTCCATACTGACTTTGGTGCCGAAAGCAGAAGTGTTGCATAACCCAGCATTATCTCTTGTCTTGATAAGTGCAAAATGTATTTTGCACCAGAGGTGTGAAGAGAACTAGACAAAATGTTTAGTCTAATAACGTGTGTGAGAGAGAGAGCGCGTGGGTGTGAGAGAGCGAGCGCGCGTGGGTGTGAGAGAGCGAGCGCGCGTGGGTGTGAGAGAGAGAGCGCGCGTGGGTGTGAGAGAGAGAGCGCGCGTGGGTGTGAGAGAGAGAGCGCGCGTGGGTGTGAGAGAGAGAGCGCGCGTGGGTGTGAGAGAGAGAGCGCGTGGGTGTGAGAGAGAGAGCGCGTGGGTGTGAGAGAGAGAGCGCGTGGGTGTGAGAGAGAGAGCGCGCGTGGGTGTGAGAGAGAGAGCGCGCGTGGGTGTGAGAGAGAGAGCGCGCGTGGGTGTGAGAGAGAGAGCGCGCGTGGGTGTGAGAGAGAGAGCGCGCGTGGGTGTGAGAGAGAGAGCGCGCGTGGGTGTGAGAGAGAGAGCGCGCGGGTGTGAGAGAGAGAGCGCGCGGGTGTGAGAGAGAGAGCGCGCGGGTGTGAGAGAGAGAGCGCGCGGGTGTGAGAGAGAGAGCGCGCGGGTGTGAGAGAGAGAGCGCGCGGGTGTGAGAGAGAGAGCGCGCGTGGGTGTGAGAGAGAGAGCGCGCGTGGGTGTGAGAGAGAGCGCGTGGGTGTGAGAGAGAGAGCGCGTGGGTGTGAGAGAGAGAGCGCGTGGGTGTGAGAGAGAGAGCGCGCGTGGGTGTGAGAGAGAGAGCGCGCGTGGGTGTGAGAGAGAGAGCGCGCGTGGGTGTGAGAGAGAGAGCGCGCGTGGGTGTGAGAGAGAGCGCGCGCGTGGGTGTGAGAGAGAGCGCGCGTGGGTGTGAGAGAGAGCGCGCGCGTGGGTGTGAGAGAGAGAGCGCGCGTGGGAGAGAGAGAGAGAGCGCGCGTGGGTGTGAGAGAGAGAGCGCGTGGGTGTGAGAGAGAGAGCGCGTGGGTGTGAGAGAGAGAGAGCGTGGGTGTGAGAGAGAGAGCGTGGGTGTGAGAGAGAGCGCGCGTGGGTGTGAGAGAGAGAGCGCGTGGGTGTGAGAGAGAGAGCGCGTGGGTGTGAGAGAGAGAGCGCGTGGGTGTGAGAGAGAGAGCGCGTGGGTGTGAGAGAGAGAGCGCGTGGGTGTGAGAGAGAGAGCGCGTGGGTGTGAGAGAGAGCGCGTGGGTGTGAGAGAGAGCGCGTGGGTGTGAGAGAGAGCGCGTGGGTGTGAGAGAGAGCGCGTGGGTGTGAGAGAGAGCGCGTGGGTGTGAGAGAGAGCGCGTGGGTGTGAGAGAGCGCGCGTGGGTGTGAGAGAGAGCGCGTGGGTGTGAGAGAGAGCGCGTGGGTGTGAGAGAGAGAGCGCGTGGGTGTGAGGGAGAGTGAGGGTGTGAGGGAGAGAGAGAGAGAGAGAGAGAGAGAGAGAGAGAGAGAGGGTGAGTGAGTGAGAGAGTGGGTCAGAGAGAGAGAGAGAGAGAGAGAGAGAGAGAGTGGGTGTGAAAGAGTGGGACTTTCAAAAGGCTTTCGATAAGGTCCCGCATAAGAGATTAGCGTGTAAAGTTAAGGCACATGGGATTGGGGGCAAGGTATTGACTTGGATAGAGAACTGGTTGGCGGACAGAAAGCAGAGAGTAGGAATTAATGGGTCTTTTTCCGAGTGGCAAGCAGTGACTAGTGGGGTACCGCAGGGATCGGTCCTTGGACCCCAGCTATTCACAATGTACATTAATGATCTAGATAAGGGAACTAAATGTAATATCTCCAAGTTTGCAAATGACACAAAGCTGGGTGGGAGTGTGTGCTGCGAGGAGGATACCGAGAAACTCCAGGATGATTTGGACAGGTTGGGTGAGTGGGCAGAAGCGTGGCAGATGAAATATAACGTGGATAAATGCGAGGTTATCCACTTTGGTGTCAAAAACAGAAAGGCAGACTATTATCTGAATGGCAATAGATTGGGAGAAGGGGAAGTGTAACGAGACCTGGGTGTCCTTGTGCACCAGTCGCTGAAAGTAAGCATGCAGCTGCAGCAGGCGGTGAAGAAGGCAAATGGTATGTTGGCGTTCATAGCGAAAGGGTTTGAGTACAGGAGCAAGGATGTCCTGCTGCAGTTGTACAGGGCCTTGGTGAGACCACACCTTGAGTACTGTGTGCAGTTTTGGTCGCCTTATCTGAGGAAGGATGTTCTTGCCATGGAAGGAGTTCAGCGAAGATTCACAAGGCTGATACCTGGGATGGCAGGAATGACATATGAGGAGAGATTGGGTCGATTGGGCTTATACTCGCTGGAGTATAGAAGAATGAGAGGGGATCTCATCAAAACATATAAAATTCTGACAGGTCTGGACAAACTAGATGCAGGAAGAATGTTCCCGATGGTCGGAGAGTCCAGAACCAGGGGTCATAATCTAAGGATAAGGGGTAAGCCATTTAGGACAGAAATGAGGAAGAATTTCTTCACCCAGAGAGTGGTGAACCTGTGGAATTCTCTACCACAGAAGGTAGTTGAGGCCAAGTCGTTAAATATATTCAAGAATGAGTTAGATATATTTCTTAAAGCTAAAGGTATCAAGGGATATGGGGAGAAGGCAGGTACAGGGTACTGAGTTTTGATGATCAGCCATGATCTCATCGAATGGCGGAGCAGGCTCGAGGGGCTGAATGGCCTACTCCTGCTCCTATCTTCTATGTTTCTATGAGGGAGAGAGCGGGCATGAGAGAGAGCAGGCATG